>VYXF01002816.1:290983-344583 GCA_013397295.1 Polioptila caerulea | reverse complement strand
GGCGGCCCTGCCCGAGGATGCTCGGGCCGGCGGCGGGGCACGGCGGCAGGAGCTGCGAGGCCGCTGCGGGCTGGTTACCGGCGCTGCTCGGGCTGGGGCACGGGCACCCCTGCCAGTGCCGGCTGCTCCCTCCCGGTGCCTTGCCTGGGGGCACGGGCACCCTCCGGTACCGGCAATTCCCCGCTGCGTTCCCATTCCCGAGGGCACGGGCCCCTCCAGAGCTATTTCCAGCTACAGCCGTCCATCCTGTGCTGGAAACGGGGGCCTGTGGGGGCTCCCTGGGTCCTGCCCCGGCCTCCCTGGGCTCCAGCGTTTGAGAGTCCCCCGCTGTGGGCAGTGCCCGGCCGCCGCCGCAGGACAGGCCCTTAATCCCACATTTTCCCCGAATTCCCCGTGGGTGTTCCTACTCTGGCGGCTGCTTCTCCCTCGTCTTCCCTGCTCCAGCTCCCGCTGAAGCCAATATTTGTATGGCCCTGGGGTGGCCCCAGGGTGCAGGGGGGATGTCGTCGCTGCCCGATCCCGGGGAGATCCAGGCGGCGCGGCTCCTGGCAGCAGTAAGGGCAGCAGCAAAAGCTGAGAGAAGAGTGGTTATGGTGGGTGTAACCTCCGATCCAGATGGCCCAGCATCCCATCCCCAGCAGCTCCAGTTGCCTGGGATAGAGCAGGACAAGAATTCCTAGCGGGAATTTCCAGTGATTCCATTTATCCCTGTATGGTGAACCTTGCTGGAACCTGAACTATTCCTGCTCTGCTTGGGTTTCTGTAAATGTTTGTGCATCCCAGATCCATGGGGCTGCTAGCACTGAGAACTTCCCCTTTCCCTTTCCCTTTCCCTTTCCCTTTCCCTTTCCCTTTCCCTTTCCCATTCCTTCTCCCATTTTCCCTTTCCCATTCCCATTCCTCCTCCCATTTTCCCTTTCCTTCTCCCATTTTCCCTTTCCCTTTTTCCTTTCCCCTTTCAGCTCCATGAGGTGTCCTGAGCTCCCCTCTGTGCAGAGAGCTGAGCAATGTCTCCTGCGGAGCCTTGGAGCTCTCCCGTGTTGTCGTTCCCTGGGCTGATGGACTGCAGTGGTTGCCCCCGGCCTGGGTGGAACCGAGGCAGAAGGAGCTGGGGGGTGCTGGTCCCTTGGCTCTGGTCCCAGCACAGATGGGGAAACTGAGGCATGATATCACACCCTGCTAGGATGTGAGGAGAGTGAAGTCAGCCTAATTCTCTTGGCTTGGGCACCCTCATCTGGGTGAGGAGAGCATCGGAAGCCCATCAGGGATCTGCGAGCTCGCTGTTCCCAGCCCAGCCACCCTCCCCAGCACTGACCTCTCCTCCTGCCAGCCGAGGGGGAGCCCTTGGACAGTGTGCCTGTTTCTGTGGTTTCTTCAACACAGATTCACGTGTCTTGAAGTTCAAACACAAGGTCTAAAATGTCCTCCCCAGCAGCAGCAAAACCCATGTGGGCACTGTCCTGCTGGTCAGGGCAAGGACAAGCAAACCTGCTGAAATGGGAATTTATTCAATTTTTATCTGGTTTTCAGGTGGTTTCCTCTTGTTCTGCCTCATGATGCAGGTTCGTTGTGGCAGCAGTGCCCAGGTCTTAAGGCTGGCTTAGTGAGGAGGATTTTATGCCACGTAAGTGCCAAGAGCTTTTCCTTTTGATTTCTGTGTGCCTTTGCCTCGTTTCCAAACCTTCTTCTGTAGCTGGAGAGGTGTGAACACCTTGCCATTGAGTGCGAGCCAAGATCCGGACTCCTGGAGCCAAGGGATTTATAAAACCATTGCGTAGTGCAACAACCTCAATAAATGACAAAAATCTGGTCGCTTAGCAACTTAAACTGGCTTCCCCCCCCCCCCCAAATGGATTGTGTTTTCTTGAAGTCTTCTGTCAAATACTTAGCATGAGAAAATTATGAGGGCCCTTTCCATGTGAAGTAAACTGCACCGTGAAGTCACCACATTACTCTGATGATCAGGAGTGGAGCTGGCCAGGGTGGGAGGGCTGGAAACGAGGAGCCGCGGCCCCATAATTTTGGTCTGGAGTTGTGGACAGGCCGCAGGGAGAGATCTCGGGAGAAGTGGTGCCAGAGCATTGTTCTGTTTCTCAGCAGGACCGGGCCCCGTGGCGTGGGCAGCGCCGGCGTCCGAGGTCTGCTCTGTGGGGGCGGCGGCCGTGCCGGATGTGCGGAACCCTGGCGCGGACATCCCGTGGGAAGCAGCTCCGCTGGCTAGCGGCCGGGCAGGAGCGAGGCCAGCTCTGCGAACACTGATTACAACCAGATGTCACAGGCGTTGCCTTCCCTGCTCTGGCTCTGCTCCGCCCCGCTGAGAGCGTCCCCTCCGAGGAAGGGGACACGGCGTGCCCGGAGAGGACCCCTCGGGTGGGCTTTGGGTGAGTCTTACTGGGTGGAGGAGGTCAGGACATGGTGGTGTCCAGACCCTGGAGGGGGTCAACAGGAGGTCCTGACCTTCTCCCCGGTTTGCCCTGAGGACTCCCTGTGTCTTCCCACTGAACATCTGGTCATTGAGTGAGGATCATCGGCTCTCCACGTAACTGCCTGTCCCATGTTGCATCCCTGGATGCTGGTAAATCCAGAGCAGCGTTCCTGGTTGGACCAGCCCCAAGGGGTTCAGTGTCCAACAGCCAAATTCGCTGCTTTTGCAGAACTGCTTCTTACTGCTCCAGGACCTCCGGCGCCCAGGCAACACTCAGTTGGAGCCGTGCAGGTGAGCCAAGCGTGGCTTCTCACGGACATCTTCTGAAGGGTGCTTCTGCAGCTGCCTCAGCACCCCTCGCCAGAGGCTCCCTTGGGCTGCACGGATGCTGGAAACCCCCGGTGGCCATCGCGGGGACCCCATTGGCCTCCCCGTGCCCACTGGAGGGTGCTCTCTGCCAAGATTTGCGCCGCGAATGCTCGTAAGCGGCTCTTGGTCGGGAGAAGGGACAGGTTGGAGCGGTTTTGGAGGGAACTGCGAGAGACGGCGCTGGACCCCACTGGGCACCACGCAGGATCCCCACCGCAGCCACATGCCCCAGGACCGGGTCCTGCTCCCATTTGCTCCCTCCCACGTGTTGATCCGCCCTCTCAGGCTCTGCTATGGGGCAGCAATTCTGTGGGGCAGTAGCTGAGGCTGCTCCTGTAGCCCGAGCCGTGGGCAAACACTTCCAGGAGCCCGCGCTGCACGGCCGTGCCCTTCTCCGTGGCCCCGGAGCTCACTGCCTTGGAGCCTGTGTGCCTGCGCCTCCCAGGCCAGCCTCTGTGGTGCCTCCGGCCAGTCCCTGTCCTGCTCCGAGCCCCGACAGCTCCTGCAGCTCCCCTGCTCCCCCTGTGTCTCCTCCAGCCATCCCCTGCTACGGTGCCAGACAGACCCAGCATGGACACACAGGCTGCCAAGGCCGTGGGTCTGCTCAGACACCATCCCGTGGCCTGGGACACTTAAGCAGGACAGGGAACAGCACATGGGATCAAGATTTTCTCCCACACAATTCCCTTCATTTCCCAAGCTACACACAGGTTTTTCAGAACTTGGTCTGAGGAGCATGAAATATACCCAGCCAGGCCCATGGATCCAGCTCCTGCCGCCTCCCAGTCCTCGTCCTCCTGCTAAAAATTAATTGGCACAGCCAGTACCCCAAGGGTGTCTCCTACAACCAGCCTGGTCACTGATGCCATTTGCTACCAAACCAGCATCCCCTGTTCTTGGCTCACACATGGTCCTAATCATTATGGCAGTTCCTTTCCCCTCCAAATTCACTCCCTCCCACCCTGGCAGTCCCCACCATGCACTCTGGGGGCTGGACTTTGCACTCTTGAGATGCAGGTGCTGAATAACTTGTTCATTAAAGAGAGTGTTCAGCCACAAACTCATCCTCCAGCTCCCTGGCTTGGCTGTTTGGAAGTGCAATGGGCTTCCTGGGTTCAGTTAACTTCCCTCTGTGCCATCCTGTGCACTGAGTTGTGTTGTCCAGCCCTTCGTCCTTTCCAGACTGCTGTGGAAAATATTAGCATGCACAGTGGGGAGATCCATGGTGGAAGTGTTCATAAAAAATTGAATATCAAGTCCCTCAGTTTTCTGCTCAAGTAATTTTTTCCATACAGGCACCGTTCCTCTGGCTCTTACCTGTCTGTAGTCCTGCAGCCCTTTGGCTATCCCAGCTATCCCCACCTCCTGCTGGAGGAGGAGCAGGACCAGTGATGTTTTGGAGACACTGACACATTTTCCATCACAGAATCCATGTCATCCCATCTGTGCTCCATTAGCCTATTTTTAATCTCAATTTAAAGCCATTTTCCAGGAACAAACACAGACTCGCTGGCCTGTAATTCCTTCAACTCCTGATGTTTGGTTCCAGGTATGAGTTGCTGCCAGGTAGAGCAGAGGTTGCAGTTGCAGGATGAATGTTCATGGAATCATGGAAAGGTTTGGGTTGGAAGGAACATTAAAGGTCATCTCCTTCCATCCCCTGCCATGGGCTTCCACCTTCCCAGGCTGCTCCAAGTCCCAGTGTCCAACCTGGCCTTGGACACTTCCAGGGATCCAGGAACAGCCATAGCATCTCTGGGCACCCTGTGCCAGGGCCTCACCTCCTTCACAGGGGAGATTTTTGAGTGCAGATCAGCAATTAATATCTCCCCCTGTGTATAATCACATTTTTACACCCACTGAGTCACTGTTGTGCACTGAGTGGGTTTTTATTCCCTACAATCTCAGCTCCTGCAGCCCAGGATGCTGAACCCCCCTGATTCCCCAGGGGTGTGTGCAGACCTCTGGCACCACGTCCCTCCTGGGGAGGGAATGTCAGGATGAAACATCATCCTTCAGTGAGGCAGTGACGTGGATTTCACAGGTCTCATGGATTTTTGAGTTTACTCCCTCCAGATTTCGTCCCACACCCGGGCAGCACGTGCTGTGCTTGCTTTGTGCTGCAGGACAGTACAAATATGTGTGTGAGGGGGTCCATTGGTGGTCTCTTGGGAGCTTTCTCCCATGAGAGAGGTCATTCCTTCACACTCCAAATTCAATGAAGTGCCCCAGCACTGGAGAGCTCATTCAGTGCTGCCCATGGCTGATCCCTATGGTCCCTGCAGCAGGCAGGGAAAACGGGAAGGACAGAGGGGCAGCGGGGTTTGACCTGTCTCGGCGGGGGCACTGCATTGGGGGTATTGTTCCTAAACCCCAAGATCCCCCAGGTGCGAGAACACCCCAGCAAGCCCTGTGAAATAAAGAGCACACGGGGCAGGAGGGGCCTGAGCAGGACAGGGGACCTGCGGCTCATCCCAGCTGGGCAGGAGCTCTTTCCAACAGCACTCTGCCCCAGCTGGACTCACCCTCGTGCAGGGAACAGTCACCTCCACATCCACGGACTCTGTGGGGCTTAGAGCAAAGCACCTCGCTGCCAAAGTGTGACTTTACATTTTGAGCTTCACACCAAGTCCTTTCCTAACCCCAGCTTTGGATGTCTGCTTGACCTGCAGCTGTGCATGGTGCAGCAATTTATGCAAATAATAGGGGCTGCTTTATATTCAACATACACCTCAAAGGCATACTACATCACCAACGTATTTTTCCCTGGCTTCACATAAATATTTATAGGGCCCAGGGATGGTGGGTGGTGGTAGTGTGTCAGTACATGAAAATAAATAGTGTCACTTTTTGATATCACAATACATATTCCTAGAACAGAAATTGGTTATTTCATGTGTGCATAGCCAGCAACAATGCAGACCACAAAAGGGAGCATCTGACTCTCTGCTCACCTAAAAGCAAAACCGGCATTTATAGTTTATATAGAAATATGTTTTAAGCAAGTAGAAATGTGCATTATATAAGCAAATAAACATGTTAAGCAAGATAGTAGAAAATATTAAAGTTTAGTAATAGAACCTGTTAGACAGTTGTTAGAAGTAAAAGGTGTGACAATAAGTTTTTGTAGAATTACATGATTGGATAAAAAAGATGTATCACAGTAGAAATGTAGCATATGTAGCAATTAATGATTGGTTTATTCAGATGCGAGAGAACTTTGTGTAAGTAGTTGATTGGATAAAAAATTTATAAAATACATTGTTACTAGAATAAGACTGTTTTCTGGTGTCATGGCGCTGAATGTAACAACCTAAAGGTCTCACCCTTCCATGAGACTGATTTTGCAATAAACCATCCTTTATTTGCCACATCAGTCAACCCCGTCTCACCCACGGGTGGCTCTGAAGAGCTCCTGTGTGAGCGCGTCCCTTTCATCCCCGTCGGGGTGTCCCTGTCCGCTCCGCCCCGGCGCTGGCACGGGGCCTGGGTGTGGTGGGGACAGCTTGGAGGCCTCTCCTGTGGGTGTCACTGTGCAATCGCTCTGGAGCCACCGAGCAGAGCTCTCTGGGAGGGGATTTGGCCCAGCAGAGGGAAGGAAAATAGCAATAAACGCCTGACATGCTGCCAGCCTTGCTGCAGGCCAAGAGCTCTGGATTTGGGTGCTGATCCCCCTTGGCCTGTTCTTTTCCAGTTGCTCTCCCCCTCCTACTAAAATCCTGGACCTCATTCTGGTTCCCTCTTCCTGCCTCTGGCTCAGGCTCCTGCTCCTCCTGGGCAGCTGGTGGGGCTCTGAAAGGCTGTGAAAACCCCTGAAAGTCCAGAGCTGGTGGGAAGCAGACATGGAGGAGAGGACCTGCCATGGACGCAGGTTCATTTATGATCCCCTTTCATCCCTGCTCTGACACATTCAGCTGTTCTGAGCCTCCCCCACCTTCAAAAGCCACTTGTTCCCGTTTCTATGCAGGTAAAACTTCACTTTTGGGTTAAAAAGCTGTTTTTGGAGGAAGAACTCATCCAGCAAATCTACCTTAAGCTTCTCATGGCTCAGGGCCTTTCCTCCCGCCTCAAGGCACAGCTGCCAGACCCCAAAATGCTGGAGGCACGTAGCCCCCAAAGGCCCTGCCACAGTGGGGCGAGAAGGGGCAGGAGATGCTCCCGCCGGGCCCAGGGCTCTGCAGGAGCTCCGGCGGGAACGGAGCAGCCAAGGCTGGAGAGCGGGGAGAGCGATGGTAGGGAATGGGCGGAGCCGTGATTTCTTTTGTCGGGAAATCAATAAATCAGCGGGTCTGGCACTTCTCCGGCATCTGATCTGCCTCAGACATCCAGGCGGGAAGCAGGCAGTGCAGGGAGCTGGGGGCTCTGCAGTGCAACTGAAGTCAGAATCCAGAAAATACCTAAAAATAGCAGCCAGATGATCCCTGACCCCATTAGTCATCTCCCTCCCCAGAAGTACAGATGAGAGCAGCCCGGACTCCAGCTGAAACCCTGCTCTTGCCCTGAGGGAGCTTTACTGAGGAGTCAAAAGTGTCCGCAGCAGCCCAGCAGCGTCATTCCATCACTGGTGCTGAAGGTGGGGTGGGAGCAGGGCTGGGATATGGGGTGGAAACGCCTCTATTTCCTTTTACAAGCAGATCCACCCGAGACAAAAGTTGATGTTGTTGATTTCTTCTTTATCTCGCAACAGTTATGACATTTGTGTCCCAGCATTTCTGGCTATTCCAAACTCAGCATTTCCGGTGAAAACAGCCAGAAGACGCACTTGATGCTTTAAATCGTGATGGTTTAATTCCCCATCCCCTCTTAACATCGACCGGTCTCCGTTTCAGAATTAGCAATGGTAATTGACACCTGAGCACGGGATAACTGCTCCTGGGCTGCGCTCCTGTCAGCCCCAGCGACAGCTCTGTCACTCACCAGGTGATTTATGCAGGCTCGGAGCCTCACAGGGATGGGTTTTGGCGCTCCTGTCGCAAACTGCCTCTGGTTTTTCCTCCCTGCCTCTCGTGCTCACTCACAAGCTGATGCTCATCGTTGTCACGGTTGACTCGTCTGAGCATGGGACAGCGTGAGCGCTGCGTTTGTTACCCAGGGGTGGGCACACCCTGCACCGGCGAGTGAGTCCCGTGGTTCCTGTGCGTGTCAGGAACAGCTCTGTGATGTGCTGGGGGCGGTGGGCAGCACCGTGCAGGGCCCGGGGGGCTGCCGGCGCTGCTCCCAGCCGCTTTCCCCCCGCAGGGGCGGGCAGAGGGGCGGTGTGTGTCAGCATCCTGCCCAGGTGTTCCTGATGAGGTCGTATGTGCTTGGGTGAGGGGCTGGTGAGCCCCTCAGCGCGGGGACCGTACCCCATGTCCCACACGGACCGGAGCTGTGGTCTGGAGCTTGTCTGGTCCCGCTGCCGGAACCCCAGCAGCCAGCCTGGGGTGTCTGCAGCGCCTGCGGGGCGCTGATGCTGCCGCAGAACTCCTTCCCCGGGGCTTGTGGGCTGGAATGAGGTGCCGGGGCGGCTGGGGAGCTGTAAGGCTTTACCTGGGCAGGTGTGGTGCTGCCCTGAGGGATGGCGTGCAGGAGCAGCTGCTCCCCACGGGGCAGACTCGTGTCCCAAGCACAGCCCTGCGCTGGAGTCACCTCGCTGCCCGAGACCAGGCACCTGTGGCCGCAGTGTGGCCCAGCTCCACCTGGCACACGTGGAGGCAGGGCTGCCCCGGGAGCACCAGGGTGGCACGGGGAAAGCACTCACCAGTGTTAGCACACAGCCGAAAACTAAATAAAAGGCCCTTTGTGCTCCTTCTCATTAGTCTGTGTCTCCCCGTGCAGGGGAAGTAATTATCCATTTCTTCACGCTGTTGTGTGTTCTCTGTGCTGCCTCGGGTGCGTGCCCAAACACCTTGTCTGCAGTCAGTTGATGCTTCTCGCTCCCCAGTTCCCTGAAAGGGCTCTGTGTTCCCTGTGTTCCCTGTGGTTGGGCTTTGTCTGCCGTTGTTTTGCCTTTTTTTTTTTTCCTTGTTTTTCCCCGTCCCCGGTGCCCACTTAATTACTCAAATAGGTGCAATGTTGCCTTTAGGGCGGGATTATTTCCCACGTGGGAGAAGCAGCTCCGGCTCTCCAGGCGACATTAATCCTGCTGGACCAGGCTGGAGCTCAGGGCTCCGGACCCCCAGCTACCCATGGGAAGCAGCCACCTCTTCAGGAAAATAGACTCAAGGTTGTGAAAGTGAAATCTCTGCTCTCTCCCACCAAACGTTACCCAAGGGGGTCTGAATTCCTGTGGCCCAAAGAGCAGGAGGTGATTTTCTGGGGCAGCATCTCATGGTGGCTGAGGAAGGAGTAACCCTGGCTGTGCCAGGTTTTAGTTCAGGTGGCAGATTGTGTGCTCAGCTCCTGGGCAGTGTGTGACCTGCCTCAGCCTTCGTCTCCCTGGGAGAACAAGGTGTCCCCGGGCGGGATGGAATGTCCCTGAGTGAGATGGGATGTCCCTGAGGGGGAAGGGATGCCCTGATTCTGGCATGTTGCTTTGACAGCCCTGGTGGTTTCACATTTCAGCCCTGAGCACATAAAATCCACCTCCATGGCAATGATTAATTGGGAAGATGTTGTTGAATTAAAACTATTGATGTCCCCTCCTGAAGGTCGGGCTGGTAATAAAGTCATATTATGGTGTTTACTAAACATACTAAATGAATTGCTTACCATTTTCATGCCTGCTAATGATTTGTTTGTGATGGTCTTCGCTATTTTAATGGGGGACCAGTGACTGATGGACCTCCCTTCTTTATGAGTGTAATTAAAAAGGCAGCAATTAGGGCATTTATGCAGAAATAACAGCCAGGATCCAAACCTTGAGTAGGGTTTTTGATCCACACTGTTCCTGAAATGTCACAGCCACAGTTATGGGCTCCTGCCTGGATTAACATCAGGTTGCTGCAGCAGGATGTGATCTTTGATAAATCCATAATTCCTCATCATGTCTTGGTTTCTCCTGTCCAAAGGGACTGTTTTTAAACTGGTATTTCACAGCTGAGATGTGGAGGTGAGTTTTACTGTAGAACAGTGATCACAGCCTTGTGACGAGGCTGCTCCCATCAGAGCTGGAAATGTGCAGGGCTGCATCCCTGCTTTGCTTGTTTGGGATCTCTGTAAAGCCTGGAGCTACACCACCCCATGGTGGGGGTGTGGGTCACTGAGCTGATCTCCGCCACATTCCAGGGGGGGAAGAAGCACTGACCTTGGTGTGGCACGGAGGGGCAAATTTCACAGAATCACGGGAAATCCCTCCTCCCTCTAAGTTCACTGAGTGCAGCCCTTCCCCAGCACTGCCAAGGCCGCCACTGACTTGTGTCCCCACGTGCCACATCCACACACCTTGAAAGCCACATGTTGGGGGCTGTCCCTCTGGGCTCTGCCTGGTGCCCTCTGGGCCAGCTCCCAGCAGGGTGTGTGGGGTGACTGTGAAATCCCTGTTCCTGTGGAGCATCTCCAGAGCTCCCTGCTGTCCACACACGGCTCTGTCTGTCTTGCAGGACACAAAAGATCAGAACAGGCTTCAGAAGAACAGCTTCTCAGCAGATTGGCTCTGAAAAAGGAAGTGAGCTCTCACAGGACTAAAGTTTCCGACTCTGTTAAAACCACTTCTTAATATTCTGAAAATATCTTAAGGCATTTTCTGAGCTTATGCTGGGGAGTTGCTTCGGGAGGGGCTCTGTCACTGAGACGAGCAGGGATCTGTCACTTCTTCTGGGGACAAGCTTGTCAAGCAAGTCAAAATCTGTTGGGCAGTGTCACCTATCTCTGGTTCCAGCAGAAGATGTAACCCACCCTCTCACAGCCCTACCGTGGAGAGTAAAACGAGGAAGCACCAGCACCTGTCACACGGCCTCCACAGCATAGGACTGTCACTCCTGTCACTTCACCAGTTTTTCTGCCATTGGCAACCACAATTGTCCCCAATTTACATCAAGCAGTGCCTCGGCGCTGCAGGCAGTGAGGGAGCTGGGTGCCCTTCACCCCTTCCAGGTACAGTGTGCTGTTGGAGCAGAGGGACAGGGAGTAGGGGACACACTGTGGGGGTCACTTACTTCCCTACATTTCCAGATAACACTTATGCGGGGAGGGAACAATATTCACAGAATCACAGAATCACAGAATAACCAGGCTGGAAGAGACCTCCAGGATCATCGAGTCCAACCCAGCCCCAACACCTTAGCTAGACCATGGCACCGAGTGCTGTCTCGGACACACAATGACATACATGGACACTGTCTGGTGAGAAGGCATGAAAACTCTTTATTACAACATTTGATTATATATTTATAGTATTTCTACACAGACTAGGGGTTGGAGGAGAAAGTTGATACCTCTCCCATCTCATTGGTCAAGACAACTGCTCATTAGTTATTTTTTACTCAAAGAGAAAGTATGTAAATAACTTCATCTTAACATAAACATGTTCTAATTATAACACTTGTGTGTGATGTTTTTCATGAACTATGAAAAACATCAAGCTGTAAAGTGCATTAGAAAACTGAAAAAATAAGGGCGACATTGTGCCACATCCAGTCTTTTGTTAAACACATCCATGGATCATGACTCCAGCACTTCCCCAGGCAAAGCATTCCAGTACTTGATCACTCTTTCCATTAATAACTTCTTCCTAATATTCAGCCTATATTTCCCTTGGAGCAGCTTGAGACTGTGCCCCCTGGTTCTGTCAGTGCTGCCTGGAGAAAGAGACCAACCCTCACCTGACCGCAGCTGTAGAGAGTGATAAGGTCACCCCTGAGACTCCTTTTCTCTGGGCTAAACAACCCCAGCTCCCTCAGCTGTTCCTCACAGGGTTTGTGTTCCCAGCCCCTCACCAGCCTTGTTGCCTCCTCTGGACGTGCTCCGGCATTTCATATATAAATTCTGACATATATTCCTATATTCCCTGTGTCTGATGAGTATTAAACACTTCCCAAGCCGCAAGGTCCCAGTGTTCACCAGCACATGGCAGAGCTGCCTCAGAGTTGGCCGCTGAGAGGGGGGCTCATTAGTGAGACATTTTTATGTATGAGAAGGAAAACGCTCCGATCCCTGCGGCTGGCAGCAGGCTGGTGTTTCACAGTTCTGGGAGAAAGAGAAGGATCTGCTTGTTGGCACGCTGCCCTGAAATGTTTATCAGCAAACATTTGTCCTTGTTTTTGTTAAATAAAAAGATTGCATATTGCGTGCTGGAGTAACAGTCTGCTGGAAACAGGCCCTTTGGAAGGGAATGGGCAGTGGGATCTCTGGTTGCAGAGATGTACTGCTCCACCTTTAATCAGAAATGTGCACATGGTTTGGGGGAGAGTTCAGCTGGGAAGAGGAGTGAGGGGGTGGAGGAGGTTGGCAGCAGAGCCATTTGGAACACTGGGGAGCAGAAACAGAGATGCAGGGGTATGGAATCACCAGAAGCAGCTGGGGATGGAGGATTAAGCAGAGTTCCATCTAATGTCAGGCTTGGGCTGGACCCAGAGGCAGATGGTACCCAGACCACATCACGCACTTGATCAGAAGGAGCCTTTGCCCCAGTAATGGGAAGGTGGCACCAAGAGACAGCATCACACAGGGATTTCTCTTCCAGAGGGCAAGTGGTGCATGGAGATGCCCCAAACCAAGGGACAAAGCACAGTGGGCAGTGGTGGCATCTGGGCAGAGTTAGCAAATGTGGTCCCCAGACAGAAAATCCCCCCAATACATGCTTGACCTCTGAACTGTGGAAGAGGTGCTGCCAAGAGGGGTTGTGGGAGAAGCAGCACATGCTCCTCCAGGATGGGGACCCTGAGGTCACCTGCGTGAGACCCTCCGGCAGTTCCCAGGCACTCCCAGGGCCAGCTTCTTTGGTGACACGGCTCCCCAAGTCCTTGCACTGCTGGCTGCTGGGGAGAAAATTGTCAAACTGGAGGCAAGCTCAGCTCACCTCAGCCTCTCCACGGGCTTGGGGTGCAGCACAGAAAACATCCTTTTGGTCCCTTCCTGAATCACTCTGTCTCCTTCAAAGTGCTGATGTCACACTGTGGGTCAGGAAAAGGAGTGATTCATGTCACTACAGGGCTGGCACAGTAATGCACAGAGGGATGGAGCAGGCCAGATGCTGATACTCCCCACAGAAACCTCCCCAGGAGAGGGCCTAAGGGAGATGCCTTTCAGCCATGGCCTGAGCAGAAGACTGGCATTGAAGCCCAGCTTTGGAGGGATCCTGGAGAGACCACCAGCTTTTGTCCCCAGCTCGTGGCCCCCTCTGCCACTGCAGACACGTACCTTTCCTCTGCAGCCCAGAATGTGTTGGCTCTCAAGGTCCCCGTGCAAGGATTTCTCTTCCCTTGCTTCCCCCTTGTTGAATCAGTGGAGGCAAATTAGGTCATGCGGAGCTAAATTGAGCATTAACTATTCTCCCTTCAGAGCTGCGTCTGCAGCCTCTCTGGGGAAATCAAAACCATTCCAAAATGTGACTGGGATCAGATCCTTCTGTTCCAGTACTGGAGAACCCCGGGCTTTCAGAGGGGGCTCTGAGAGAAAGCCCCTCATGAAGGGCAGGGCTTTGGGACGTGTGATGGTGCAGATTGGCTGGGAAGGGGCTGGAGTGTCCCCCCTGCCCTGGCAGCCCCATCACCCCAGCTCTGCTCGCACCCCTCACGGTGCTGCTGTGCCCCCCCTGGCTCTGCAGACCTGCACTGCTCCTGCTGCAGCCAGCAGCTCCGGGTGCTGGGATCAGTCCCTGCAGTGTCCCTCACAGCCCAACTCTCCCACTGCTGCTGCAGAGCCTGGGAAAGCTGCTGAGAGCTCCTGAGACTGTGCCACCCCTGTGGAACTCTGCGTGGATTTGATCTGTGCTGGAGCCCTCACCCCGACCCACTGCACTGCCCACTGCTCAGCTCCCTCCTGAAGGAATCCCTGGCAGCAGGAGCAGCCTGAGTCCTGGGGAACCCCGCCCTCGCTCTGGGCACTCCTGTCCCACAGGAACATCTGTGGCTGGAGCTGCTCTCCACTACCCTGTGATCAGGAGCTGTTTTCCATCACTGCCTTCCATATTTCTTCCAGACCAGCAAGCTTCAAAGGCGGCCTGAACCACAGCACGTGGAGTAGTGAGGGACACTCCTGATCTCTCTGAAGGCACCTGGGCCAGGGCTGGTGCAGCTCCTGCCCTTCATGGAGGAGCCCAGCCCATCTGGCCAAGCCCGAGAACTCTGGGATCAGGATTTCCTGGGCAATTTCTGAGTTTCCTGAACTCGGTCAGTGGTGGTAGAAAGGTGCAGGAGCTCCTCCCTGGCACCTCATGGCTGCTGTGGCACAAGGTGAGAAGTCCTGTCTGTATGGAGTGGTGTCTGCAGGAATGATGGGGTAAAACCTGGGAAAAGCCGAGTGCAGGGAATGGCTCCAGTAGCGGGGCTGGGCTGTGTAGGAGGGAGCCTCTGGCTACACATACCAGAGTCACTCTGTGGGCTCTTTCCTGCTTCCCATTCTTTTCCCAAGCTGCCCTCTCCAAAAAGGCTTGTCCTCGCAGGCTGGCCCCATGGACACGTTCCAGGTAAGCTAATGAGACCTGAGGGGAGCTGGTGGCTGCCTCAGCACCAGTGAAACGGGGCTCCCCAGTGCGTGAGGGGGAGAAAAGCTCAGCAGGAGCACCACAGCCCGGGATGAGCTGTCCATCCCCCCTGCTCCGAGTGCCAGCAGCAGGAACGGGGGATAGCAGCAGGATGGACCCAGAGGCTTTGATGTGCAGGGCGAGAGCTGCACTGGGGCCGTGCTGAGGGTGGCAGAGCAAAGGGCGGGATCCACAGAGGCTGCTGAGAGAGAAAAGCAGCGTCTGGCTGGCTGGGCTTCCCTTGGGGAGCACGCACCTGGTGGAGGCTTTGCTTGCTGCCTGAGGTGAGGAGCTAAGCCAGCCTGTGTGTCTCAGGAAAGTCTACATGCTCAGGGGCTGCAGGAGCCTGGCCAGCCCCTTGGGAACTCTGAATGACTCCTGGAAAATCCTCACATGTTTGGGAAACCCCCTGCACTCACCAGCTATTCGCCAGCAAACCTCTACCAGCCAAAACCAGAGAACTTGAGTCCTGCATAGAGGAGGAAACCCTGAGAGAATGGTCTGGTGCCCCAAGAAACAGCTGATACCCTCTGGAAACAGACTGTGTCTCTTCCTCATGCTCCTGACCCTTCCCTGCCCCCCTCCCTACCCTGTGATTGCCACTCTCAGGCACTGCCAGGCTCCCAGGTTCTCCTCTTGCTCACTTGATGGGAATTGAGAAGGAGCTGCAAGTGGCCTGATAAGGTTTGGAAGGGACTTTAAAGATCATCTAATTCCAACCCCCCTGCCATGGGTGGGAGTGCTGAGATGCCTGAGGGATTTTCCTGGGATGCCCAGTAGCCTCTTGTAAATACCCTGGGGATATTGCAGAACACACGTGGCCTTTGGAAAACACCCACATCCCCTAAAATAGTTTCCCAGCCAAAGCTGAGGTATTATTTATTGAGCCTCAAATTTGGACCAGGCTGGTTTAAGCAGATCCTTGGGTTCTCTCAGCTACACAGGGCTCTGAATGAGCAAGAGTCCAAGTTTCTGCCAGAAACAAATGTGTGTTTGCACAGATGGGAGGTTTTACCTGGTTCTCTCCATCTGAGATGGGTTATTTACCATAAACATGTTTGCACTGGAGTTGTGAAATGAAGGCATGCTGATTGAAATCCTTGGAGCAGCTGTTGTCTTGGCATCCCCCAGGAAACTGTCACTGCCAGCTCTTCTTCCCATGCAAGTGACACTGCAGATCAGTCTAGGGAATGAGTGTTGTGTTGAGGAGGGGTTTCTGTCATACTGCCAGGGGAATAGCAAATTCCTGTTTGATGCATTAAGCAGCATGTAAAAATTTAATCAAAACTGCATTCATTATACATGATATTGGGGAAAAAAAACCTGGTAAGGGCTTCTGCTCTTCATTAACTGCCTTAAAATGACTCAAGAGGAGAGGGAGAGTGCTTCAGCTTAGCAGAAAAGCTTGAAAATGAGAAGAGTGTTGCCATTAGTATTGTTGAGGTGACACAAAAAGTGTTTGGAGCAAATAAAATCCCCCTGGATAAACTGTAGTGCCTGAGCCAGGGTTCAGCAACAACCCAAGGGATTGTGATGTGCTGGGGTCTTCACCCCATCTCTGGGGTCCCTCCTTTCTGGCTGGTGCCTCCTGAGTGGTGTTGGCTGGAGCTGGCACTGGAGCAGGGGAGACTCTGTCTCTGGAATGGGCTTTTTCCATGCTGGATGGCATGGGCACAGCCAGTGGGTGTGACTCTGGATGTGACCTCTGCTTCTCCTCCAGGAAAGGCAGAGGTGTCCTCAGGGTGCATCAGGTCTCCTGGCTGGGTTCAGGGTGGTCTCAGGAGGATTTTGGGGGGCTGCTGCTGCTGCTCACAACTCCCTGGATGCTGCCCCGGCAGACAAGAGCTCTTGTCCCCCTTGGCGGGCAGTGGGGGGACTTGGCTGCTCCTCTGCTCTGTTTAGGCAGAGCTTTGCTGAACACAAACTCAGGAAGGTGAAAAACTGTTATTTTCAGGGTTACAGCTGAGTGGAGGCACGAGAGCATCCTTCATTGATGGAAGGGAAAACCAGCAAGGGAGAGGCTCTTGGACTAACTCAGAGCAGGGTGAAGCGCAGGAGACAGAGCCTGGTCAGGGATGAGGTGGATGGAAATCTGGGAGGTCTCCTCAGTGGCATTCCTGGCGCTCTGTCCCACTCTCCTTTTGTCCCTGGAGCTGAGGGCACCGAGCCCACTGGAGGAGCGGGCTGGAGGGGGTGAGGAGCAGAACCTCCGGGGAAGCCATCCCTGGAAAAAGCCTCCTGGGCTTGTCTCCATCTCGCTGGGCCAGCCGGGGCGTGTCTCCAGCGTCTTGGAGGAATGTAGGCACGGACAGGAGAGTGTGGAGCACAGGGACTCACTGCTGGCGGCTGCTGCTCTGTCAGCATGAGGGGCCGAGAAAATGTGGGCAGGATTTTATGGAAAGGGTAGAAGCCTCAGGTGCAGCGTGGAATTCTTAATGGAACACCTCCATGAGCCTGTTACCTCATGGCATGCTGCAGCACTGCCAAGGCTGAGGGTTGAGCTGCGCTTGTCTGAGCGCGGTCCAAAGGGCTGGAAGGGTCTGCAGGGCTCAGTTTCAGGAGGGGTTGAGGCAGCTGCAGGGCTCCTGCCCTGAATCCCAACAACCAGCAGGGTCGCATCCCCTTCATGAGACAAAAGGAAAGTGTCCCCTCCTCCTAAACAACCCCTTTTGCATTCTCTCCTCTGCCTCCTGCCTGCACCACAGCCCTGGGGCAGCCAGGCAAAGTCTGGGGATGGCAGTGCTGAGAAATCAGATAAATCACGAAAAGAAAAGTTTTTTTTTTCTTAGCGGTTANAAAAAAAAAAAGAAGAAGAAGAAGAAAGAAATGAAAGGAGAAAGGAGAAAAGCTGGTGAGAGGAAAATTAATCTGGAAATCAGGTCTCTCAGAGTCAGAGGGAAATTGTTTTCAGAGAGAAAATTATTGCAAAATACTGCATGAATAGGATTTTACCCTGTAAGACAAAAAATGCAGCTGAAGGAAGGCCAGGCTGGTGGCAGTGGTAATTGGTTCTGACTGTAATTTAAACAAGGCAGGAGCTGCTGGAGCAGGGCCTGGCAGAGACAGAATTCTCCTGCCGGTGAGAGGAGCTGGGTGGCCTATTGCTGGAAAACAACTTCGCTGAAATGTTTAATTTGGTGATTTTTTTAAAGGAAAACAAGCCTATTTCTTTTTCCAAACTAATGTTCTTAAATGCAGTATGAGGTTTTTTTCAGATTAAAATGAAACAAACCCCATCCCAATGAAATAGGTCAATAAGAAGATGGTAATACATTTAATTTGGATAAATCCAGAATGGTTTTAGTTATCTTCTTGCTTTAATACTGGGCTGAAAAATCAATACTTTGCCCTGATCTGGTGTGTGGGGGGGTGGAGGGGTCAGTTGTGTCTGCTGCAGACTCTGGGAGCCCTTTTTGTACTGAGGGGAGAAAATGTTGAAATGTAGAAAACACATGTCAAGAATGTGATGAGGGGTTAGGGGGTTATTTGGCTCTGGCTGTATTGTTGGGTTTTCATTGGAAAATCAATAATAGTCTTGTCCCCATGTGTCAGCAGCAGCCAGCCAGTCCCTTGCAGATCCATGTGGATGAGCTGGTCACTCAAGTCATCTAGATGGAAACCCTTGGAAGGTTTGGGGAAAATTCATTGAAGGCCAACACGATGTTAAAATGTGGATTTTTTCCTGCAGAGACTCCCCCCCTGCCAAGGGATCCCCATCCCCAGTACATCCCCTTCACTCTGTCTTGACCTCCCTTGCCTGGAGCTCGCAGTCAGCACTGGGCAGACCCTGGAGCTGGGGACAGCTGTGCCCAAGCACTGGCTCCTGACCAGCACCAAACCTTTGCTCCAGGCCAGCAGCACCAGGGGGCTCCCACTGCAGCTCAGTTTCACACACAGGACACTCCCAGGGGCTTGGAAATCCGTGGATGTGTCCGTGCCTTTGGTGGCAGCTGGGGCTCTCACCAGACTGGAAATACAAGAGAGAAAACTTTTATTTAACAGCATCTGTTGCCATACAAGATGGAAACATTGAGTTCATGTTCCAGAACTCATCACTACCCATGGATTTTACTGAGGGAAGTTACAGCTATGGCTCAAATGCAAAACCTGTCTCCTGAGGATTCCTGGGTAGAAGCAGAGCTGCCCTCCCGGTTTGTGCTTTTCTGGTTTAATCTGAGGTCCCAGCACAATGCCATCAGAAGGAGCCAAAGCTGTTAAATCCATCCAAGACATGCTTCCCAAAACAGTGCCTGGATTTCCTTTCTCTCTCTGTCCTATTTATATTCCTTGTGCTTATGGAAAGAACTCAGCTCCAATGCTGCCTTTTCTGCAAGTAAATAAACCCTCTATTCTCCTTTTTTGTTCTCTCTCTGTTTTTTTTTTTTTTTTCTTCCCTGGTAGGCCTGAAATGAACGCTCAAGCAACAGCAGAAAAGTGCAGGGGGCTGTGAGCTGGGGCTGAAGGGGTGAACTCGCTCTCTATCCAGAGGGATTGAGTGAGAGGTGTGTCACAGCCAGGTGTGCTGGACACCCCAGGGCTGGCTCACCAGGACTGGGAAGGATGCAGGACAAGGGAAGCCCATCACCCCATTGGGGCTCATCACCCCAGCCTGGCCCCTCTCCACACCACAGCCCCATCTTGGCCATCTCTGTCACAGACAGACCCCCTGGAAGCCCTGGATTAAGCTTCTTTTTATTTTCTTTTTCTTTTTAATTTGAAACCCAGCTGCCTGCAGATGCATGTACAGCTTCGGTGACGCCTCGGTCCAAAAAGCTGCTGAGTGGATAAATGGTTTGAAATGGTTGATGCAGAAACTGGGTCTAGGCATTTCCAGGAGGAGGAGTTCCCATGTCTTTTCGTTTATAAAGTGCTCAGAAATGAGTTAAAAGATCAGCTGAAATGGAATGAAAATTGTTTGAAGTTCTCTAAATATGTGTGTATGGGAACACACACAGGGGAAAAAAGGGAGAAAGGAAGAATTCTGGTTTCAACCGTTTTCTTTTTGCCTTGGGTATATTAATTTTTTTCAGCTTTTTGTCAGGTTTTGTAGGAAAGACTCTCACTTTTTATTTTTAATTTTCTTGAAGGTGTTTCTTGGATCAGGGCACAGCACCAGCAGCCTGGGGAACAGGGAAGGAGACCGGCACGAATCCTTGATACGTTTTAAGGTTGGCAGTGACAGGAAGTGCCTGTGCTAGGACCTAGGGAAGAGAGGAAAACCTTTGTGCACCATGAATGTACCTGAACTAGAGGGTTACCCAGCATCCAAACCACAGGGTTACAGAGCAGAGGGGTGATTATGTGGCTGGTGCAATTATCAGGGAGGTGTTCGCCAGCACAGGGCTGAGGAATTCCAGTGCTGATGCAATTTCCTTTCCTCTCTAATTCCTCAAGCTATTAATCTGAACAGACTTTTATCATCCCCTTGCTGCCTTCCTGTGCACGCAGGATGATAAATGGTCCACAGACCACTCTGGGTTGCTGTGTTGTGATTTACTGCATGGCCTTGGCTCTGGGGCTGGGCTGGTCTCTCCCACCCTGCTGTCCCCAGCCATCACTCAAGACTGTGTTTGAGGACTGGAGGGGAACTTTATTTTTTTTTTTTTTTGTCCAGATACCAGTTTCTGCATAATTTTCAAGACTTGAGTCAACAACAGTATCTTTGGAAACAGTGTTACAGCATCCTGCAGTGATGGCAGATCCCGAACCAGAGGCACTAAGCTTGGGATGCTGTGCAGGGAAAAAGGCAGCTGCTCCTGCTTATCCTCTCCATGACTCCTCTGTGTCACCAACACTCTGCTTTTTTCCCCTGTGTTGTGCACCACGTGGCTCACGCCTTCCCGTGCTGGGGGATGCTGTGGAATGGCACAGGCCTGCTGTAGGGATGCCCCCCTGCCCCATGACCATTGCTCCCATGTCACACCATGACTTGCTTAGGTCAAGCCCCTTTGGTGATGGAGGGGATTTAAGAGCCATATTTGATGCTGAGCTAGAGCAATGTGGAAATGTGTGCTATTCCCCCACCCCCCCCCCAAAAAAAAAAACTAAACCAAACCCTGCTGTGGTGATTTGTATCTCTTTGAATCACATTTCTTCCCTGGCAGCCAGCATGGCATGCTGCAACCTCACAGAGGATTTGGAAATGGGGAAGGATCACAACACAAAGAGGACGTTTCTCTGGCTCCTCCATTTGTGTAGTCCTGTTCTATTCACCAGCCCAACGCTGTGCTGAACTATTTTGCCATCATCCGTTTTCTTCCGCAAAATATCGTTTGAATTCCCAGCCCCGATGCTGTGGATGTTTTGGACATTTCTCAAGCTCTCACTGCCTCTGAGAGCCCTCCTGTCCCTCACTTCCTGGGACAGAGCTGGCCTGCGCTTCGAGGGAGACAATGGTCGATCACATATTCCAAATGCCTCATTCCTCCTCTGGACTCATTTTCCAGCACAGAAATGTTCCCTCTCCAGCGTGGACTCTGCATAACAAACATGCTGCAGAGTCTCTGATGTGTTCAGTTCAAGGTCTTTTCTCTAACAGCCTTGGCTTTGTCTTCTCAAAATAATTCCAAAGATCTCGTTGACGACTTGGGAGGAAGGTTGCATGTGCTTGGTGGTGTCACTGTGGGTGTAAATCCTAATGGCAACCTGCCAGGTGGGTCTGCCCGGGGGAGGTGACACCCCCCTCTGTGCCACCCAGCACCATTAGTCCTGCGTGGACTTGTTGACTGAAGAGACCAGTCTAATTCAAACAATATAAATCCGGATTTCCTGGGGTGGGACTGGTTAATGTTGTGTCGTGCTGCAGCAACCTGGAGCTGTGGATTAGTCTGGCGGTGCCTGGCCCCTGCCAGGGCTACCAGCCCCGGGCTCTGAAGCCACATCTGCTCCAGGTCTCCAGCAGACTGGAAAGGCTTAATTCCATAGGTTCAATAAATAATGTATCTCTTTTGAACACAGACAGTAATTCATGGCCTCTGTGCAACAGCAGCTCAAAGATCTTAATTTAAAGCTCTCTACGAGGGTGATGCTCTCATGTGCGGCGGATGGTTATGGAGTCTCTCATTTTCAAATTACTGGGTAGAACCGAGCCCTGTTTTGATCTGGCCATTAATTAGAGGCCGTAATTGTTGCCCAGTGTCTCTCCAAGCGCTCTAACGTGAACAGGAACAGTCATTTAGTGCGGTCACTCGGCTCTAATTGGGTCCCAGCCCTGCAGAGGACGGGACCGAGCAGAGCCGGGGGCTGCAGGGTGCCTCGTTCCTCCGTCCGCGTGTGAGGAATGACCGGTGTGACTGCGGCGAGCCGCGGGCGGGGACGGGGCGGTCTGCGCTGCTGGGAGCTGGGGCGGCCCTGCCTCCTGGGAACCGGCCCTGCCTCCTGGGAACCGGCCCTGCCGAGCCCCTGTGAGGCCCGAAATCAGCGGGGTCTGACACACCGCGCCTCTGGGACCCCCTGAGCCTGGCACACGGCAAGGGGCACCCGGCTCCGTGCCGGGGCTGTGAGGGAAGGGGGATGGACAGGGAGATGGAGCCAAGGGGCAGCTCCTGGGTGAAGGATGCTCGAGCCATAGGGAGCAAGGAGACGGCCAGGAACAGGGTGTGAGGGAGGGATTGAGGGCTGAGGGGGAGGACTGAGAGGGACAGGTAGCAGGAAGAGCAACCGAGGACAGGGAGAGGGACATGGAGCAGAGACCGAGCGAGTCTATGAGAGGAGATGGAAAGGAGGGAGGAGAACCGGGAGCAGGGAGAAGGACTGGAAGCAGGGAGAGGGACTAGGAGCAAAGAGAGGGACTGGGAACAGGAAGCAAGGAAGGATACAAGAGGTGATGGAGAGGAGAGAGCAAGGAATTGGGAGCAGGGAGCAGAGGAAGATGCAAGAAGCAATGGAGAAGAGCCCATCCCGTGGACCTGTAGGATAAAGGATGGCCTGAACACCTGAATCACCATTTGCCTTTCCTTGCCCTGTGTCCTGGAGGTGATTTGTCAGAGCAAGGGCTCCCTGGCTCCAGAGCCTGGTGCCCAAGCCCAGTTAGGCTTCTCCCAAAGGTGACATCCAAGATGAGGCAGCCAAATCCACTCTGTGTGTTCCCATCCCCCTCTCCACTGGTGTTTTCATCTGATTCCCGTGCCTCACTCCGTGCTGGAGGGCTGCAGTGAGCTCCATTGAGCTCCACAGATCAAGCTCCCAGCATTTACTTGGAGGGAAGTGGGGGGATGAGCAGAAAAGGTGACTTTAGGTGTTTTTTTCTGCAGCTGAGGTTTTAGAGCTGTGGCTCTAGGTGCTTACATCCTCCCAGCACGGGGAGGGGGCAGTGGGAGGGAAGGGAGGCCTTTGTTGTGGGAAATGGCTTTGGCAGCTGTGGTGGGGCAGGTATTTACTGAACCCATTTTCACCAGTGGCTATAAAAATGGTTTTCATCCTGATCAGGCTGCTGTTTCCTTCCTCTCCTGTTACATGCTCCTGCTGCCACTCACCCAGCGAAGCACTGCAGCTCAGAGAAGGGATTTCTCAGGATGCCCAAATTTCCATGGGTACCTCTGGTAGAGATGGATGGGGGCTGATGGAGGCAGTTTTCTGGGATTTGGGGCTGCAGCTGCTGAATGGAACAGTTTGGGCAGGGACCAGCATCACTGCCAGCACTTGCACCCCAAAAGTGTCTGAAAGTGCAATGGGGTCACGTCCTGGCAGAGGGGAGAGGCACTCCCTGGGGATGGGTCCTGTGGCACTTGAGGACATGAATAGTGGTGGCCTTAGCAGTGTTGGGATTGATGGTCTCAGAGGACTTCTTCAGTCTAAATGACTCCATGTTCCTGTGTGCTGCAGGCTTGCAGGGGGAGAAACAGGCTTGGAATTCAGGATAATCTCCACATGCTGAAAAAATAGAGCAAAATCAATGACAGAAAATTCAATAATAACAAGTGCACAGCACTGCACTTAGGCAGGAGAAAAAAAAAAGTGCAAGAAGATGAAAGGAGGAATAATTGGATCTGCAGTGGATTCCTTGTTTTTTTATTTATTTACTGCCCATTTTTTATAAAAGCCACTTCCCAGGGCTGCGGCAGCAGACGGGTTTGCACACTTGTGGGGAGCCCCAAGGGTGTGCAGAGGGGCTGGGACGTTCCTTGGGTGTCCCTTCCTCCTTGTGCCAGCACCTTGACCCAATGCCAGGCTCTGCTCTCCCTCACGTGAACAATTTCACAGCCTGGCTGTGACTCCAGGCAGCCCCACCCTACAGAAAGCTTGAATGTTTGGGATAAAACGATGTCCAGGCTGAGAGGGACCCTGGCATCGTCCCAAATGGACCCCTGGCAGGGCAGAGCCCACCCGGAGGTGCAGCCCCACGTCACTCCTCAGTGGTGGAGACCCTACAGGGCTGGGAGCTCCAGGCTGCAGGGACAGGAGCCCTGGAGTTAATGGACAGGGAGCAGGATTCGATATGCTTTAGTGTCTGTTTGAAGAGTCATGGAACACTTGGGGCTATTTAATTGAAAGTAACTGTGCAAAACCCAGAATTAATTCTTACTAAACATTCGCAGTGACATTTTCTTAAGTGGAAATTAAACAGGGATTAAGGTGAAGCCTCCTAAGACGCTCCCTGTTGTGACCAGGAATATTTTAAGGCACCGGAGTATGTTAAATCTGAAGAAATGAGCTGATCTGGATCCACTCGTGTTTTTCCCTCCCTCTGTGTGGCTGCTCAGGCAAGCAAGGGGAGCTGGAAGTAGAACCATAGCAAATGGAGTCATGGAATGGTTTGAGTTGGAAGGGCCCTCAAAAAACATCCGGGTGCAACCCTTGGCCATGGGCAGGGACAGCTTCCACTATCCCAGGTTGCTCCAAGCCCCATCCAAGCTGATGGGGCTGAACACTCCCAGGGATCCAGGGGCAGCCACAGCTGCTCTGGGCACCCTTTTCCAACAGGAATCCCCATGTGAGCTCTTGGTGTGTTTGAGGGAGGGAAAAGAACAAAGAGAAGGCTGGAAACAAGGGAGGGTTGGGAAGAGTGGCCAGGAGGGATGGAGTGTCAGGGAAAGGGGCACCTTGAAGGCCCTATCCCTCTCTGTAGCTGAGCCCTGGTCGCTGCAGCACCAGCCAGGTGGGTCACACTGTCCACCAACGAGAAGCATGACCTGCTGAGAAGATGAAAATTTGTCTGGACATCAGGGCAGGAGAGCTCATGTGGGAATAATGGGGACAGAAACTTGTGTTTTTTATGATTATTGGGTTCCCAATAATCATAAAAACATAACAGAGGCTGTGTGCCCACAGCTGGAAGGAGGAGGCTACTGCCCACCAGCTCTGTTCAGCACAAGGCTCCCAGCTTCCAAGTCTGGCCATCCCCTCATCCAATGTGCTATTCAATTAATTAAATATTCTCTCTTCCAGATTGCTGGCTGAGGGTGACACACGCTTAATGAACAGCTGCAGGTCCCTAATCACATTGGCAATTAGGAATGTAATTAGAGCACTTGCAAATGGTTTTCATGCTGATAAAACATGACAGAATGGAGCGTTTTCACTCACTGTCAGCTGCCAGACAATCTGTTACCCATCTAATGGCAATTTAATTACAAATTCCTCCACTACCCTGTTTTCCGGTCTCTTGGGCCCATGGATAATTGGGCAGCTCTCGGGCTCTGCTGAGACATCACCCAGCAGCACTGGCCTGGAGCTGAGCATGGAGCAGAGGCATTTCTGGACAGGAGGTTCAGGAAGTGGTTTCCTCCCAGCTGGCCCCTGCTGAGCCCGTCTCCACCTGAGGGGATGGTTCCAGCTGTGTCAGGGAGGGCTGGGTTGGATCTCAGGGAAAGGTTCTTCCCCCAGAGGGTGCTGGGCACTGCCCAGGCTCCCCAGGGAATGGGAACAGCCCCAAGGCTGCCAGAGCTCCAGGAGGGTTTGGACAGCACTGCCAGGGATGCACAGGGTGGGATTGTTGGGGGGTCTGGGCAGGGCCAGGGGTGGGACTTGATCCTGATGACTTCCTTCCAGCTCAGGGGATTGTCTGATTCTAAGAGGATTGAGGGGAAATCCAGCTTAAATACAGTGCAGGGGCAGGCCCATATCCACGGGAAGGGCTGTGCAGAGGACACAGGGGGACACATCCCAGCTCCCATGGAATCAGGCATGGTAGGACTGGTCAAAGTAATCCAGGGGAAAATCCCACTTAGCTGAGGAGCCTGGAGGATACAGGTGTTCCTCACGTGACATCTGATGTGCCCCTGGCATCAGGGACAAGGGCCTCCTGTGCCACCAACCAGCCTCAGACTGCCCCAGCACTGCCTGCCCTGGCAGGTGAGGGCTGCAGTGACATAGAGGGGGCCCCACCTGGCCACTTGCCCACCTTCCCAGGCCCTGCAGGGCTTTGGCCATCTCCATGCTGGCCACCTTGGGCCTCTGTGGGGCCACTGGGCTGGGAAGAGCCTGAAGCTGTGCAGGGGATGGGGCTCAGACTCTGTTGTGGCACGAGGATGAAAGTGCTCAGTAGGCTCAGAGGATGTTGCTGTGTATTTGTGCAGTGAGGGAAATAAAATAACACTGTAATTTTATCATCAGCAGCACTTCTCTCTGTCCTGCAGGTGCTGTGTGAATGTTAAGAGAGTGTTTAATTCATTATCAGGTGGAGCAGGATTAAAAAGCCCATTTTACAAATGAAGACACCACTCGAGAGAAGTTATTCATATCAGGGTGACACACTGGGAACAGAACAGAGGGATTTTAATGACAAATGAAGGGCAAAGGTCTGCCAAATGATGGACATAGATTTTGTACACGAAAGCTCAGAGCCCAAGTATCCATTAAACCATCAGACCAGCTGAAGGTGGTGATGGCTCCTCCTGACCATCAGTAACCACAGCACTCAAATTCGTGGTTCTGATGTGCCTCGAGAAAAGTCCACAGGTAATTTTCTTGTTGTTCTGGTGTTTAGCTTCCTCGAATCATGGAATGATTTGGGTTGGAAGAGACCTTAAGAATTACCCAGTTCCACCCTCCAGTCCCACCCGATTCTTCCCGCTCTGCCCTGCAGCCCCCTCCCACCACCTCCCCCATCTCTGCTGCCCTGACTGCTCAGCACTGGCCCCATCCATCACTCAGCGATTACTGATGGGCTGTGGTGGCAGAGGCACCCGTGCATCGGCAGGGGGGCCGCGATGGAGCCTCTGCCCCAGGGCTGCTGAGCGCGGGGCAGAGGCAGCGGCGGCATCGGGCAGAGCCAGGCTCCATCCCAGCTGATCAAAGGCAGCACGCCCAGCGCAGCTCCTGTCAGCGAGGAGCTGTAAATGAGGGTTTTCACACAGCCAGCCTCTGCACGGAGAACGCCAGCGACGGGTGTCAGCCTGATCGCCTGTGTGAATAAACAGAGACGGGTCAGAGCCAGGGAGGCAGAGGAGCACTTGGCTCAAAGCGGTGGGAAATAGGGGGCAGGGAGGCTGGGGCCGAGGGAATTCTTGAGGCTCAGTTGCTCGCTGTAGCTGTGGAGGGCTGCGTGTGCCTCGGGGAGCGGGCAGCCCCTGCTCTGTGCAGCCCTGAATCCACTGTCCCGTGCAGGAGCACCCCGGGAGCCCCCCTGTGCCCCCCTCCCTGGGCAGGACTGGGACCCCACTGCTCTCTGTGACATGTGGGGAGAGTGGCTCTGCTTCACCTCTGGGGGCCGCAGGGTCTCCTTGCTACCCCCCCTCCCCAGCTCCCTGTGCCTTATTTTCTGGCTGGTGTTTACTCTAAAAACTCCTGGGAGCGCTTGGCTCCTCGCATCCTGCACTGACCCAATTCTTGCTCGTTGCCATGGAGAACTGGACCCAATTCCATTAACAGTCCCTGTGCTGCTCCTGCCTGGCTCCAAGGCTTGGAGGATGCAGTGGTGAGCCTGGACGGGGTGCTCTCAGGAGAGGGGTCAGGTGGGATTTGCAATGTTCTCAAGAGAGTGGCCAGGTGGGATTTGCCAGGGCTAGTGAAGTCTGGCCAGGAGTCTGAAGCTTCCCGCTCCAGGTGGGTCAGGACAGCTCCAGCAACTCAGGACAGGCTCCTGGAGCTCAGGACAGCTCCTGCAACTCAGGATGGGTTCCTGCAGCTCAGGAGAATTCCTGAGGCTCCCCCTGCAGCTATTTTTAGCCTGAGACACAAGCACTGCTGTCCTCAGCACCTCCCTCCCACCTCCCCCCCTCCCCTTCACATGTCTTAACCCCCAGAATTCTTCCATAAAGGCTTCTGGTCTCCTTCCAGGTACTGTCCATCACTCCATAGCCAGATCAAGAATATTAAGCGATGCTCAGTCTAATGATCAGGAACACTCAGTTTTAAGGGCTAGTTATTCAGATGAGTATTTAAAATATTAAGTTCTGTTAAGGATTAATTCGGGCCAGCTCAGACTCTAACTCATTTGCCCTGCGCAGTCTGTGAGCAGCTCAGAGTGTCATTTTCTTTTCTGTCCATTTACTGAACTACTGGGTTGGTTTTTTTCAGCCTGGAGTGAAATCACCAGTTAAAGGGATTTTCATTCCTGGATGGGAGAGCTGTAGCATGTATTCCCAGTGAGGATTGTCCTATCCCAGTGCAAGCCATTGCTGCTGCAGAGAGGACAGATGAGACATCTTGATGTCACTTGCTATAAAAACCCAGTCAGTGATTTCTCTTCTCTCTTCATTTGCAGCTTCCCAGAGCAGGGGGGAAGCCCCAGGGTTCCCAGGCAGTGATTTTTAAGCCTTCTCAAGGGAGAGATTTTTTTAAAATTTCCTATTCCATGAGCTTCAGAAGAAATGAAAAGTAAAAAGCCAACAGCAACTTTCCCCTCAGTCCTACAAAACCTGCCTTTAGCCTTCCCAAGCCCATGCCACACGCTGTTTTTCCCTCTCCGGGCTGACTTGAGGAATCCATTTCTGGTTTGATTTTTGGCTTTTGTGACGCTGAAACCTCTTGTGTTCAAAGCACATTCCTGGAAAGCAGCGGCAAAGCTCATTCCATCATCTCTGAGCAGCCTTCCCCTTCCCATGAAACAACCTGCCATGTGAGTGATGGTTTTAAATTGGCTTTCACAACGAGGGATGCCGTTTCCTAGAAACCCGAGGCTGACAGGGAAAGGCACAAGAGAAAGTGGGAAGAGAAAGGGAAGAGCTCCTGCCCGGGCTCGTGCTGGCACCGGCTGTGTCGGGGATCAGGGATGACATCCTGTGAGCACTCGCCCCCTGGGCTCCAGGAGCTGTGACAGAGCCCGGGGCCATCCCCAGCACCTGCAGGGGCTGGAGCAGCCTCTCGGCAGGGATGGCTCTCAGGGAGCTTTGGTCACAGCCAGAGGTGACACTGCCACATTTCTTCCCTGCCACCATCTCAGTACAGGCTGCCCCTTTGCTGTCTGCTCCCCCGAGCCCAGCACCCCCCAGCCATCCCGTTCCTCGGGCTGGCACCAAGTGGGCTCTGAGCCAGGCCAGCCCGAGCAGCCCCAGCAGGGATGAGCTCCTGGCTCGGCTGACCCAGTGCTCCTCATCCCTCTGGGCCTTGCTTTGGGCTGTGGTTTTGACTCCTTAAGTTTCAGCTTTTGTATTTTTTAGATTCTGTGCTGTTTTGGTGGGTAGTTTAAGGTTTCATATTAAGTGCTACTAAGCTCTCTTCACAGAGTAGACAGACAAAACAATTCATTCTCCGGCTTGGGACCAAGGACAACTTTCAGACCCAAGAACAAAACCAACGGTGAAGTGAGAAGTAAAAACCAGGAGAATGGAGCTTCATGACATGGAGCTATGGTTAGACAACTTACTCTAGTATGCAAATGGACCAGAACTTATAAAAGTGTGAGACTTCGTGGTCAGCTGTCCATTTTTGAGACCTTTTTTTTCAGGTACATCTTGTGTGTGTTCCAGCTGGATTCTTGTGCAGCCCAGGTGTATCCAATAAATCCCTACTTTGTCATTTTGCTCTGTCTGATCTCTGCTCCAGGTCAGCCTTCAGAAGGTATCAGTTTGCCCAGGAGATGGGTTTCAGGTTGGGATAACGAAGTGCATCCATGGAAAGCCTCAGAGGAAAACGCGTCTTCCCCTCCCAGGCCTCATTTCCCCACTTGACACGGCCGTTCCACGGCCGATGAAGCAATCTCCGGAGCTGGGTCTCATTCCATCGGGGTGGAGGGAGGAGGGATGGGGCGGCTGTGATTCCTGGCACGCCTGAGACCCTGCTTTGCCAAGGTGCGCCCTTCCCAGTGCCTCCCAGCCCCGCCAGCCCCCGGGCACCGGGCTAGCATCCACCCCGGTGATTCACGGCTCCGCCCGCCCAGCCCGAGCCACCGGGGCAGGAATCCTGCCAGCAGCGCGGGGGAGCAGCGTCAGACACATCCTTGCGGAGGATCCCTGCCTTTCTGGAAGCCCTGCACGCACCACGCACCGGCCCGAGCTGCGGAGCTGCTGTGACAGCCGCGGCGAACGATTGCCCCGGATCGACCCCCGCAGGGTCCGGAGGCTCCGCCGGCACTGATGGGGGGTTCTCACGGCGCCTTCGCAGAGAGCAGAGCCGAGCAGTGCCTCACGTCTCCAGACCTCTCTGCTGCTCAAGTGCCCATTTGTGGCCATTAGGGGCATCCTTCTCCTCTGGAAGGTTTTATTTTCCAGTTTAAAAGAAAAGGAGGTTCCTGTGCTACGTCCATCCCATGGAGGAGGGAACAGGTCCTCTCCCAGGGATGACTGTCCCACGCTAAGAGAGGATCTGCGTCCCCCTGTACAGAGTCTGGGAACAGCTGGATTTTTGCTCCTCTTGTGCCCTTGCTGCTGGCTGGGTGCTCACGGGGCTCGGGGCAGGCTGGGTGGCAGGGCTCCGGGCCTCCCCCGCCGTGGGGGCTGCTCACTGGGGTGGGGGCACCTCTGGCTTTTGGGACCTGTGTCAGGATCTGCTTGACAAGTGGCCAGAGCTCAGGAGCACCTGCAGATCCCTGTCAGACCCACGGGGGACTCACACTTGTCCCAGGAAATGCAGCAAACCAGGCTGGAGCAGAATGATGAGATGGATGAAGGGGATGGGGTTGGGACAAGCCCCTGGCAAGCTGAGGTGGTCTGGGCCTACCCTGCCAGTCTGTGGACCAGGGAATACAATGTCTGGAAATGGAGGCTGCGAGCCCTGGGCACTGCAGCTTCCCACTCCTCAGTGTGAGGCTCTGGGCAGAAGCAGGAGCACCAGCACCAGCCCCAGTCCATCACTGCTGTGTGTTACTGACACTCCACAGCAAGGGCAGAGCTCTGACCAATGCAAATGCCACAGGTTTGTTTGTAGCAGGAGCGGCAACTCATCCTGCAGGCAGGTTCCATGTGCTGGTGGTTAATCTTTAACAGGAAACAGCCTGGAGCAAAGGCATAAAGAAATATTTAATTCCACAGCACTGGCTTGCACCGTAGGTTTCCCACTTGATAAATATTTTAGGCACTCGTGCTCCAAAAATGGGCTCCATCTTCTGCAGGTTTGTGCGCCCGTGCTCCCTGGTGCCCCTTCCCCAGCAGCTCCTGCCCTGTGGTCCCGTGCCAGCGTGGTGCATGCCCACTCCCCGGGCCCAGCCCTGCCTGGCGGGGCCCCTGGGAGCCCCCAGGGCTGGGGCTGGCAGAGGGGAACCCCCCAGCTCCTCCCTGCATGGCAGGGGCTCTGTGCAGCGGGGCCTCAGCTCCATCCCCACCCTCTCCAAGGCACTGGGGGGTGAGAGCACCAGGAGGACACGGCTGGCACTCAGAGATGTCCAAGATCCCTGTGACCAACCAGGATGGGGGAAAGGGCAGCCTGGTACACTCAGTGCTCTGGACAACAGGACATCATCCAGGGGCTGGCAGCTGCATGCTCAATATTAATGTGTACAGATGTTTTGGGATTGAACTTTAGCACCCCTTGTGCCTGGCCACTCCATGGGCTCTCCATGCTGGGCTGAGTTCAGCACAAGGAAAGCTGCTGGGTGGTACCAGGAGTCCCCTCTGCTCCTCTGGACGCAGGGCCATATGTTTAGCCAGGTTTGGGGAACACTGTGATGGCCAGTAAGAAGATGCCAGGGCTGTCCTCACCTTATGGCCTCCCCCACACACAGACATACCCAGTAACGCGTATATATTATATTATATTTATATATATATATATATATATACATTAACAAAGAAGTTGCAAAAAAAACCAACAAAAAGGGAAAAACCCAACAGGACAACAGCCCTCCCCCAACAAAACGGAAGCAGGAATATTACACATGGGAGGGAAGGCTGAGGGGAGCCAGGAGTCCACATAGCCTGAACTTGTACACCGGAGTCATCAGCAGCAGAGGAGCCAGCAGCAGTACTCCGAGCCCCCCACTGTGTTCTGCGCAGGGCCCAGGGACAGGGCTGCTGCCCCCCAAATCATGGTGACACCTGTGGGGGCCTCTGCTTTCAGTACCACAAGAGGACAATGTGGGTGACTGGGAAGGGCCCCCAGCCCCTGCTCGGGGTGTGGGGCTCTCCAAGCCCCCCCCGGCCGGGTACGAGACACGTGTGGGGGCCAGGGGGTCCCACAATTAGTGCAATTTCATCAGGTGCAAACGTCACGTTAAGGACTCGTGGCCTCTGAGCTGAGCACGCTGAGTGCTCCCTGAGCCCACCCCAGCAGTGCCTGCGCCGTCCTTGGCACTGCCAGCACCAACCCCCACCTCCAGTGCCTGGCACCCCTCGAGGGTGACGCAGCACCAGCAGCCCCATGGGCCTGGCACATGTGGAAGGGACTGCAATGAGACCTCCCCGTGACTAACATCCAACCTGAAAGGGTGACTTAACCTCCCAAAGCAGAGTGGGGCCGTGTGCCAGGCTGTGGGGGTGGCAGATGGGCCCTCCCTGAGCCATGACACCCCGGGGCTGGCGGAGCAAAGCGAGCTGCTCCTCTGCTCAGGAGGAGTCAGAAGGAGTGGTGTATCCCCCACTCTCGCCCTGCCAGGCACCATGGGGAAGCAGCCTGGGTCAGAGGGAAACCCCTCTCAGCGTGGCAGGGCCGGCAGCAGATCCTTCCTCGAGGTGCTGCCCACCTCCCTTTTCCCAAACCACAGCCCAGACACATGGCGAGATGGCATGCTGGGAACGGCTCTTCCTGGGCAGAGCTGTCACCACCAGTCTCACCAACACACATCCCCTCGGCCAGGTCACTGGGAGGGGTCACCAGATGAATTCTGAACTGGCTCCAGAAGAATTCAACCTCTCTCTGCCACAGCCCCCATGGGATGCCATGAGCCAACTCCCAGAGCCTGGGCTTTAGAATTGCAGAGCAGGCTGAGCTGGAAAGGGTCCCTCAGGATCATTAAGTCCAGCTCCTGGCCCTGCACAGGACACCCCAACAATCCCAATGTGTGGGAGCACTGTCCAAATGCCCCTGGAGCTCTGGCAGCCTCGGGGCCATGACTGTTCCCTGGGGTGCCTGGGCAGTGCCTGACCACCCCCTGAGGAAAAAACCTTTTCCTGACATCCAACCTAACCCTCCCCTGACTCAGCTCCAGCACTTCCTTCAGTCCGGTCACTGGTCTCAAGAATGAAGAGATGGGAACCTGCCCGCCCCACTCCCCCTTGTCAGGAGTTGAAGATGACAGAGAGGCCTCCCCTCTCTTCTCCTCCAGCTGAACAAACCAAGCAACCTCAGCCACTCCTCACAAGACCCCTCCAGACCCTTCTCCATCCTCACAGCCCATCTTTGTTCCCTCTCTAATAGTTTCATGCCTTTTTTATATTGTGGTGTGCAAACCTGCCCTCAGGGCTCAGGGTGAGGCTGTCTCAGCCCAGAGCAGAGTGTGACAATGCCTTCCCTGGCCTGGCTGGCCTGATGCCCCCAGAACAGGGATTTCCCTCCTGGCTGACTGAGATCCAGCTGGCCATGGACCAGGACCCCCAGGGTCCCTCCACAGCAGCTCCGCAGCCTCTCCTTCCCCAGCTCAGTCAGGGCTGCCCCATCCCAGGTGCAGAATCCACCACCTTCCCTTGTTAAACTTCACATGGTTGGTGGTTCCCCATCTGTCTAATTTGTCTGGGTCTCTCTGCAAGGCCTCTCTGCCCTTGAAAGAGTTGACAGCTCCTCCCAGCTTAGTGCTGCCAGCAAACTGACTTAACATTCCTTCCAGTCCTGCATCCAGGTTGTTAATGAAGATGTTGAAGAGCACAGGGCCGAGGATGGAGCCCTGCAGAACCCCACAAGTGACTAGTGCCAGCCTGATGTCATCCCTTGTGCCTGAGCTGTGAGCCGGTCGCTCACCCACCCATCATGTGTTTGTCCAGCTGAGGCCCAGACAGAAGGATCCTGTGAGAGACTGCATAAAAAGCCTGCTAAAGTCCAAAAAGATTCCCTCTCCTGGCTTTCCTGAATCAATCATGTGGGTTACCTCGTGGTAGAAGGAGCTCAGGTTTGACAAGCAGGGGCAGTTCCCTACCAGCAAGCTCCACTGGAAGGGAGAGGCTGGCAGAGCTGCGTGGTCCCAGCTCAGTGGTCCCCAGTCCCACTGAGGCACCACATCCAGAGGAGGAAAAGGGGTTTCAAATGCCACAGAGCTAAGCCCAAGCACCAGCAGCCTTGGGCCACCATAACGCCTGAAATCCTTGCCCCCACAATGTCCCAGTCACTCACAGGTCCATGGGCCCCAAATGTGCCACAGACCCCCATGGTGACAACAGGGACTGTGTGCTAGCCCAGCTGCCCCTGGCCTCTTAAATAAATCTGGAGACTGGAGCTTGGCCAGGGGACTTGACGCTTGCGGTCACTGGGAATTCTGGGGACAGCCAAAGAGCTCCCAGTAACCAGGCTCTCTGAGCCTCTGGGACAGACTCAGACCTCTGCCACAGAGTAAACAGAATGGCTCCACACTCACACCACCACAGAACCACGGAATGGTCTGGGCTGGAAGGGATCTTTAAAATGCAACCAGTCCAATCCCCTGGCATGGTGGAGAACAAACCAGAAGTCAAGATTTGGGGTCATGAATTGAGATTTTGTGTCTTAGAGCATAGAGGTGGTATTTGAACAGGACTCTACCACGGGCCCAGGGTATGAAGGTGAGTTTTTGCTGCTGAGACACTAGACAGGACACTAATGGTGGCTTGGGAGGAGCAGGGCACTGCTGGCCAGACCCCATGTCGGGAAGAAGCAGCTGCCAAACCCCTGGGCCAGGGGCCAAAGCTCCTCAAGGATGCAGGCCTCCCTGGTTACTGGGAAGCTCTCAAAGCAGGAGATGGTGGGCTGGGGGTCCATGGCTCTCCACTGCAGGACCCTGAAAACAGATCAGGAGCATGCCAGCTGCAGCATGGACGGCCACTGGGAACACCCTCAGTGCCACCTGCACTCCCACAGATCACCATCCTCCCTCCATGGGACCACCATCCACCACATGAGCACTGCCAGTGATCCCCGAGCCTGAGGGCTCCGAGCCTTGTCCACCCCATCAGGGAAGCCTCTGAGCCTCAGCCACACAGGAAGTCCTCCCTGGGAAGTGCTACTCAGTGCTTTAGGTCCCCACACCAGCTGTCAGCGGGCTCTAAGAGCCCATCCTTCCTGTCCCAGCCTGCACCTCATGGTACCCACGAGCCATTCCCAGACCACCGTGGCACCTCAGGTCACCCTGAAACCTGCCCTGGCCGTTCCAGCCCCCAGGGGAAGACAGAACCATCCAGGTGACAATTTTCTTGGGGAGAGATGGGAGCCAGCACCAAAGAGCCGCTCCAGCCACTCTTGTGCACTCTGGAGCTCACCAACAGCAGTTAGCTTCTAGCTGTGGTTCAAGGGTCTTCCACTTTTCCATTAAAATAAGATGGAGCTGGGTGTGTGGACGGTGCTCGATTGCTCGGGTGCCACGGTGGCTCTTGGGCATGGCTGCCAGTGGGCAGCTCTGGCCACCTGCATCCACCGTCACGGCCAGTGCTGCCACGGGGCACGGGCAGGCCTGGGCAGCCTAGTGACAGGCTTTCATCCCTGACACGTATGGGGACTCCTGGGGCCGGCAGTTACACTCCTGCTGCTCGGGGTAATCGATAAAATCTGGGGCAGGCAGCCCTGAGAGGATCATCAGGGATTTGTTCCAGATGGTGAAGGTGGGACACACTGGCAGGATGAAGGAGACTTCGAAGGTGTGGAGGTGCAGGGAGTTAGCCGGGTCGTAGAAGGAGAGCGCGTTGTTGTCGTAGTCCAGGAGGATGCCGAGGCGCTTCATCTGCGGGTGCACCTCCACCAGCATCTCCTTGTTGTTGTGCCGCACCACAAAGTTGTTGTTGCAGCGAGAGAAGACCCAAGAAGAGGAGTTCTTCCCGATCCACTCGTTCTTGGGGGCTGACTTGTAAGCCACGCCGATGGCATACCTACAGGGGAGGAGACGCTGCGCTCAGCACCCTCCAGCCTTGGCACGGTGCCCAGACCGGCCCTGATGGCTAGGGCACCTCGTGCTTTCAGGGCCCACCTGCTGTAAAAGGGCACAGGGTGGGCATCTCTGGCCGAAGCTGGACTGGGAAAGCATCCCCCCTCTCACAGGTAGTGCCTTACCAGGTGGAGGATCCCACTACCACTTCCCAGTAGTGGCAGCCACTGTCAATGAAGATATTGCCGGCTGCGCCGTAGCAGCCTGTCCCACTGAACCTCTCCGGCGTGTGGCTCTTCTTCAAGGAGCTCTCATCCTTCTCCATCTGCAGCCCATCATTGGAGATCTTCAGCTTCTTGTGAGCCATCTTGGGGTCCAGCTTGAACGGCTGACCTGTTGGGAAGAGACACATGGATTGGGATTTGCATTATCAGCACCATGGTGCAGGAAAGGGACTTCCTCACATTCCAGGTTCTCAGCTTTGAGTATTTAACGGTGGTTTGCTTGGGTGTTTTTCCCAAAACCAGACCAGACTTTGGTGATGTCCAAGAGCTTCAACCAACCTCCTTGTTTGTCAGAGATTTCCCTCTGGAAGTCCCCAGACTATCCCTGGACTTGCAAATAAAACCCCAAGATGCTACAAAGAAGCAAATTGAGTTCAAGGGGGGTTTTGCTGCTATGTTTTCATGCAAGATGCAGTAAAGTGCACACAGGCACCAGAGAGCATTTCCATAGGGATTCACCTGCTTCAGGACAAGGCAAATGGCAGCTGCAGAGAACATCCCAAGTCCTGCCAATACTTTCACCCTCACTTTTTGGTGCCCTGCTCGGGGTATGACCAGCTGCGTCCTCCTGCACGCTCCCATTTTGGCTACAGACACAGAGTCCCAGCCAGGAGAAACACTGACACCACCACAGCAGTGGGGTCCTGAGCCTGGGCTGGGGACCCCCAGAACAGCAAGGAAACTCTGCAAACAGACACACAAGGAGAACCCCAGGACAGCCGTGAACTTCTGCACAGAGCTGCAACATCAGCGACAACTGCAGCTGCAGAGCAGAGCTCATCTGTGCCATACTCTGTTACCTGATGGTAGCTCGTGCTGGCTTTCCTCGGAGCCCAATTTGCTGAATAATTGAGTTGAGAAGCCTGAAAGTAAAGCTGCAAATTGGGAGTGACCTGCCCCCTCCTTCTTCTGGCTGCTCTGATCTTTCTGCAGTATCTGTTCCTGGCACTAATGCAGAGAGACAAGCTCTGAGGAAGTGAGGTATGAAAATGCTTGGCTCCATCAGGAGAGAGACACTCACAGCTCTGTTTCCAAAGGTGACCCCTTGCTAAGGTCAGTGGGAAGAACTGGAGCCCAGCCCTCGTCACTGGCCTGTGCTGGCACGTCCTGGAGCAAGCGCTCGAGCTGCATCCACAGGCAGTGTGTGCCTCGGGCAGGCTGGGAGGGTATTTCAGAGAACACAGCCAGGCGCCTGCTACCATCAACCCCCTTCCCAAAATATCACTCTGGCACTGGGAAAAAACACAGACTCCACAGAGGCCATGATGGTCCCAACCTCAACCCCCTGGCATGGGAGCTGCCAGAGGAAGGGGGGGTTCTAGCTGCAGCCTGCAGTCCCTGCTCCCCCACCATCACCAGCCCCCGTGCTCCCCAGTCCCTACTCTCCAGTCCCCCAGCCCTGCCCTGCAGAGAGTCGAGGGCTACTATGATTACTCTCATCATTAGAGATTCTTTTTATCCTTAACATTTCCTCTCACCATTAACATGTATCTCCTGGGCTGGTCACTCAGATTACCTTTATCCCACAAATTCAGCTTGCTGGGATATTCCTGATAGCCTTTTGCTGGTCACCCCTGCATGAGGCTCAAGAGCTGTGGGGAAGCAGCCAGCCTCAGGGCTGGACACAGCCAGCAGCACCCCTGGGGCATTTTTCAGCTGGATTATCCCTCTCTTCCCTGCAGAGCTAGAGGGGCAGAGGAAATCCTGTCTGGCACCGGGTGTGTGGGAGCAAAGAGAAGGCAGCCAGGAACACGGTCAAGGTCAGTGGAATGTGGGGACGGAGCCAGGCAGAGGGAGGTGTGTGCTGGAGCTCCACCTCCACCCTGCAGGACCCCAGACACCCACCCCGCTCCCCTGGACCCCTCAGGGCTCCTGCACCCACCACAGTGACAGGGGCTCACTGCCTTGGGACACTCCTGTCACCTACCCAGGGGGATAGCGAGGACAGCTGCCTGCTGCTTTATGTAACAGCTATGGAAAAAAACTGGAATGAGATCCGCAGGAGATGACATCCAACACTCAGCCCAACCCGGGAGCAGCAGACCATCTCACCCCAGCGGGGGTCAGGGTAGGGGTGCCACTGATGCCCTGCACCACAGCAGCTCCCATGTGCCCCACTCCTCTGGCAGCAGGGGCACAGGGACAGGGCAGAGTCCAGGGGGAGGACAGCTGGTGGCTGCATTTGGCTGAAAATGTGTGGAGAGAAAGGAGGGATGGATATGAACTTTACCCCCAAGGATGCTGCAGGCACCCAACACGCTCTGCTCAGAGAGCAAACAAAGCTGCAGGGACACAAAGCCAGCTCTTCCTGCATTCTGTCCCTCCTCTCTCCCTGCAGTGGCAGTGTCCCTACTCCCACCAGCCATCCAAGATGCCACCTGTGGGACAAAGAACACTCACAGAGCACAGCTGCCAGCACCATCCTGTCCTCCCCGAAGACATCACCTTCCGCAAAGAAAGAAACAAAAAATGCAGCACTGTACTGCTGAGTCATCAAGTCATAGGAAAGCCATCAATCCATCTAAATCTATGAATCTTTTCACAGATCCCCTCAAGAGAAGCTTCTGCAGGGATCATCCTGCTCCTTAAAAACACCTGCACTAACATGATTCAGTCAGTAACAGACCCTGCAGCCCATTTCTCAGGCATCAAACCTACTCCTGACATCTCACACGGCACGTGGATGGAGCCATTCTGTAGCACACTGAGGTCTTGCCAAGAAACACAGCAATCATGAAAAGCCAGAACTGCAAGGGAAAATAAGGCCAGGATGCAGTGGCCAAGGCAAGGTCTGTAAAACCCATTTCCCTGCACTTAATTTACAGCCAGAGTTGGGCCTGTCTCTGCATTCCAGCACTTCCAGCAACTCTAGGACAGTTGCTCCCAAGTAAGTCCTGCTTGGGCCCAGCCTCAGCAGAGGATGGTCTCTCTGTCACTAAACCAAACCTGCTCTCCCAAGCTTGTCTTCTCAGGAAGGCAGATTTAGTGCCAGCACTGACAGCACCGATGCTGCGGAAGGCGATGTGTCCTGACACTGACCTTCTGGTGATGGTGAATCTCTCCAGACATGCCTCCAGGACCAGAAGAGGCTGTGAAATGTGTTCCTGTGTTAAGCTGCTGACACTCCCACCAAGGTTACAGCAGTGGGAAAGTGTGGGTGTGATGTCCTCTGAATATTGTCCCCTGGAAACGGAGAAAACCTGCTCCCAAATACTGGCAGGAGGAATAGCCAATGGGGATGTGCTGGGGCTGCAGCATTGGACACCTGAAGGAGTCCTTGTCCCCTGAGGCTGGCCACAGAAGGAAATAAATCCATATATATTATATCCATATATACAGCTAAATCAAACTTTCAGGAATTCAGAAGCTTCCCCAAACACAGATGGCAGAGGATCACTAAACAGGTGGCAGAGAGGGATGTGCCCATCAATGCCACATGCCTCTCCTGCCCCAAGCCTGAGTGGGAAGTGAGGGCTAGTGGAAGGGCTTTAGCACTCGCAGAACCACAATCACACACAACCCGTGTGTGCTGGGCCTCAGGCGCAGCTGCTCCACGTTTCAAACGTGCAAGAGGCTGCTGCAGACAGCCCTGCAGCAAGGGAGGCTCAACACTTGGCTGGGCTTCCATCAAAGCCAGCGAATCCCCAGGCAGGAGCCCTTGGAGCTGTGCTGGCAGCTCTGGTGACTGACACTCAGCTGGAATCACAGGGAGCACACCCTGTTTAGCAGGAGCTGCCCCCATGGCCCTCCAGCCTTGCCCGCCGCTTCCCAAGCCGCCCGTTCTGCACTCCTAGAGCAAGCCAGCGCCTGTCAGAGCTGGGGAAGCACCGAGATCAGCAGCTGCAGGAGGGATACATTTTTAATGAACAGGCGGACTGGGCTGGAGTTTGCTCCCCACAGCTCCTTCAGCCCCACGGCCTCAACATCCTTTTATTCGATTTAATGTCTCACAACGAAAAGGAGGCAGAGGTGATAAATCATCACAAAAGCCTTGTTCAGGCAGAAGAAACTGTTGGGAAAGGGACAGATGGGAGGGAGAGCTGTGCTCACCAGGGCCACGAAGAGACAACTTACTCCACCCCCAACATCTCACACTGTCCCTCCTGTGTCACCCTTCAGGCCACGGGGGCCAATGCTTCTGCTGTCTTTGCTGTCCTTCAGTAGAAAAAGATTTTCCACCACAAACCCCAGAGCTCTGTCTGCCAGGACACTGCCCTCAGAGCTCAGCTTTCCCTGAACACATTTAACCTTCCTTGGCATCCCCAGGGCACTGGAAAGAAAATCTTCTTTGTGTGAGGCTGCAAAGCCCCATCTACTGCCATGGAGACACTTATCAACCTTATGGCTCTCCAGATCACAACCCTCTGCAAGCTAAGCCACATACAGGAGCACAGTTGCTCTGTGACTCCTTGCATCAGCCCCAAAAAGCCCAGGGATGTAAAGCCACCAAAAAAATGGACTGACAGGATGGGTGCTGACAGGAGCAGAGGGCTGATGAAAGCCCTTGGCTTTCATGGGTTATCAGGAGACCATCCCTGAGGCATAGAAGGAACGGAGGCACCACGGGTGACGGGCACTCCAACGATTTAACAACATAGCATTTCCATCCCACTGCCCGCTCACCAGGAGCACTTGGCCATACCCCGGGCACGCCAGTGCCCAGGAATCTCTCCTCTCAACCTCTGCCATGGCCAGAGGAGTGCCTGGGCACCTACTGTTGGTCTTGAGGCGGGCGGGCTCGCTGTTCCGGCTGCCCGCCTGGTTGATGGCCTTCACCAGGAAGATGTAGCGGGTGCCACTCTGCAGCCCATGCACTGTGTAGTGGTTCTGCTTGATGTTGGGGACGATCATCCAGCTGTCCATGGAGTTGTAGAGACCTACAGCGCAGGAGAGGGACAGAGATTTATTCCCTGAAGGACAGAAGACAAAGCCCCTGTGCTGCTAATGCAGAGCTCATGCCCGCATGTCCCTCGGAAGCATTTACTGCATCCTGGGAGTTCAGAGTGTCTGCAGGGAATTTTCCAGAGATGATAAATCCCAGCAAAACAGAATCTTTCTCATTATCACACAAAGGCAATGCTGCCAAGGCAGGGCCAGGGCTGCAGTGCTGGCATCTTGGAATGCTGCCATGGAAAGTGATGGGGAAAAGGTGCAGAGAAAGGGAAATTCAGTCAGCAGCACCTTCCAACCCTGGGCTGATGGCAGAGGGAGCTGTTGGTGCCTGGGAGGGGGTGATGGCCACCATCATCCCACCATCCTCCCACCACCACCACCATCCCACCACCCTCCCACCATCACTCTCTCCCATGTCTCCACTCCCTCAGGACAGCCTCCCTCCTGCTCCAGGGCCCCAGTATGCAATTCCAGCAGCAGAAAGGAATGGATCTGTACCCAAAGCAACGTGTTTGCAACCAAATCTTGCTCCTGCCCAGTCATCAGTGCTCCAGGGTGGGAAGTGATAATGCACAGCTAAGGGAGGCTGATGCTTGGCTTCCTAAACAGACTAATCTGCGGAGGGGTTCAAAGAAAATGAGCTCCCAGTGAAGGGATCCAGATGCTTCTAAATCATTCAGGAGGCTGAACTCTTTGTGGAATTGGGAAGGAATGAAGAATCCAAGACCGTGGAGGTGCCAAGTTGACTGCTGCAGTGATTTGCAGTGTCTGAGCTACAGGGCCTGGCATGTGTGGAAATGCAGTGCTGTACCTCAGATGGGGTGACACAGCGCTCCTGTAATGAGGAAAAGCCTTACATGGTGCCACTGAGGCTGTTCTGCCACCAGCACGACTGGGATGAGGATCACCTGCAGCTGGCACGAGCACCTGAGTAGCTGAACTGGGGGACAAGGATGCTGTGGGGCTCAGGGGAAACCAGGGCACTCTCACAGCACAGGGGCAGGGCTTTAAGCCAAAAGGAGTAAGGAAGCATGGAAGAAGTAGCTGGAGGCTCCCTAGATCAGGTGAGACATGAGGAGTGCATTGTGGATTTGGGGTGACTGGAGGGAGGAGTTTTGGCATGTGAAGGGCTGGGAGGCAGGAGCTGGGAACACTCCACACCTTTTTTGCAATGGCTTCCAACTCGTTTATCTTCAGCTCAGCCGCAGGACAAGGGCAGGTTGCAGTCCCTGTCACCCTGAATTTGGTTTGGGATACACACAGGAACAGCCGAGGGGCACAGTGCAGTGTGATGTGAAGTAGAAAATGAAACAGATGTGATCCTGATTGCAGCCTGCATGCAGAGCTGCTCTTGCTGGAGCACATGGCATGGCCCAGCCGGTGTCACTTTCCTGCAGGAAAGACCAGCTGGGGATGCTCCATCAGGAAGAACAAGGTGGCTGAGAGATGACATCGAGAAGGACATGACCTTCCAAGTAGGTTTCTTTCACAAAACAACCTCAAAGAGCTTGGCCCTGAAGACCAACCTCCTCGTTCCTACCCCTGCCAAAGCTTAAAGAAATCCCTTTTACTGGAGCATTCATCATCCATAAAAATGTCTGGCTCTTGCCAAGCTCTTGGCTTTGATGGAAGCGTAAAGGGGATAGGTTCCACAGGCCAACTCTGCACACCTTGGAAAGGTATTTCCTCTCCTGATAAGGCTCCCAGCTCCTGCTCAGTGTTCCAATGTCTTCACCACGAGTTCAGCCAGGGCTCACATGGTCCCATTACCCAAAAGGCACTGTTCCAAGGGACAGTAAGTTATTCATTTTCTTCTCAGGGATTTAACTGATGTTTTCTTCACTCCTCCTACAAAGAACAACCTGGCGGTTGCTGGCTGGCCAAGGACGCTTCTGACATGTGACCCTCCAGGCTTTCCTCCAGCACTGCCCCCACTGTTCCTCACCCTCATGGTCTCCACAGCTCCCAATGCCTGTGCCAGACCCGGAGGTGGCAGGTGACTCATCCCCAAGTCCTTTGGTGTGTGGGACTCCAAGCCACGTGTGGCCAAAGTGGCATGTGGTAAAAGGTGAGGGAGGGCCAGATCTCCTTCCCTGGCATCGTCCCAGGGCAAGGGCACAAGCTACAGCAGGGCAAATCCAGAGCAGAAAAACGCAAAATCCTCCTAGCGGAGAGTGAGGAAGCACTGGATGCTCTATTCCTGGACAGTCATTCTTCCTCAAGGAGCAGGCCCTGAGCAACGTGTCAGCCCAAACTGCACAAAGCTGGCACAGCAGGGGCCTTCAGATGTTCTTCCCTACCAAAACCACTTGGTGATGCCAGCAAGTCCCCATGTTGTCTGCAGCTGGAAGTGCAGGGGATGTGGAGCTGGTGACCATCCAAGAGCAGAGCCAGAGATTTGGCTGAGCTCTCCAGGCTTCCAGAGGACAAATGTGCTCTAGCTGGGAAGGAGAGGAGAGCCAAGCAGGGCGGGTCTGGCTATGGAAGCACCGGCACCCGGCAGCCTCCATGGAAAGGAAATGCATCATCTTGTTTCCCAAAACAAGGGCAAAGGCTGGGCTGGGGAGGTGACATCCAGCTTGGAAAGTCACAGTGAACTTCCTCTGGCAGCTTCCTGCACATTTCAGAGTGCACTGAGCAGCCTTCCGGAGCTGTGACACCATGCCACTGGTGCCAGTGTCCTCCCAGCCAGCAGGACAGACTGACGGCAGCCTAAACACCCGCCCTGAGGCACCCTGTCAGCACTTCTCACAATACGAAGTGTTGCCAGGAAAACCAGGAATAAAACTTTCTCACAAGCCACAGATCACCAAGGATTCTGTCCTTGGTCCTCATATCAAATCCCATCCCTGTCAGACAAATCTGTGATGGTGTGGAAAAACAGCAAGGTCTGGCAGTAATTTTCATGAAAAATTACCTGGAAATCTTCCTCAGCACTGTTCCAGAGGGTTTATAAACAACATTAGTAATCAACCATGGAGCAGCCAGTGCTGCCCTGCATACAATCCCAGGCACATGTATCTGGGAGCTGGGAGATAGACAGGAGCCTACAGTGCCCCCGATGCTTCAGCAAGTCGGGGCTGATGACAACAAGTGCAGACCAGAGCACCTCAGGGAAGACCCCCCCAGGCACAGGAAGGTGTCCACTGCTCTGATTCACTAGCCCTTGGTAGATCCTTTGCTGCTGTTTCCTCCACGAATACCCAGCCCTTAAACCCACTGATGTACCTGAGAACCTTCTCCTTACAGAACCCCAGAATAGTTTGGGCTGAAAGGGACCTTAAGGCTGAAGCAGTGACATCCCCTGCCATGGGCAGGGACACCTTCCACTATCGCAGGTTGATCCAACCTGGCCCTGAACACTTCCAGGGATGGAGCAAAGGCGGGTTGTCTGGGCAACCTGGGATTCCTTGCAGAAGGGGAACGTGGTGACTTACTGATGAAGTTGGCTTGGCCGGTGAAGATGGTGTACTGGAGCTCGTAGGAGCTGACGCTGAACTCATCCTCAGAGATCCAGTGCACAGTTATGGTGTCGTGGGAGGCCGTGCAGAGCTCCTCCCGGACTGATGGTGGGTTCGGCGCTGCGGGATGCACAGACCACAGCTTTGGGTCAGTCTGGGCTTTCCTGCCCTCCTAACAACACAGGGCTTCTCTGCTCATGTCAGGACTGAGACAGGTTTGTGGCAGGAGCAGTCTCTCAACACCAAAACACCCCTCATTTTATCTGTCACTGTGTTTCCCACTGAACCAAACTTTTTAGTTTAGCAAGGCATCCAGAGGTCAGAGCATAGGGTTTTCACTGCTGCTCCATCAGGTCTGACACCTCCACCCTGAAACAGGCTGAGAACTCACTTCCAAATCCACTTATTTCCCTGCACTGGTTGTGGAATAAGTACTTTATCCCATAACAGATCTGGACATGCTTGTGCTAATCTTCCACTGAAAGCTGATCCGCTTCACGATGATAAAATCGGATTTGGGTGAGTGAGGATGTCCTCGCCTCCCTGGAGCTCTCATCCCTCCAGTCAGTGCTCCAGCACAGGCTGCTCCAGCAGCCACTGCTGCTCCCAGACCCCTGAGGGCAGTGAGCAGTCTGTGCTGGGGCATCGCAGCAGCACTGAGGGTCTACTGAGGTCCTGCCCAACAGGGTTCATAATTTATGACCAAGTGACACAGAAAAAGGGCAGGAAAAGGGAAAAGTTAAAGCACAGACTGCCTTAGAAGTATAATTGGTTAATTAATCATTCCTCCTCTGTAATCCTTATGGACCCTTACATAATCTTTATCCCTCCTGCATCCTTATGGACATTAGCCTCCCCCATCAGGTCACAAAGACCACAATTTTTAAGCTTTCTGGGCTTTTCCATGGATCCTCCAGGAACAGTGGGGTGAAATAGGAGGATGGGGACATGTCACTGTCCTGGAGACAGCACAAGCCCTGCTCTGCCACAGCTGACCTTGCACTTGTTACTGGTTAAGTCCTAAAATAGATCTGCCAGCTCTTGGTGGAGGACAGGGCAGGGGGCTGAGGGGAAGACACTGAGTGGAGCACACCTGAGCACTCACCTGTCAGATAATCCAGCCCCTCCAGCAGCTTCTTCTCTCTGGAAAAATCTAAAGCAAAGTTTTCAAAGGCATCATTAAAATTGATATCTGGTATCAGGACTTGCGAGGATGCAGTTGCCATGGCGACCCTGGAAGGAAAGAAGGCACCATCAGTACGCACCAGGGTGCACAAGGGAGGCACAGGGATGGGTGCAGCCTCACTGTGCCTCACCTGCTGTCAGGAAACCAGCTTGCACCCACAGACCACTGTCCTCACCCAGGAGGGTGGCCTAGCCTGGGGACAGGTTCCTTGATAGTGGGGGGGCTCCATCCCTGGGGTTTTCAGCTTTCACTAGCCCCTGAACTCCCTTTGGATTGGCATTTCCACCACTTTCCCACCCCAGGAAAGGGGGCTTGCTTCCACAGTACTGCTAGGCCCTGCCATGCAGCACCAGTCCTGTGAGGGATGGGAACCTGACCCCGGGGCTTATTTGAGGATGGCACAGTGGGAGGCTGCAGAGATGGCTGGGGGTCTACAGGAAAGTGACTGGAGGGGACTTGGGTCATCTCTGGGCAGGGATCTACAGCCAGGGGCCAGCGCCAGCAGCAGTGTCCCGAGCCCAGCCCACCTCTCAGCCACGTTCCTGGCAGTCTGCAGGAAGCGTGCATGGTCATTCTCCTTCAGGATGTGCTCGGCCTGGTTGATGAGGACCGTGGAGCGCTCCAGGCACTGCCGGCAGTTGGCGACCTGCTGGGCCAGCTTGCGCAGCTTCATCACCTGTGGGAGGAGCAGAGCACACAGCAGGGCTCAGCAGCTTCAGAGGCACTGAGGGAGCCCCATCCTGAGCCAGGAGCTGATCACGGCAAGCGAGGAACAGTGAAACGTCACAGGAATGTCCCAAGGGCTCTGGGGAGGGAGCACAGCGAGGCACTTTCCATTGTCAGATCTTGCTGGGGGTGGGGGAGCCCCTGTGCCTGCTCTGAGGGTCCCCGTGTGATGGACACTGGAGAACAAGGTGTCCCCTCTCTCCTCCTCCCGTGCAAACACAGTGTCACCCCTTGAGCCAGCCTGGGGAGAGCAGGCTGCCACGAGACACTCCTGCCAGTCACTCAACACACAGCAAAGGAACCTCAGGAACAGGGGCAATGTTCACAGAGCTGATGGAAAATGTCACATCCACAGTTGCTGAACTGCTGGGTGACCAAGGTGTGAAGAAATCTGCATGTTCTCCCCCTAGCTTCTCCCAGGCTCCGTACATCCGTGGGGCCGTTTGTCAACAAAAGCAGGGCAGAAGAAATGGAAAACCAAATGGCAATCCAGCAGGAAAGCAGAATTCCTCGCTCCTCAGCTGGAGCACTTCAAACCAGCTACACCCTCTAGAGGTTGCTCCTTCCTCCACTGCTTCTGCAGAGGGTTGGGGCACTAATTTGTGCCCTTTGCCTCTACCCAGCTGCCAATTGTAGGAAAACAACATCTTGGGGCTTCCAGGTCCTTCTAAGCAGGGCTGGAACTGGACAGTAGAGCCTGGAACAGTCAAGGAAGAGGGTGGGAAGAGCAAGCAGACAGACAGATGGACCAGCAGACAGCACCGTTCCATAAAATATGTTCCCTGGAGTGTCTGGGGTAGAAGCAGGATTCCAAAGCTCCCACTGCTGCCAGGGTGTCCTGGAGCTGTGCTGGTGGCTCTTCTGCCTACACATGCAGTGGAACCCACTGCCAAAATGCCTGGGTAGCATCTGTGTTTGGGGCTTGGCCAAGAGTACCATGATGGGACCCCAGTGCACTCCCAAGCTTGGTGGGAACAGCAGTGGGGTCACACAGGCTCCCTGGGCACCCTCATATCCCCATCCCTCTCGCTGCTGCTTGTGCAGAGCCCAGGATGTGAGGCTGATGTCTCCAACACCCACAGCTGGACAGCTGCAGAGCCAGCTGGGGGTTATTGGGGCTGGAGAGGGGGCCTCAGGGGGGTAGGGCAGCACTGTTCTGGGACAAACATCCTCACGGTGGCTCCAGGAGATAAGCACAACACAGCACAGCACAGGGCTGAGATGGAGAAGTGGCATGGACTGGAGGGGGATCAAGATCACCAAAGACCCCTGAAGCCTCTGACCCATTTCCAGAAAGGTCTGGAAGAATGGCCTGTGCATGACAACTGATTTGCAGAGAAGGTGACAACTCCCCAGGGCAGGCAAAACTTATCTATAGAAAGGTCCCCCCAGGACCCTGGACACCCTGTTAATTGGATTGATGCTGGAAACAGGACTGATGATCTCCTTTATTTCTCTCTCTCCTGCTTTAATTCACCTCCCTCTCTCTCTTCCCTTTCACCTTATCCCTTTATCCAAAACCCTCCACTGGGTGTGCTTATACTGGGAGATCAGTATATAATGATTTCCACACCAAAGAAATTATTTGCAATTGACCAGTAAAGCTCGATAAGCTTTTGCTGACCCTCTGACATTTGTTATTCCTTCCAACCATGAGCATCTAAGAGTCTTGGGCTGGGAAAACCACTGGGAAACACCTGGACTCACTGGAGAAAAGGTCCAAACACTCGCAGAAAGATGAGGGTGAGAAGCAGCTCCCCCTCAGCTGTGCTGCAATGCAGAGAGTGCAGCCTCTGCTCTCTCTGCAGCACTGGACTGTGGTCCTTCAATATTAATTCCACATTACTCTATTAGAAGCACAGTGGTGAAGAGCCCTGAGGAAGCCGTCTGGGGCGACCCAAGCCTCTGCACCAACTTGTCACACTAACCAACACCCTGTTCCTCCTCCAGTCTCAGGCAGCACATGTTTTGTCCTTGGCAGAGGAGCCCCGGAGCCAACAGCAGTGACGGACACCTGGGTATGGGGTGGCACGGGGCAGCACCAGGGGACACCTGGAGTCTGGACAGGAGATGCACAGGAGGGGCAGACCCTGCAGTGGCCACCCCGTGGGCACAGGAGGGGACCTGTGACCAGGGACACACAAGCTGGGACCCCTCACCTTTGTCTCCTTGATCTTGACGGCGATGACCTGCTTGCGCTGGCGGATGATTTCCATCAGCTCATCACATTCCTCCATCAGCTTGGCCTCGTGCATGGCTGTGTTCACCTGGCCAGGAACAGCAGCACACAGGTGTTGGGAGGGACACACAGCTCACAGATGTTGGGAGGGACACACAATACACGGATTTTTAGGAGGGACACACAACTGCCAGGTGTTGGGAGGGACAGACAGCACTCTCTCATGTCTGTGCACCCAGTGGTGCACACACAGAGTGAAGTGGGGGCACAAGCAGAGGTTCCAGCCCTCTGCCTCCAGGGAAGACCATTATGCATGGGAGGGAGGATGGACTGGACAGGACAGGACAGGACAGGACAGGACAGGGGGGAATGCACTTAATGGAAGAGGAACTGAGCTCTAGCACTTCATTAAAGCACACTACAGGACAGAAATCAATTTTCCTCATTTTATACTCCCAAATCCCTCTGAAACGAGGCAGCCTTGAGTGAACCACATTTTCGCTACAGGATCTTTTTTTAAACCTAGCCAGCAGATTATGCAACACTAGAGTGGGAGACAGCTGATGGTCTGCAAAGAGAGCTCCACTGAGGAAAAACAGCAGAAAATCTTCCCAATCTGCTGCATGTGGCAGGGGGCAGGGAACAGCCCCAGGGTTTGGAGCCTGCAGCAAACTGCTATAGCACTGCTGCTGTGACAGAGCTGCTATGGCACTGCTGATGTGGCAGTGCTGTTGTGGCAGAGCTGCTGTGACAGAGCTGCTGTGGCACTGCTGCTGTGGCACTGCTGCTGCACTGCTGTGGCAGGGCTGGCAGCACCCTGGTCCCTCAAAGCTGTGTGCCCACAGGGATGGCTGTCACCTCAGCTTCCTAGGAGCACCAACCTGGACTCCCCCTCTCATTCAGCTTCTGGGTCACATGAGGGTGAGGGAAGATGAGGCTGAAGGCTGTGCACAGCAAGAGGTGGGAAGGAAATGCTGGGCCAAGGGACAGGAGGGGAGGTTGGGGTATCTCAACTCGGCTCTGGGTCCTTCCCTCCAACCAGCTGCTGCCCAAGGGTCCAGCTCAGGCCTGGAGCATTTCCCTCCAGGATGGCTACAGGGCAATGTAGATCTGTAGCCATCCACAGCCTAAATCTGAAAACCTGCCAAGGGCAAGAAATCTGCCCTCAACCATGTTCATATTCTGGGAGGATGAAGGCAGGTAAAGTTGCAGAGGACACCACAGTCCCTTTCCCAGCTGCCTTCTGCCAAAAAAGGAGCATTTTTGAGGCTGGGGTTCCCCCAAAGGGCCAGCAGAGGATGGAGGGGGTACTGCAGACCAGCACTGCTCCACTGGCAAATCCCTGGCTCAAGAGCACCTGGACATGGGCCAAACCCCTCTGTAGGGATCAACAAGCTCCCAGGTAAAACGCTGGGTTTGGGGGTGAAGACTCAGCAGGTGCTATGGTTGCAGGAAAACTGGGCAGCTTTTAGCTGTAACAAGGGACAGAAAAAGTATTACACCCACCTCAGTGCTGGGGGGGAATGTGCCAGGGACAACAAATCCTGGAATAAACTCAGCTCTGGGAAAAGCCTGTCCTGCACCTCGTGGGGATGAGAAACAACATCTCAGCCCACAGCTTGAGTCATGCACAGACAAACCTCCTCCTGCGTGCCCTGGCAGCTCAGGGATGGAGCAGAGGACCCCACCTCCACAGTCCTCAACAGGTTTTCGGCTGTGTAGCAGCTGTGCCCTGGGGACATCAGAAGCTCACAATGAGGCTGCTGTGACACAGTCACCACAGTCTCAAGGCACACATATGCAGCTTCTGCTCTCCCCACAGTGGGGACACTGGGCTGGTACCATCCTGATTTTACACCTCAGCTTCTCCACAAGGCTGTTATTTGCTCTCCTTGGCCCACATTTCCATCACTGCCACAGGATTTGGCCATTCCAACCTCTCTCAGTGGAGCCCCCCAGACACCAAAGTCACTCTGAGGGGCAGCACAGGCTCAGAGCCTTGAGGCCTTGACACTTGAAGTGCCCTTCTCTGGGGTGAATCCCTGTCCCTCAAGGTGTTGGTGGCACCATTCTCTGGACATGCCACGAGATTTACACTGAATGCGTCTGAGGGGCAGAGTACATGGGGACTGCATGTGCCTGCCTGTGTGCAAATAGCTCCAAAGCAAAATTCCCTGGAATCAGATTGATAGGGAGCACAGATATTTTCTGCCTCACAGTTTACTGTGCTCTCTGCAAAGGTGCCTCTGAAGCCCCAGCTGTGCACTAAGCACAGCTGAGAAATGTTGTTTGAACTGTTATTTTAAGCAGAGCATCTGACAAAGCTGAAAACTCACAAACTCTGTCAAAAATGACAGCTTAGAGGCCTCAGACTTCAAGGATAAGACAGAAATACCAAATATCTTTTCAATTTATCCTATGTCAGGTCATTAAGACATTGGAGCTGGAATCAAAGGATTAAGAAGGATATCCAGCCACATCCCTGCTCCATTCCTGGTGGGTTCTCAGAGCCAAAGCATGGCCCAGCAGAGCAGCAAGGGCTGGTGACTGTCACCAGAGCTCTGCAAGGGCATCCTGGCTCCTTCTCTCTCTGCCAAACATCCATTTGCTATCTGTGTTCCCAGACTCAGTCCAAGCCCACTGAGCCCTGGGGAAGATGAAGCCCAGGAGAGACAGCTCCAACAAAGCCATTCCTACTGCAGAGTGATGCACAGGCAGAGAGAACAGGACAACACCAGTGACACAGAAGGCCAGCAGTGCTGCAGAGCCAAGAGGGATTTTTCTGCTTCTTATTTTGGCTGGAAGTTCAGAGCATCTCAGCCCCCTCCTCCTTCTCTTCGCACACTGTGACAGTGGCTGCCAGCTGCTGGCAGCACACTCGGCCCTGCTGGCACTCACTAAAAGGGCTTCTGCACTCACTTCCTCTTGCCAGATCATCAGGACGTTACTGAGGGAGTGAAGAACAAAGCGCTGACACTGCCTGCAGGAGCTGCAGGGCTGGAAGCACCTTCAAGGCCCCACAGCCCTGGCTGCTCCGAGATGCAGGTGCTGAAGGACAAGCTGCAGCTTCCTGGGCAAATGCATCATGGATGTTTTGCTGTGGGAAAACAGCTCCTAGCAGCACAGGAGGATGCCTTGTCCTGCTGCAGCATCCCTGCATCCCACTGCAGCATCCTCGCATCCTGCCACAGCATTCCACCACAGCATCCCTCCATCTTACTTGCAGCATCCCCACATCCCACCACAGCATTCCTGCATCCTGCTGGCTGCTGGGCCCATTGGATGGCTTGGGGGAGTGCAGGGGATGTACAGGATGTGCAGCCCCTGCAAGGCCTGGAGTGCTGAGGGTGAAGTAGTCTTCACACAGGCATTGGCCAACTCCTCCTGAATCCATGGCTGCAATCCAAGCAGCAGCCTGGGGTTTAGTCCTATGGGAAGCTGGGTGTTCCAGGAATTGCTGCATGCTTGGTGTCACCCAGCTGAGACCTCTTTGCAGGCTCAGTGCCACCTGGCTGAGCCCTATTTCCAACACTGGGTTTCACTCAGTCTTCCACCAAAAGCAGCAGCTACCCCAGCACAGAGCAGCGGGCAGCTCCTCCTGCCTGCAGCTAGCTCAGGAGCCCACATCCCTTCTCAGTGACTCCCAATCACACCAACTCCTTCAGACCCCTAGGAGCCAGCCCTGTGTCCTCCACTGCTTGGGACTACCTGCCACACTCATCCCTGCTCCCAGGGGAGCCCCAGGAAAGGGCTCTGGGGTGATCCATGCACTGCCTCCCTTGAGCTGGGAGCTAACCCGGGTGCCTCCCCCAGCCCCTCCTGGCCCTCACCCACCTCCACTTGCTGGCAGATCTGTATCAGCTTGGCCATCTGGTTTTCCAGTTCACTGTTGCGTTTAACCAGGTTGGTGAGATTTGTCTCCAGGGTTTGCTGCAGGTCCAGAAATGGGAGAAAGAGGAAAAATACAGAGATCAGCAAAGCTGGAGTGTCCTCAGTCCCCTGCCAGCAACTGAGACCCTCTGCCACCCAGCACACTGTTTGAGAGAGGGACACTGGAGCAAAGGCTCTGGGGAACCTTGGCACCCTGCCCTGCTAGCAGGCTGTGCCACGGGGGACACACTGAGCCCAGCACCAGGGCCTGGGGGTGTCACCAGCTGGAGAGGACAGTGTGGGTGTCTGCCCTTTGCCACTCCTTTGGAGAGCAAATTTTGACTATTTTCATCATCAATTTTGTTCTGCACAAGGGTGAGGGAGATGAAGAAGAGCTGATGAGCCACAGGAGAGGGATGACTCCTCTGCAAACCAATCCAGCTGGAGCTACAACAGCACAGGCAGGGAGAGCTCAGATGCACTGTGCTGGTTTTCAGTCCCCAGCCATGCTGCCCTTTGCTCACCAGGGCAGGTCTCAGCCAGCAGGTCACAGACAGAGGATCTGGGCCAGAAGATTATGAGCAGTGGATCACGGCCAGTGGATCCCAGCCTGCAGCTCTTGACCAGGAAGTCATGACCAGCGGATCATGGCCAGCAGATCACGACCCCAGAGGACAAGGATAACTGGGCCTGCTTTGGTGCCCACTGGCTGCACTGTTCTGGGAGAAGGAAGGGGTCCAGTGAAGCATGGATGAGGACCCCATGAGGGGATATCGATATCCGTGGCCACGGGGGGAACACAGTTTGTGGGTGTTAACCATTTCAGAGACACAGCATTGTTCCACGTGCTCTGCTAACAGGAATGCTCCATAACAAAGCACTCACTACCTGTTGCAGTGCTTGTCAGGAAATGATATCCTATTAATATTTTAAACTCCAGGGGTGGAAGAGGGTCCCTGAGGCAGTTCATTCATCTGCAGGCAGGATCTGCAGTCTGAGGCTTTCATCTGACTCCAGCAGACCCATAAACATAGCCCCTCTCCGTGTAATTGCGTAATTGGGGGCTACTGAGCCAGGAGAGCTTGAATCACAGGCATGGAGCACAAGGCAGAGCACTCATTCCTGAAAAACCCTGCCTCCTAAAATACCCCAAGCTCGTTTGCAACTCTGCAAATTGCTGGCCAAAGGCGAGTAAGGCAGAATGCAGGAACAGGATGGAGAAATGGAACAAAACCCAGGGAGCCTCGGTTATGCCAGAAGGGTTTGCAGAGTGGGGCTGTATGGATAACGGAAAAGCCAGCTGCTCCCCCCCC
>VYXF01002816.1:279616-290973 GCA_013397295.1 Polioptila caerulea | reverse complement strand
CCCCATAGCCCAATATTATAAACATCATTTCACTACAGCAACGAAAATTTCACTTGCTAATTGCCTCCCTCATCACCAGCGTGGCTGCACTGAAGCAGCAGCTTTGAACTTGCACCAATTTGCTTTAATCTTCCAGGGTGTGATGGAGGACAGGGCGGGGGGCTGGGGTACAGCTTTGAAGCACGTGTGCCCACACCCCATTTGTAGCATCCCAAGTTTTGTAGGGGATGGCATCACTTCTCCCATCCCCAAACACGCACAAGCCCTGTCTCCAAGCATCAATCCCTTCATCACCCATCCTTTGTGACAATGCTGAGGCAATCAGAGGTGCCACACTGGTGCCAGCGACGGTTCCACAGCCCTTGGCTGCTCCCCTGCCCCTCAGTGCACCCACAGAATCTTGCTGCCAACCCCTCTGCATCCCAGGAAAACATAGATTGAATGTTTCCATCTATTTGACATACTGGAACAAATAAAATGGGCTTGAAGCCTGGATCACACCAGTTAGTTATTTTGTAGGGAGAAGGGCCTGGGTCAGCCAGGGACAGCAGGACCAGGGAGGGAAGTGCCGAGGCACCCTGGGACAGGGGCTGAACCTCCCCCACCCCTAGTGCCAAGGACCCACAGGATCAAACTCTTCCACAACTCCCAGAGAGCAGCTCAGCACCTGCACCCCTTCACCTGCCAGGGACCAGATGCCACATCAATCCATTCCCACCCAGCTACAGGAGAGCCATCACACAGCACTGACCCGCAAGCACCAGTGCTCACGTTTGCTCAGTTATAGGCACAATGAGCAACAACTCATTTTCCTTCTCCTCTAAACACCAAACGAGCAGTTGAATTAAACATGGATTTCTCTGTTTGAAGAAGGCCTCAAGGTGGCAGGCTCAAGACAACTTCAGGAGCTATAAATACATGGTGTCTTCCTGGTCCCTGTCCTTCACCAAACAACCTTGCCTGTGCCTGGCCAGAGCTGCTCTCCAAGGCTGTAGCCCAGCTCATCCACCAGTCCGGGAGCTGGTTCACCCTGGGAAAAGCCATCAGCCTTGCGGCTTTAACCAGCTGAGAGATGGAACAGAGCAGGCTCTGAGCCCCAAGTAGGAGGTCAAGGAACAGGCTTCCCACAGGTCACACAGATCCGAGGCTGAGGGGGCCCAAGCCCCCAGGGGTTTGGGACATGCGAGCCTCAGATCTCCTCCAGTGGCATGAACATGTGGGTGTGGGATGGGAGGACCTGGAGGACCCTGGAGCTGGGAAAGCCCTAGAGACAGGAATGCAGGGGTGGTGGGTGGCTGCTGCCATCACTCAGCACTGCTCTGAGGGGTGAGAGACAGCCTGGCATGATGGCACAGACGGTGTCCTTTGGCTCTACCTCACCCCAGACAAGATTCTGCATTTATCTTCATGGGAAGGCAGCCAAAACCAGAGAGTGATACTTCCAGTGATTTATTCAGGGCTTTTCTCATTGCCCCTGTTCATCTGTAATCACTTCCAATAATGGAGGTGAATCCCTGCCCTGATTCTCCTTCACACTACAAACACAAACCACATGTGCATCCACAAACCCATGCGCAGGCACACAGGTACCAAGTCAAACCCACTCCAAAATGCTCCCTGCATGCCAAAGTGGCAGGAAAACCAGTTCCTGAAAGCCACCAGCGTTCACCAGCCTCACCTGGACAGGGCAGGAGATGGGCACATCTGGGATTGCTGCCATGCTGAGGGAGCACAGTCAAGCCCTCGGGGCTGAGGATGTGCTGCCAGGTTCCAGCATGGGGCAGGATTCCTGCTGGGTGTCCTCTGACTTGTTTTGGAGCAGCACAGGGAAGCCAGATGTCACCAGGATACATCATCAGGAGTCTACCATGGAGTTCCTGAGGGAGCTGCTCATTTTTTGAAACCACAATGTCGTTGATAGCATGAGGCAGCTGTAATTGCACTGGAGCCATGGGAATCTCCAGCCATGTACCTGCTCCTGGCCAAAACACTGCTCTGCACTGAGCTCCTGCCCCAGGCACGGATGGGGATGATGGAATTGACATGGTTTGTCTCAAGAATGCTGGGGCAGTTTTCTGGGGAAGCAGCAGCTGGACAGGGTGACCTGCAGGTAGCTACCACCAGGATCATTCCAACCCCCTCTGCTCTGAGGGGCTTTTGGAGCAGGACAATGATGGTGGGGATGGTACAGCATCCTCTCACTCCACTGGCAGCTGCCCCTGCACTGCCAAACTAAAATCACAGAAGTTTGGAAGGGACTGTAAAGCTCATCATACAACTCTCTGCCATGGGCAGGGACACCTTCCACTATCCCAGGGTGCTCCAAGCCCCAGTGTCCNAGAGGTGCCACACTGGTGCCAGCGACGGTTCCACAGCCCTTGGCTGCTCCCCTGCCCCTCAGTGCACCCACAGAATCTTGCTGCCAACCCCTCTGCATCCCAGGAAAACATAGATTGAATGTTTCCATCTATTTGACATACTGGAACAAATAAAATGGGCTTGAAGCCTGGATCACACCAGTTAGTTATTTTGTAGGGAGAAGGGCCTGGGTCAGCCAGGGACAGCAGGACCAGGGAGGGAAGTGCCGAGGCACCCTGGGACAGGGGCTGAACCTCCCCCACCCCTAGTGCCAAGGACCCACAGGATCAAACTCTTCCACAACTCCCAGAGAGCAGCTCAGCACCTGCACCCCTTCACCTGCCAGGGACCAGATGCCACATCAATCCATTCCCACCCAGCTACAGGAGAGCCATCACACAGCACTGACCCGCAAGCACCAGTGCTCACGTTTGCTCAGTTATAGGCACAATGAGCAACAACTCATTTTCCTTCTCCTCTAAACACCAAACGAGCAGTTGAATTAAACATGGATTTCTCTGTTTGAAGAAGGCCTCAAGGTGGCAGGCTCAAGACAACTTCAGGAGCTATAAATACATGGTGTCTTCCTGGTCCCTGTCCTTCACCAAACAACCTTGCCTGTGCCTGGCCAGAGCTGCTCTCCAAGGCTGTAGCCCAGCTCATCCACCAGTCCGGGAGCTGGTTCACCCTGGGAAAAGCCATCAGCCTTGCGGCTTTAACCAGCTGAGAGATGGAACAGAGCAGGCTCTGAGCCCCAAGTAGGAGGTCAAGGAACAGGCTTCCCACAGGTCACACAGATCCGAGGCTGAGGGGGCCCAAGCCCCCAGGGGTTTGGGACATGCGAGCCTCAGATCTCCTCCAGTGGCATGAACATGTGGGTGTGGGATGGGAGGACCTGGAGGACCCTGGAGCTGGGAAAGCCCTAGAGACAGGAATGCAGGGGTGGTGGGTGGCTGCTGCCATCACTCAGCACTGCTCTGAGGGGTGAGAGACAGCCTGGCATGATGGCACAGACGGTGTCCTTTGGCTCTACCTCACCCCAGACAAGATTCTGCATTTATCTTCATGGGAAGGCAGCCAAAACCAGAGAGTGATACTTCCAGTGATTTATTCAGGGCTTTTCTCATTGCCCCTGTTCATCTGTAATCACTTCCAATAATGGAGGTGAATCCCTGCCCTGATTCTCCTTCACACTACAAACACAAACCACATGTGCATCCACAAACCCATGCGCAGGCACACAGGTACCAAGTCAAACCCACTCCAAAATGCTCCCTGCATGCCAAAGTGGCAGGAAAACCAGTTCCTGAAAGCCACCAGCGTTCACCAGCCTCACCTGGACAGGGCAGGAGATGGGCACATCTGGGATTGCTGCCATGCTGAGGGAGCACAGTCAAGCCCTCGGGGCTGAGGATGTGCTGCCAGGTTCCAGCATGGGGCAGGATTCCTGCTGGGTGTCCTCTGACTTGTTTTGGAGCAGCACAGGGAAGCCAGATGTCACCAGGATACATCATCAGGAGTCTACCATGGAGTTCCTGAGGGAGCTGCTCATTTTTTGAAACCACAATGTCGTTGATAGCATGAGGCAGCTGTAATTGCACTGGAGCCATGGGAATCTCCAGCCATGTACCTGCTCCTGGCCAAAACACTGCTCTGCACTGAGCTCCTGCCCCAGGCACGGATGGGGATGATGGAATTGACATGGTTTGTCTCAAGAATGCTGGGGCAGTTTTCTGGGGAAGCAGCAGCTGGACAGGGTGACCTGCAGGTAGCTACCACCAGGATCATTCCAACCCCCTCTGCTCTGAGGGGCTTTTGGAGCAGGACAATGATGGTGGGGATGGTACAGCATCCTCTCACTCCACTGGCAGCTGCCCCTGCACTGCCAAACTAAAATCACAGAAGTTTGGAAGGGACTGTAAAGCTCATCATACAACTCTCTGCCATGGGCAGGGACACCTTCCACTATCCCAGGGTGCTCCAAGCCCCAGTGTCCAACCTGGCCTTGGGCACTTTCAAGGCACTGATAGCACTGCACAGATCAGGCTCCTGTCAGTGCCAGCAGATGCTCCCACTCCCTCCTCCCCTTCCCATGGCTGCACAGAGGGCTGAACATGGCACTGCCCACTGCCAGCCCTGGCAGTAGCACATCCAGGTGATTTAAACTGGAAGAGGAGAAATTTAGGTTCAATACATGGAAAAAATTCTTCCCTGTGAGGGTGGGGAGGCCTTGGCACAGGTTGCCCAGAGCAGCCGTGGCTGCCCTTGGATCCCTGGAAGTGTCCAAGGCCAGGCTGGACATTGGGGCTTGGAGGAGCCTAGGACAGTGGAAGGTGTCCCTGTGCAGGAAGAGGGGTAGAACAAGATGAGCTTAAGGTCTCTTTTAACTCAAACCATTGTGTGATTCCACAGTTCTATGTTTAGAATCAACTCCAACCACCAAGAAAAAAATAAAAAAACAACTTTGGGGAAAAATATGCAAAGCCAGTCAGCTACTGGGCTTTGCTCAGAGAATGTCCCTAGGCAACTGGACAAGTGACAAAGAGACAGGACTGAGCTGCCATGCATGACATCAATGCATTTTAAGTGACTTTGGAGCAAAACAGACTGAGCAAGAGCTGAAAGTCTCTCTGCTGTCACCCCAGTGGCACAGCTGACTCAGAGAGCAAGCACGGCATGGGGCTGGGGGGCTCTGATGGTGCTCAAGAGCCAGGAGCCAGAGCCTGAGCCAGGCAAAGGGGCTCTAGCAGTGACCCCTGGCATGGAGGGGATGAGGACCAGGGGGATGCACTCAACCAGCATCCACCTGAGGGTGCAGCGACATTCCCCATGCCCCCTGATCAGTGTGAGCAATAAAAGAGCAGCTCCAAATCCATTCATCAGGTTTAACCCATGATGATCTATCAGGCTTAAACCCTGACTGGCTCTTTCTATGCTCACCTTCAGCTGGGAAGCAGCTCTGGAGGGAAGCTCCCAATGGGGAGCAGGGCACCTGGGGGTGCAGGTGACCCAGGGGTAGGTTTGTCACAGCCAGGGCCCCCAGCCACACCCATCCTGAGCCCTGTGGTGCAGCTACCACATGAGGCCATGCTACCTTGGCACACAGTGCTCCAGCCATGCCCCCAGTGCCCAGCCTGGTGGTGGCCCCGGTCCCTCCCCTTCACCTCACAGAAAGCATGGGTAATCCCAAGAAATCTCATGGGTAATCCATGGGTAATCCCAGCCTGGCAAGACCTAGGGCTGTATCCTGCTCACAGTGGGGTAAATCTCCCATTTCAGTGGTCATGCTCCAATTTGTAAACAAGATGAACAAAAGGAAGGAACTGTCAAGAGCCTACAGGAGCAGCTGTACTGGGCTGAGCAGGGACTGTGGGGGCAGGCAGGCAGGCAGGTGGGATCCACACAGCATTCCAGGGCCGGCTGCATCAGCACTTACTGTGTCTTGTGTCTCCTTGGCAATTTAAATCAAGGAGTGAAAAACTAAAGCAGAAAACCCCGAGTAAACAGGGTGAGCTGAGTGACTTACAGCCACTGTATGCACTGCTGCCGAGTCAGCACAGCCTGGCTCTGTGTCCTGGCTCTTCTGCAGCATCACCTCTCGGGCTGAGCCAGCCAGCATCGCCCAAACCCGCCTGGTTTCAGGGAGCAAACCTGCGGCTTGTCCCACCACGAGCTAAAAACACTCCGGATGTGTCATGCAGCTGCCTCACCCGTGGGGAGGTGTCACTCGTACCCACACTGCTATGGGACACCACTGCCAGTGCCACACACCTGCAGCGTGGCAGAGCTCCTGCCTTTCTGAGGGACATCCCAGCTGAGGAAACGAGAGGGACAAAATGGTAAAACCTGCTCTGTCACCTGCCAGTGAAGCCACCTGGGGTCCCACCCACCTCCTCCCAGTGCCTCACTCCTTGGTCTCCTGTCACCCAGGAATGTGATCACATGTTCCTGCTCCTACAGACAACCCGAGGGCTGGGGAGGGCCGCTAGCCCTCCTGTAAATCAGGAGATTTTCCCGGGGAAAAGTCGCACAAATTAGTTTAATGTTGCTGTTCCTCCAAAGTTGCTGATTAGTTGCAGACTTGGTCTGAGCATTGTTTTGGCAAGGTTTGTGTCTGGCTGCCTGGTGCATTTCACTGCCTGGGGACACTGCTCCTTTAAGCTCAGCTCACCCCAAGAGTCACAGACACACAGACACTGCTCCAACACTGCTCCTTTAGGCTCAGCTCATCCCAGCAGCCACACACGCACGGGGATGCTGCTCCTTTAGGCTCAGCTCAGCCAGCAGGCAGGGCTGTTTGCCCAGTTTATCCGAGGGCTTTGTGCACACGCAGTTCATCACAAGGCTGTGTTTTCAGGGTCTCTGTCTCCCAGCAGGAGGCCCCAGCGTGTCTGTCAGAGCGTGTTCCCCCTACACAGGAATTCTACTTCTCATTACGGGCAGAGGATGAACAAAACTCAGCATATAACAATGGACTTTTCCCACACTGCTGTTCTTAGCATTTCCAGCTGCAAGGTCACTTTGAGCACAAGTATTCCTCCTCACCAAATATTCCGGTTTTAACCCCTTCCTCCCAAGAGCCGTCTTCCTGGCTAAAATGAGAAAAAGGGTGGGAATAAGGCAGCTGGCACCCTCCCTGTTCCTGGGTGACCAGACCTTCTCCTACATCATGAATGATCTCTTCTCCACCCGAGAGCCAGCCCAAGGCAGAAGCCCGGCCAAGCACAGCACATTCCTGCAGTTCCTGGAACCAGAAGGGAAAACCAGGAGCTGTGTAAAAGACAAGCTCAGCTTCCACACTTCCACCAAATCCACTTTCAGCAGAGACTGGCTGCCTTCATTCCTGTGACAGGGCACAGAGGTGTTCCCTCCCCTGCACCTTTCCTTATCAACCAAGACATTTTGGGGCAGATCTTGACACCCCCTTCCAGGCCATGGGGAGGCAGGAGAGGCAGCAGCTCAGCCCCAGAAGGCACATGAGGCACAGGGCAGCTGGAGCACCAGTCAGCCTCCCAGCCCATGGTGGGCAGCTCCTGTGGATAAGCCAGAGGGCAGAAGCTCTCACAGGGCACTCATTTTGATGGGTGACATTTTAAGAGAACATTTTAATGCCACCCTACCCTGCCTGCTGCCTCGAGGGGTATGATGGGGCTAGCAGCACCCAAGGCAGCTGTTGGCATCTGGGCAGGGCCCCNTGAACAAAAGGAAGGAACTGTCAAGAGCCTACAGGAGCAGCTGTACTGGGCTGAGCAGGGACTGTGGGGGCAGGCAGGCAGGCAGGTGGGATCCACACAGCATTCCAGGGCCGGCTGCATCAGCACTTACTGTGTCTTGTGTCTCCTTGGCAATTTAAATCAAGGAGTGAAAAACTAAAGCAGAAAACCCCGAGTAAACAGGGTGAGCTGAGTGACTTACAGCCACTGTATGCACTGCTGCCGAGTCAGCACAGCCTGGCTCTGTGTCCTGGCTCTTCTGCAGCATCCCCTCTCGGGCTGAGCCAGCCAGCATCGCCCGAACCCGCCTGGTTTCAGGGAGCAAACCTGCGGCTTGTCCCACCACGAGCTAAAAACACTCCGGATGTGTCATGCAGCTGCCTCACCCGTGGGGAGGTGTCACTCGTACCCACACTGCTATGGGACACCACTGCCAGTGCCACACACCTGCAGCGTGGCAGAGCTCCTGCCTTTCTGAGGGACATCCCAGCTGAGGAAACGAGAGGGACAAAATGGTAAAACCTGCTCTGTCACCTGCCAGTGAAGCCACCTGGGGTCCCACCCACCTCCTCCCAGTGCCTCACTCCTTGGTCTCCTGTCACCCAGGAATGTGATCACATGTTCCTGCTCCTACAGACAACCCGAGGGCTGGGGAGGGCCGCTAGCCCTCCTGTAAATCAGGAGATTTTCCCGGGGAAAAGTCGCACAAATTAGTTTAATGTTGCTGTTCCTCCAAAGTTGCTGATTAGTTGCAGACTTGGTCTGAGCATTGTTTTGGCAAGGTTTGTGTCTGGCTGCCTGGTGCATTTCACTGCCTGGGGACACTGCTCCTTTAAGCTCAGCTCACCCCAAGAGTCACAGACACACAGACACTGCTCCAACACTGCTCCTTTAGGCTCAGCTCATCCCAGCAGCCACACACGCACGGGGATGCTGCTCCTTTAGGCTCAGCTCAGCCAGCAGGCAGGGCTGTTTGCCCAGTTTATCCGAGGGCTTTGTGCACACGCAGTTCATCACAAGGCTGTGTTTTCAGGGTCTCTGTCTCCCAGCAGGAGGCCCCAGCGTGTCTGTCAGAGCGTGTTCCCCCTACACAGGAATTCTACTTCTCATTACGGGCAGAGGATGAACAAAACTCAGCATATAACAATGGACTTTTCCCACACTGCTGTTCTTAGCATTTCCAGCTGCAAGGTCACTTTGAGCACAAGTATTCCTCCTCACCAAATATTCCGGTTTTAACCCCTTCCTCCCAAGAGCCGTCTTCCTGGCTAAAATGAGAAAAAGGGTGGGAATAAGGCAGCTGGCACCCTCCCTGTTCCTGGGTGACCAGACCTTCTCCTACATCATGAATGATCTCTTCTCCACCCGAGAGCCAGCCCAAGGCAGAAGCCCGGCCAAGCACAGCACATTCCTGCAGTTCCTGGAACCAGAAGGGAAAACCAGGAGCTGTGTAAAAGACAAGCTCAGCTTCCACACTTCCACCAAATCCACTTTCAGCAGAGACTGGCTGCCTTCATTCCTGTGACAGGGCACAGAGGTGTTCCCTCCCCTGCACCTTTCCTTATCAACCAAGACATTTTGGGGCAGATCTTGACACCCCCTTCCAGGCCATGGGGAGGCAGGAGAGGCAGCAGCTCAGCCCCAGAAGGCACATGAGGCACAGGGCAGCTGGAGCACCAGTCAGCCTCCCAGCCCATGGTGGGCAGCTCCTGTGGATAAGCCAGAGGGCAGAAGCTCTCACAGGGCACTCATTTTGATGGGTGACATTTTAAGAGAACATTTTAATGCCACCCTACCCTGCCTGCTGCCTCGAGGGGTATGATGGGGCTAGCAGCACCCAAGGCAGCTGTTGGCATCTGGGCAGGGCCCCCAGTTCCCCAAGCACTCACCAGAATCAGTGCATCCCAGAATGGTTTGGGTTGGGAGGGACCTTAAAGGTGATCCAGTGCCACTCCCTGCCATGGCAGGGACACCTTCGACTGTCCCAGGATGAAGCCCCTGGCCTTGAACACTTCCAGGGATGGAGCAGCCTCTGGCCATCCCAGAGGTTCCTCCTGGCAGAAATGCACATGGCTGATTTAGGTCCTTCACTCTTCATATCCCAAGCCATTCTCCTCCACTTGGATATTATCCTGGTTTCTGTATCATTACAGAAGTATTGAAAATTGTTTAAATATTTTATTAAATTCGTCCTGACTGTGGCAAGCTGGTTTTCATTCCTGAAGTCATCTAAGCATGACCTGCATGTCGGAGCTGTCCTAGCTGAACACCGAGATTTTGCTCCCCAGTTCAGGCCATGTGTTTTTCAGCTTAAAAAGAATGTGATTTTCAGACATCTTATTAAACGTGCTACATTTGCTATAAAAAATTTCCAAACTACAGTGAGCCCAGAGTGTGTTGGCACATTTCCCACTATTTTTATTTATTCCTTTAAAAAGACAGAGTGGAATGAAAAGATCTCCAGCACTCCAAGCAATGCCTTTTTCCAGGAATTTTTCTTCAGTGAGTAATTCCTGGTTCCTTCCAAAGCAGAAGTTATAAAGGGGTAATTTTCTGATGCTCTGCTGCAGGAACCACCACAGCTGCACAGCCTGAGGGGTGGAGGGGCTGGGGAGCAGCCTCCCACTTGCCCCCTCTGAGCTCACTGCAGGATGGGTGATGGTGAGCAAAGGCAGCCAGGGCTGGCAGCAGCCCCAGAGCTCCCCACCTGCCCCAGAAAACCCCACGGCTCACTTTGGGAGGAGCTCTGGAAGCAGCTCTGCTGCCCCCAATGGAGCCAAGTGTCGCTGGAATTCCTGCTTCCCTGAAAAATCCCTTCTGTCAGAAAAGGAAGCCATTGACAATGATCCTATTTTATTCTGCCACAATGATGAAAGCACTAAAATCGAGGAAAGAGAGGAAAAAAATGAAAGAAGACGCTGCAAACGTCCACCTGCTCGTTCAGTCTCAGCCTCTCCAGTTTCTGTCTCTCCTGTGCAGCAAAAGGGATTCATTTGTCACTCTTTGGGTCACTGTGGCCTTGGGGACGAGGCCCAAAGCCCTCCCTGCACAGGAGGATCACTCTGTGGAGCCTATAAGGGAGCAAGTTCTTTCTCCCTCCTGGGGATCCAGCTGCTGGAGCTGGAGGATCCAAGTGCTGGCAGCAGTGCAGATCCTCCCTGAGATCCTCAGGGTCCTAAGGACAGCCACCTGAACAAACCCCTGTTGAACACCCTGCCAGGTCCAGGGTCTGCAAGGCCCCTAAGGGAGGATGGCTGACAGGGTGCCATGCCCAGAGAGCAACACCAGCAGCACTTCAGGGGAGAGGAGCCCAGCAAACTCCAGGGCAAGGTCAAACAGGAGCCACTCACAGCCCTGGGAATACAGAGATGCCAAACGACAGGCACAACCCTCTGCCTGGAACACAGGGCAACAATCTCGCATGGGAAAGGATTAGAAATCAGAACACACCATGTGCCTGGAGGAGCTGGCAGGAGGCAGAGGGATAACCAGAGGACAAACCAACAACCACAACAGCTTGAGGATAGAACAGACCACGAGACACCTTGAGAGCCCCACACTTGAGGCCCAACTGTGAGGCATGAGCCTGCAGCCTGGCACTGCTGGGTCTGAAGCCAAAGTGAACAAAATCCTTTCAAAGCATAAAAGATGCTCCATTCCATAAATATGTATATCCTCTTGGAAGAGCCGACTGGTGGAAAGAAGATGCATCTTTTGAAGGTGTTCTATGAATACCGGGTAGGCAAAGAACACCATCAAAGTTTTCCTCAAAAGAGAGGAGAGGAG
>VYXF01002816.1:246498-279460 GCA_013397295.1 Polioptila caerulea | reverse complement strand
AGGAGAGGAGAGGAGAGGAGAGGAGAGGAGAGGAGGTAACATGAAGGACGGACAGGGCAGGGTAGGGCAGGGCAGGGCAGGGCAGGGCAGGGAATGACACTAACTCCAGTGAACAGCAGTCCCCAGGGGTGTTCTAAAGGCACTGCAATCATGTTAACTGCTCTTACTGCAGGTAACTGCCTTGCTGGGAAGAGCCCTTTGGAATGCTCACAGGGTGTGTGAGAACCCAAAGATAGAATTTCCAGGGAAAAAGCCTGACACATACTGATGAGAGGTACACAGGTGCGTCTCAGTGGCAGGAGATTCAGTGTCACCAACAATTACTAAAGGCAGCAGAGGACAAACTACCTGAAATAGCACCCACAAACACTTTTTCCATCAAAGTTTCCTCCTCACCCTCTGAAGCTCTTTGTGTGATTCACAACCAGGAAAGTTTCATTAAGCAAAGCGTGTGACGTGTCCTCAGGAGCCAGAGGACCATCCCGTGCCGTGTCACATCTGTGACACCTGGCTCAGGGCATGGCTGGGGCTCCACAGGCTCCTACAGCCCCTCCAAGCACAGACATCACCTCAGGGGCACAAACACCCATCCGAGGCTGCTGAAGGGAAACTGGGATTTGGCAAGTCATTCATGCAAATTCCTATCTGCACTTCGCAAACAACCAAGCGTCTGTGGCAGAAATGAGAGAAGCAATTCAAAGGGAATGCACTGAGTAGGGAGTTTAGTGCTAGAGAGAAACTCATGGAAGATTCATACATGCCCAAAGAACATCTGGTTCCATTCAGTATCAAAAAAGCTACTTTGTGATTTTCACTAGATAATGGGTTTATCAAAGATTTACTAATCACTTCATTCAATTCCTATCTCACCTCCCAAACCAAATTAGCAAAATTCAAGCAAAAAGTAAGGGAGAATCCTGAAGAAGGTACCAGCTCCCCATCTCCTCATTATCTGGGCTGCATGTCAAGATTGAGGTCTGGCTGCTCCCAAACTGAATGGGAAACACATAAAGTGGCTTCGAAGCAGAATTCACACCTAAACACCAGGCAGAAATGGTTTGAATTACAAATACAAAATTAGCTGGAGAGTGAAGATAAAGCTCCTGCATTTTAAATTACGGCAGGAGTCACAGGGAGTTCTGCAGAGATCAGCCAGACCCGGCACCAGGGGTCGGTGGCAAGAGACAGGGGTGACACCAAGCCTGACTTGTGCTGTGAGCATGACACAGAATTCAGCTTTCCTGAGACAAAACACAGCAGAACACGGTTTTAATCAAAAATGCTACACTGCAGAACACAGCTTTAATGTAAAATATTAATTAGCAATAAATGCATAAATTATGTCTGTAAAGGCTGAGGCTCCAGCTACCTGTTTGCCCCAGCCTGAGGTTTATCAGGTGTCTCATCTTCCTCATGATTCTGCCTCCATCAGCACCTCACTGTCACCTGCCATGGCACTGGCTCCCAGCTCCTGTCCCTAGGGATTATTTCTCAGTTCCTCCAGCTGGGAACTGGGTACAGGCAGAGCTTGAAATCAGATAATCCATGCTGGAAGGGAGGAGAGCTGGAAGTGGATGAAGAATGAGGGCCGAGGAGGAGGAGGAGGGAGAGGCTGTGCTGCGCACCAGTGTACAAGGATGGGGAGTGACCTTTTACAATGGGAAAAGGTCAGTAAGAAACCCAAAGGGAAGGAAAGAGCCCGGCCAACATTCAACTTGGGGCTGTGACACCCATCTCGGGGCTGTGACACCCATCTCGGAGCTGTGACACCCATCTCTGGGCTGTGACACCCATCTCGGGGCTGTGACACCCATCTCGGAGCTGTGACACCCATCTCAGACTGTGACACCCATCTCGGGGCTGTGACACCCATCTCTGGGCTGTGACACCCATCCCATCCCTGGGTGCACCCCACCAGCAGGAGCTGAGTCGGGCAGTCAGAAGTAGGGAGCCTCCTGCCCCAGGGAGCCCCCTCCAAGCAAACGAGCTCTTGCCCAGACTCCTGAATATTGATTATTGAATATTGACCCTCAGTCCTCCATTTTCACATCCTCCACCCCACCCTGGCCATCAGGGCTCGTGCTGGGGAGGAGGTCTGAACTGGCTGACCGTGCTTGGTACTTGGAGCATTCCCGCTCCCGGCACGCCCTGAGAATTCATCTGCCAGCTCCCACGATCAAACAAGCTGATCAAATGCTCCTGCAGTTCGGTTCCAATTGCCTGCTGGTGCAGCTCCTGCACACGCTTGGGAGCTGTTTTCCCTCCTTCCCCCATCCCTGCAGTGGCAGCTGGAGCAGCTGGAGCTGCGGGACACTGTCAGGAATCACACACATCTCTCCACCCATACGGCAGGATTCCTCTCTGAGAGGAACGAGGGATTTGTCCTTACAAACAAGCTGTGGGTCTGCTGGTACATAAAACTAGCACTGAGATAAAGGAAACAAAGGGAAGGATTCCACTGATTGATGAACGAAAAAAAAGGTATCAGCCTTATAAACAAACTGTAGGTTTGCTGGTAAATGAAATTGGATATTGAAATATGAAAGAAACAATGGGGGAAAACCATACATTCCGTAAGAATTAAAAACTAAAAGGGAGGGTTATACATTAGAGGGGAATCTTAGGTATCAGGTGTTTTGGGAAGTCTCTCTCAAGTACCTCAGCCAGTGGGGAAAGAGAGAGGGAAATGTGGCCAGGAAATTGGGATGAAAAGGAGGCTGCATCCTCCAAAAATTTGAGAGACCCCAGGGGAATGCCCCATGGCCTCTTCCTTTATTCAAATAAAGTAAAAGGACTTCTCTGTCTCCTTTTTGGACATAAACCTCTGGTGCTTGTGGATTTATCTTCCTAACATCTCAGTTGAAAACCTTTCCCAGGCAAAACACCAGAGCAGCTCCTGCAGACACCAGAGCAAAGATCTGCTTGCTTTATTTTGGAGGACAGGATCTTCCAAGGATTCCCTCCTTTCTGAGGGAGAGTCTGATTGCCAGGAAATCCCGGAACGGGGAAGATTTTTCAGAGGAACATCCCTGGGAAAGCCGCACCACTTGGTGGCAGCGGTCGCAAAAGCTTGGGCACGTGGGGATGGTTTGCTAATGAGGATTGCAGTGATTAGGAGCATCAAATTATCCTCTGCAGCACACAACAAACAATGCTAATGGTGGGATAATGTCAGGCAGAATCACACTGGATTGGAACAGCACTGATAGCACATGTTAAGTAGACATATAATTACCACTGTGGCGCCTCGATAATATTAATAACGCTGCTAATTACACTGATATAAATAGCAAGATTAATTGTCACAAAACATCAGTGTCAGGGTTGAAAGGCAACTGCAAAACTTGCACTTTTGTCAGCACTCGGGCACCAGGGCTGTAAGAGACAGCACCTGGCACCAATGGTACCCAGAGATTCCTGGTTACACCTGGTAACATCTGGCAGCACCCAGAGGCTCCTGGTGACAGCTGGTGACACCTGGCAGCAGCTGACCCCGATGGAGGGAGCAGCAGCAGGAAGGCACAGCCCAGCACTGCGCCAGACAAAGTCCTCCCTATCCCAAAGATGCCCGAATACCCCAAGGACAGCCAGGATGACCCTGGGCCCTGGCAGCCTTATTTGTTCTGGATCGACAAGGAACAGCCTGTCTGAAGGAAACAACCTGCTACTTTCCCTTAATACCTTGGAGACAGAGGAGAGTAGCATTAGGAGCCATTGATGAAAGTGTTCTTCTATTGAGGCCTTGCTATGCTTCTGCCCAAGAGAGCAAGAAGAGCCCTCAGGGATGGTTTAGAAACCCACATCCCACTGCTGGGAAAGGCAGGACAGGAGGAAATGGGGACAATTAAGCCCAGTGTGCCCCTTGGGAGACCTCCCCTCTCATCCACAGCTAAGAGAGGCTGGCATGGAGCAGCACCAGGCATGGGCTGGAGGGTGACATCATGACCAAGGTCTCCCTTTCTCGCCTCCCCTGCCAGAAGAACAAATTTGGATGGAAAAAGTGAAGGAGCTCGCCAGGAGGGGTGGGTACGTTCCAACTCAGGATATTCTGTGATCCTATGAAGTGTAAAGCCCGTGGAGACTGCTGCTGCATAAACAACCTCCTCCCAAACTCCAAACGTGCCTGCACTGAACCAACTTTCCCACCTTGCCAGCTCCACCCAGTGTGTGAGAGCCGCCGGGGGCACGTTCCTGCCCACCTCCAGCCGGGCCATCCCACATTCCCCGGGGAACATGCCCTGAGCTTCTCCCCGGCTGGCTACGAGCCACGCCGGGAGCAGCGGGAGCTCTGCGGGCGCTCCGGGCTCCCTGCCCCAGCACCTGGCTGCGGGGGCAGCGGGCAGGATCCTGGGAACGCCGGGAGCCGGCCCCGGGAGCGAACCCAGCCCTGCCCGGGCTGCCAGGTCACCGCGTGGGCGCAAACCCCTGGGCTTCTCTGGGAAGCAGAACCGACGCGCCAACAGCCGCCCAGGATGGGGCTTATTTTGGCTGATTTGTTGCTTATGTAAAGCCACGGTGAGACCGTTCAAACCAGCGCTGGAGATGCTGAGATAGAGGCACTCGGTACAAACTGAGCCTCAGGGTGAACGCGCCAGCGCTGAAGAAGGCTTTAACCCCTCGTGCACCCCTGTGCAGAGAGTCCCAGTCCTGCCTTTATCCCTTTTATGCTCTTTTGCTTCTGGAAAAGCAAACAAAACGCCTAAACCTACCAAAAACTCACCAAAACCATCACCAAGTAACACCACAAACAGCATTTTGGGAGCTTTTTCTGTGGCCAGAGCCTTGGCACTGCCTGGAGACTCCTGCCCCTGCAGTGTGTGGGGTGCTAGAGAGGACTTTGCAGGGATGAGGAGGGGACATCACTTTCAAGCCCCACCAAACCAAGTGGCACCGTGGCTGCCACACACACCCCGGGCCAGCAAAGCCCATGCATTTCCCCAGCCACCAGGCCAGGGGTGCGAGCCCACGGCCGCCTCCAGCACATGCTGACACACTGCTGGGCCGCCCCGGCACGACGCCAGTGCCAGCTTATCCAGCAGATCTCGGGCACCAGACCCATGGATTACCAAAGCTCCAATGTCTGACGGCAACGGGCACGAGAGAAAATGCCTGGACAGGTTTTCCCTCCCGCAGCAAACAGCTCTGCCCTGGGGCCGGGGACACTGAGTGCTGCTGGCAGATGCCCCAAGGTGCCCCAGGGCAGTGGGTATGGGCAGTGCAGAGGTAGCCCCAGTGCCCAGCCCTGCTGCCCTCCTCATCCCCCCCAGACTATGCCCAGATGCCAGCCAGTGGCACCGAGCACTCCAAGAGCTCCTCACGCTGCTGGATGGGGGCTGCCCAAGACTCTCTGCAGACCACCTCCAGGAATGAGACCGGGAACCAACCCAGGGCAGTCTTTTCCAAAAGTTACACCATTGGGGAAGTGCAGCAGGGAGGGACCACTGGAGCCTTCGTGCTGAGCAGAGGGTGAGCGTTCATGCCAAAACCTGCTCCAGCTGCCTTGAACTTGGCTAAAGCTGCACCCAGCGAAGTGCAAAGCTCCCATCAGCCCTTGCTCAATGCTCCAGAAAAAATCCATCCATTTCTGATACAAGGAGAAACTTCCTTCTCTCCTCTGCACTAAGAAGGAAACAGATCTGCTCTATGCTACAGCCAGTAAAGGGGAGCCTGAAGCATTGAGGGCAGGACCCCCAGGCCACCCATGGACCCTCGGGGGGGCTGCCAAGGGGGCAGCCTTGCTGTCAGCCCCTCCTTACACATGCAGACCATCTCCACATGCACAAGGTTTCCCAGCGTGGACCGAGAGCATCCAGCTGTTTCTCTGGGAGAGCCCTGGGTCAGGCTGAAGCCACCATCACTGGCGTGCAGCAGCAAGACAAGGGCTCTGGAGGGGCAAGCAGCAGCCCCCTCCCAGCACCTGCCCACCAACCCTCTGCTGCCCAGCGCAGGCCTTCCATTCCATCCCCGTGAGTCAGAGCCTGAGAGAGTCATGAGGATGGCTGGAAAATCCCAAGAGTTCCAGAAAATAAACAAACACCGTGTGGGTTTGCTTTGGGTTTTTTTTTTTTGGTTTTGTTTTGTTTTTGGGGTTTTTTTGTGTTTTTTTTTTTTTTCCCAAGCCTTTGGAATGGATTTGAGTCAACATTTGAGCTTCTCTCCAAAGCCTCAGCATAACACACACACCAGCCCTGGGATGCTTGATTTGACACGAAAGCTGAGGCTCACATCCTCTCTCCTCCCAAAGGAGGGGCTTCCCAAATCCCCTGGGGTTGCTGGGGTGGCACTTGAACCAGAGGCAGCCTTCAGTCCAGTGAGTGCCACTGGGGCCTGGCGGGAAGGAGACTGGCATCACCAGCACGGGGAGCTGCACAGAGCACCCCAGCTCCCTGGGCTCTTGGACTGACTCCCAACCCCAGAGGGCAGGGAGAGAGAGTCTACGAATCCCAAAGGTCACTGCAGCAGCTCCCAGAGAAGTTCAGCAGTAGACCAACACCTCAGGAGGACTATGCAAGTGGAAGGAACAACAGGAATTCCCACATCCAGGAAAACTGCAGCTTCATCTCTTTGTGCCCTTGGCCACCACACCAGGAGCTCAGCTGCATCAGCCAAGACACCTGGGCCATTCTCTGCAGCAGATCCCCAGTTATTATAATGAAAGGCTGACACAGGAATCGTGCTGCAAGCCCCTTCCCTGCCCACATCCCACTCCAGCAGCCCCTTTCCTGCTCATCCACCCACGGGTCAAAAGACTCTTTCAACGCTGAACAGTGTCAAGGCACAAGAATAACCCTCCCACACTGATCCTCCTGGCAGACCCCAGTCCTCCGGGTCACTCACTGAACCTTGATCTAATTTGCTTTTTTTCCCTTTCTTCCCCCCATTAGTCCCTTCATCTTTCTTTAGGGACTGTCTTTGCCAATGGGAACTTTTTGTTCCCTGTGACGCCACAGATTTATGTTCTGGCAGGGCTGCTGCGAGCAGCAGCTTCCATGAGAGGCCTGGGCCTGGGCTCTGGAACAGCCCCATTAGAATTCAATTTCTATTTTTGGATCACGGTGTTTCACAACAGTTAAAAAGTAGCTTTTGAGCACTAAATAACTCACCACAGATCGAGGTGTGCGGGATCCCTTCACTTACCCAAGGCCGCACAAAGCTCAGCCGTGGGCAATCTGAACAATAAACCTCCCTGGCTGGGCATGACTTGGATTTAAATTATTCCCAAACCGTCACGTTTATTACCCTCTATTCTTTTTCCCCGCTCTGCCTGTGCTTCAGCAGTGAATGGAGCTCAGTGCCAGGGCTGCCTGTCAGCTGGGACCCCCCAGGCACCCCCAGTTTGGATGAAAGGATGGGAACCCCCCAGCCTGGCCCCTGCAGCCCAGCCTGGCGCAGGTGGGGCTGGAGAAGAGCCCCAAACCTTCCTGCTGCCCCCATGGTGAGGGTGTGGTTCCCCATCAGCTCCCACCTCTCCTCAGGACTCTGGTCCCACACAAATGAGCTTTGTCCACACTGCTCCACTGGAATCACAGAGGGGTGTGGGAGGACCTGGGTTAGTGATGAGCAAGGTGATGGTGCTGGGTGGACTGCGGGGTCTGAAGGGTCTTTTCCAACCTTAACGAGTCCATGATCCCCAAAGCCCGCAGTCAGAGTTTTGACCCTCACCCCATGCCCCTCAGAGCACAGCCATCACGCAGGGTGCCTGTGCATTAATTAATCCTGAGGAGAACATAAAATAACTCGGCATCAGTCTGAGGCACAACCCCCATCTGGCACAGCCTCCAACTAGAAACAAAGCAAGAGAGAAGAAAAAAAAAAAAGAAAAAGAAAAAAACAAAAGAAGAGGAAAAGCAGGAAGAAGATGGATTAAACTCCAGAGTTCAGGGAGTGACATGTTTAATTGCTAATGTAGCTTTGGGATTATTCTTTCTTAAGACTTTTTTTTTACCAGCCCAGCTGGTGTCATTCTCTAATACTCAGCAAGCAGCAAACAGATTGTGGGAGACGAGCTGTGCTCTCGCTGCTCTTTCTGCTAATAAATAAATAAATAAGTACATACAGATCAAAGGAGTGAAAAAAAACCCTTCTGGTAATTTTTTTCCCCTTCTGTTTCCCAACTGGTCCCAAGCATATTTCCTGCTGGGGCTGACAAGGAACACTGTGAAATTCAGAATCACAGCTCTAAGAACCGAGTGGCATTGGATGAGACAGAAATGCTGGGTTTGAGCAAGGGATGATGAGGAAGGGGTTAAGCAAATATGGTCCTGGGCAGAGGCCTGGTCTTCCCAAGGCAGGGGCACTGCAAGGGGTGAAGGGGGTTCCTGCTGAGGATGTGAGGATGGAGCCCTCAGCCTGCCCCAGGCTGTGTCACCCTCCTTCACCCTCTTTCCAGTCCTAAACTTTAATATGGATTTTTTCCCAGTGGCCTCATTGTCACAGTGTGGGAAGGAGAAACAAGAAATTTCCCTCTCGTTTCATCAGGAAAAACAGATAAAAAATGAGCTCAAGACAATTTCTCTTCTTCCAGGGCATAACAACCATGCTACACCTGAGGTAGGCTGTAGGGCTCAGAGAGGGTGAGGAGGAAGAGGAGGAGAGATACCCAAACTGGGGGGCCTGGCGGCACTTGCCCCCACCAAAGCCACCAGCAAAGTTGTGGGGAATGCCCCACAGGGTGGGCTTCCCCTGAGGGGCTGCGTGTGGGAGATGTGCCCAAGGGAGGCCCAAACACAGAGCACACTGAGCCATAAATAATCAGCACTTGGTCTCCAGCACAAGCATTGGCCAAAGGAGCAGCACCAGATTCCTCTCTGAGCAGTGCCTGGTCCCCAGCAACCGGCACTCCCTGACATCAGCAGGCCCAGCACTGCCCCAGGCATGCTGTCAGGGGAAGGGACAGGGCATTCCTAAGGGAAATGGGGCAACCCCTGGGCGACAGGGTGCTCCCAAGGGAAATGCTGTGACCCCTCGGGTGGAGAAGCTGGCACACTGCAACTCACACCTGGGACTGGGCAAAACTGCTGCACATCACCTGTAGCTCGGCTCTGCTAAAAATTCACCCTTTCTTCTTGTGACTTGCAAGATTAAAGCAAAATCCGGGACTCTTCCAGTATGGATGGAACAGCACTAGCCCCCTCAGAGCCCGTGGCACTGCGGGGGGACCCACAGCAGCTGTGACTGTCCCCTGCCTCTGGTGTACTGCTCGGAGCTGGCATTCCAGAGGCACAGGAAACCCAGGAGCAACCCAGGAGCGATCTGCTGCTGGGATGGCACTAAAGCAGGGGCTCGCCAGGGCCCACAGCAGTGTGATGCCATGGGGGAGCCACGCCATGGACACACACAGCCTGTGGGAGTGGGCAGAGCCTGACCTTGCCTGCTGAGAGCACACTGCATCCCTGGCCCTGCTCCATGGCCCCTAAAGAGAAGCTGACTCCTTGGTTTGCTCAGTTTGCCTGTGTCCCACCACTTCCAGAGCCTCCTCGGCTGGAGGGAGGAGGGGGCTGAGGACACCAGGAATTGCAACCCCTTGGCTTTTGCCAGCGGATCGATGCTTCCCAAGAGGCTGGGGAAGAGATGCCAGTGCATCCTCTTCTCCAACCCTGCCACTGGAGGACAATGCCTCATGGTCTCTGTGCTGGTGCCTGAGAGTGTCTGGGAGGAGAATACCATGAAACCCACCACGTGTCCCACCTCCACCCCTGCAATGCATAAATAGCCTGCTCTGTCCTTGCCTGGCATGTTCCAAACAAAAACAGTAAGTTCACGTTGCAAACAGCATTCCTAAAACACATTCCTAACCCACCCTGCTCTAGCTGCTTTCTCTTCAAGATCCTCTCTAAGCATCTTCCATTTTCCAGCCTGCATGGCTTCCTGCTGGATCTAACTCTCAGGAGCCTTTGGTAACAAAGCCACTGCTGCTGGGACCAGATGTGGCTGAAGAGAAATTCGGATTCTCTTGCCTTTAACCTAGCCATTAGCCTCCTAAAACGTCAACATTTTTGACTCCACCATGGGCTCCCAGCTTCCCAAGACCCTGGCCCAGCTTTATGCCTGCAGATGCTTCAGGGAATAGCCAGCTTTCAACTTCTGCACCCAATAAACTGACAATCCCCCATCCACTGTTAATAAAAAATGGTTCCATGCACCAGTTATTCCGGGAAAACACCATTTTGAGCAGCATGGAAATACTCAGGATGAGTTATTTTGAGAAGAAACTTTACAAACACGCTTCAGAAAGAGGTTTGGGTTTTGTCAGGCGTCATGCTGCAGCTCCATTACCTCTGAACCCCTTGGAAACCTCTCCTTCTCCACAGCACTGGGAGAGCTTCAGGCAGGACACAGCTGCTTCCTTGGGAGGCCAAAGAAGGGGATTGGTTTTTTCATGTTTTCCATTATAGGCTAGATTTTTACGGATCACTCTACCTCAAGCACCAGACTCTCGCCAGGACACAAAGCTGCAGCGACCACATCTATCAGGCTCTCTTGTCTCTCCTCGACCTTTAGTTTCCAATCACCATCACCATAAAAATAAACAAACAAAGCCAAAGAACTCATGCTGTAAGACAACCTGTGCATGTTTTCTTTTGGATACCGGATGTCTGGTTCCCAAAAGCCCTCTGGAGGAACACGGGAGGAATCTGGATTTGTCGTTCTGGCCCATCCCACACGGCACACACCTTTTTGCACGTTATTTGCTGAGCTTAGCCCTTAAAGCAGAGATGCCCACAAGAGCACAAAGTAGTTCAGCTGGCTCACAAGTATTTGGCTGCGTATCGTAATGATTTTGAACGCTAAAATGCCCAAATCCCAGCCTTTCACAAGCAGATGTGAACGCCTGGGAAAGTTAAGAGTGCGCAGAATGGGCTCCAAAAGGGCCACGCTCAGAGGAGATGGCAGGGTATAGGGGATAGCAGGATGCAGATTTATCCAATAGCTTTCTCAGGTGGAAAGGGTGTTTCCTGCTGGGACATCCCAACCCATTCCCTGGCCTTAGGGCAGGAGCCCCTCCTGCCCTCGGCTGCCCAGGTCTCCCCATCCTGGAGCACATTTGATAAAGCCCCACATGCACAGAGCTGATGGGGAGAGAGACCCAAGGGTGGTGCTCAACACCTCCCCCCCCCAAAGAACACTCCCAGGCATGTCCCAATTGAAGCAGAATACTCTCCCAAACCATCCAGAGGAAGGGAAGGCAATAGGCAGGACAAGGAAATGCTTAATCCATGCCATAGAGACTAAGATGATTGTAAATATCCCTGCTCCTCACATCTGAGACTCCGTTTGCTCCACGCAGCAGAGCCAAGGACATGACCTGTGCCCCAGCAGGCCTGGCTCCCACAGACACTGGGAACACCCAGAGACAGCCTGAATCCTGCTGAACCCAGCACAGGGGATAGGCAGGTCAGTGAGTGCCTCACTGGTGTAACAAGCCAGCAGGAGCTCACACTCAGTGCCATTCCAGTGCTGCCACCCAGCTGGGCTGCACAGCCTCCCCTCCCACCCCTGACACAAGGCTCTGCCATATAAAATACATACTTTACATGCTCCCACTGCACATCATCCAGCACCACAAGGGCAGGGCTCCCCAGCTGCTCCAGATGTGCCCTCCTACAGACCACCTAGCCAAGAGCTCAGAAACAGCATCAGAGGTGCAAGAACTTGTTCATCTGGAAGCCGGCTCCGGAAATTTTGAGTACACACCTCTGCTTTCCTCATCACAGACCTACCTGTTTGTTGATAAAGATCAAACCCAGGTGGGCTGATCTGCCACTGCTCACAGAATCCTTTGGGGTGAAAAAGACCTTTGAGGCAGAGTGAAAGGTCACAGCTCCCATGGGGAGCAGAATCTGTCAGCCCTGGGTGATGTGCCCAGCTCCACAGTAGGCAGCAAGCACCTTTCAGCAAGAGGATAGCTTCCCTGGAGATCCTGAAAGCACAAAGCAGGAGCTGGGACCCTCCTTAGGACCAGCCTACAGGTGGTAAGGCAACCCCCCACCCCTCCTCGAGGTCCCCAAGATCCAGCTCCACTCCTGACACAGGAGGATTTATCAGCAAATGTGTTGCTACTGCATATTGATTTCTACAAAAAGGCACATCAAACTACTTCAATTGGATATTCCAAGTTGTTTTTTTTAAAAAAACCCACATCAGCCGTCAAGGTAAAATCACCTAATTATACCTGTCAGGTGTTTCACAGGCTAATGTGATAATAATAGCAATATTCAGTATCACAGAGCAAGGTTTTGAGCCTGCTGAGAAATTCATCTGACAGCTGCACGTAGCCGACTTTCCAAATTACCCAAAGCCACTGAATGTTGCTGGGACCCATTTTCCAGGGGCACACATCTCAGGCTCTGCTCAGTGTTTCCTGGCGAGAGCCAGCGTCACCTCCAGCGCTCAGGCAGCAGCATCAATCCAGCTCTGCTCATTCCCACTCCTGAATATTCGTTGTGCTCAAACGCAATAAATGCTGAATATTAAACAGCAGCTACTTGGGGCAGGAGTGCCAACTCCTCCCTGTCAGCTGTTTGGGAGCAGAGGGCTGCCAGCTGCGGGCAGAGGGGCAGCATTGCTGTTCCCCCATCTCCCAGGAAAGTGCTGCTGGGCCAGCAGGGCTGGTGGCCCCACTACAACCCCCCTGCATGCAGCCCAGGAGCTGCAGGGGTGCACAGCCCTGTGCCATGCAGGCACAGCTCACTCCACCCAACCCTGCACCTCAGCACTGCCTTCAGGCAGGGCTCTGCTCTCCAAAACTGCCAGCTATGCATTTTTTTAAAAGCAAAAATGGAGTTTGTTTCCCCCAAATGAGGTGTTCACGCGGTGGCACCTTCCAGCATAAGCAGCTCAAGACCCCTTGTCCCACCCCACTGAGCTCTGCCCACCACAGTCTGCCTTCAGGAAGGGCTCATGTCACTGACAAGGCTGAAGTGCCAGGACCAGAAAGTGGGACAAAATCTCCCATAAAAGAGAAAATGCAGCAGCTGTGAGCTCTGCAGAAGTGCAGCCATTGGATAGGGAAGGATGGAGACTCGCACCCTGCACAGCCCCTCAGTGCAGAGGGTGGCCTGCAAGGGAGGCCTCTCTGAACAGCTCAGCAACCTGCAGCTACAGGAGGGAGAAGCAGACAGGCAACCACACCCTGCTGCAGAAGCACAAGGACTTCAATCGAAGGAGGTGACACCTGTTATTTACAAAGAACCTCATCTGCAAACCACCCTTCTCCCTCCAAAGAGCTTGGGCTCCAGCTCTGGGCTGCCATCTCCCAGGATACAAAGGCTAGAGACAAATCTTCCAGCCTCATTCCCAAACATAGTGTCACTAAGGGATTTTCACACAGTTTCATGTTTTCATTTCCCAGCTCAAGCTGCTCTTGAGATAGCAACATTGAAATCATCCTGGATGTGAACGCAGGTTTGAAAAAAGCGAGAGATTAATCAAAGCAGTTTTGCAAGTCTGCTATCTCAATATCCATAATAGCTTAGTTATTAATAAGGTAAAAAAGGAAAATTCTCCCTAAAAAGAAGATTTCTGGGAAGCAAAGCAAATATCAAAGATCCCAGCCCTCGGTGCTTGTTCCTGGCCCCTGTGACCTCCAAACAATCAATATTTAAGCAGGGATGAGAATGATCTTCTGGGTGTTCAGTGTCAGTTGAGCCCTCACTGCTCTGGCACTGAGGGCAACGATGGGGATGAGAGCACTGTTGGGGGGGACCCTGGTGTGTGGCACAGGTCCCCCTGCTCAGGGCGGTCACCAGATAACATATCAGCCCTGAGATAACACTAACAACACCCAGAGCCGTGGAGAAGCTCATGGCTGAGCTGGAGGTCCCAAAGCCCCCCAGCTGAGGCTGTGGCACTTGAGGGGACACGTGTCCCCTCCTGGGGTTCCCACACCAGTGGGGGGTTCCAGCCTCTACCACCACCCACCTGGAGTGAGTCTTGGCTGGGGCTGCACCTCCTTCTCTCCTCTTCTGGAAATAAGGCAGCCAAAGCATCCCTGGCTCAGGGGCCAACAGCTCCGATACCACCAGAACTCTGCTCTGGCTGGGAACAACCCTCATCTGCTGTGTGGGAGTCTCAGCAGCCACAACTGCAGCCCTTGTCCTCAGCTGACTCTTCTTGGTGTGAAGAAATAGAGACATACACACCAAAATTCCTCTGAGCCCCACGGCAGAGCAGTAAATTATAAATCAAGCAGCAATCTGTGACTCACTCCGCACTCGCAGCTCCCAGGTGAACGAGTCCCACGTGGAAGCATGACGGAGGGTTCTCCTCAATTTTCTACCCTACCACTCTCCTGAAAGCCTTGGAATCACTAGCAGCTCTGCACAATTTGTCAGCACAGGGAGGCTTTGTTAATCCTGGTCTCAGTCCCACAGCCCCATGGGAGGCAGTGCTGCTCTGACAGGTAACAGAGGATGAGATTTCCACCTGGCTCACGGCTCCTTCGCCAGCAAAGAGCGAATGTAAGTGTTACAAAACACCCCTCTTCTCTTTCTACTGCTTATTTCCAGCCTGTCAATCTACAGAAGACTCAGCACCAGCAGAGGAAAAACCTCCTCAGAGCTGGCCCTTCTCTGTCTCTTTGAAGGGAGCAGAGCTCAAGGAAAAGCCACCAAGAGTGGCCAGTAATTAAAGCAAAATCCTTTCTTCAAATACTTCTTCCACCAGGAATGGTGGATGGAGGAGCCAGCTGGAGCTCTGCAGACAGAGCTGTTCCTGCTGCACTCCCCAGTGCGACCCTGCCCCAGCCCCAGCACGGCAGTGCGGGCAGGACCTGGGCAGGCACCGCAGAGAGGATGCTAATTACAAGTTTCAAGCAGTCTGAATTTATAATTGGCTGAGATTTCACTCGGCAGATAACACACTGCTGTCCTGGGCACTCGCTGTATCTAGGTCAGGCCATTAGTTTTGCTCTTAATCTACACACAGTTTTAATTCCATCTTTAATGTCAACTCCCAGCCGGTGAGCTGAGCCAGCAGACGACTTCTGCCACTGCCTGCGCTTAGCATCTCGACCCCTCCCGACCCCACAGAGAGGGAAAACAAGCACCACCATCCCCACGTGCTCCCAGGCAGGCTCACACAGCGGGAGCATCTTGGGCGGGGCAATCAGAGAACCGTGGGAGGGCATCTGCAGCTGATAACCCTGGACACAGACCTTCTCAGGGAAACAGAATGCCAGCGCATCCATCCCTGGCATCCCAGCCTCAGAAAGCTCCTGGACATGATCCAGTACTCCCTGCTCTGCCCCATCCTGCCTGGCACCCATGTGGTGCCTGCTTAAATGCAGAAAACTGCTCATGCGGGCTGGAATCACGACATAAACAAATGGGAGTTGAAGATGCAAAAAATAAACCCATCACATGCATTAGAGGGATTAAAGATGGTTCCTAAAACATCTGGAGGTGCGTAACACAGTATGGATGGATCATTGCAGAGCATCCACAGGGAAGTCAGGCTGCTGGCACACACTGGAGGCTTTAGATGTAAAACCAGCTTAGAAGAAAGGGGAGAACTGGGAGGAGGTTTCTCATTTACACACATCAGTCCAGTTTCAGGCACTCAGGTCTTATAAAGAGACAAAAAAAAATTCCCCACCAAAGATTTCTGTGGAAAGCACAGCCCTTCTGACAACAGGAAGTTACTCACTTCAAAAATCCAATTTTCCATCAAAAAAATTCAACTTGAAAGGCGTTCCCAGCTCGCTCAAGATGCAGGATCAAAGCCAGGGATTAAGTGCATCTGCTCACTGCTGGCTGCTTGAAAGCAGCCATGGAGCTCACCAGTGATGTCCTGAGGAGGGGACAGAGGGGCAGAGCCCTGCCACAGGCACGGGACATGGGGCAGGCCTGTGGGAGGCAGCAGAATCCTATCAGCACATATTTAAGGATTTCAAGCATTTCAGGTACTTGCAGGGACTTTCATCACTGCCAGGGAACACATGGTGGTCGGAGCATGGACTGAGGCCACGTAAGGAGGTGGCACAAGATGCCAAAACAAATACTGGCTCTGTTGGTGAAGCCAGCATCAATCCTGAGAAACTTCTTCAGTAGAGGCAGAGTGTCAGAACAGAGACACCCAAAACCAGCCTCACCAATGCACAGGCAGAGGCAGGGATGTGCTGGAGGATGAACCAGAAGAAGGATACACATTGAGGGCCTCTCCAGATAGCTGTGGCTACCCTCCCCCCCTGCTCCCCCAGCAGCTCCAGCCCTAGAGACCAAGGAGCTGAGCAGGATCAACAGCACAGGAAGAATGCTTTCAGCAGAGGAGAGCTTCCCTTCACGGCCAAAATCACTTCAGACTCTTATTTAAAAGGGAAAAGAACAGTGTCCTGGCAACATGCTAGGCTTTCTCGGATGGATTTACCTGGCTGGCACAGGCTGGATCAGGGAGGAATATTCCAGGGTTTTAATTTCTCTGCCCAGGTTTTATTGCATGCAAACATACATGGCCATTGCTTTTGAAGGTTTCCAATTTGCTAATTGAGACATTTCCTCATGGAAAAAGAATGTCCTGGACTATGGACAGGGCTGCTGGCACTGATCTGCACACCGGGGGAGCTTAGGTGACGATGATGAGGTAGGTGACAGGCAGGCAAAGGAAGCCTCCCCAGGCCCCATTTGGCAGCACGAACCCAAAGCCAAATCTGGTGGCTGGAATATAAGGAAGAGACACCCATCCCATCTCATCCCATCCCATCCCATCACATCCCTCATGCCTTCAGGGGTGTTTAGTCATAGCACTGGGCAGCTCGCAGCAGGTTCAGGAGAGTTTGGAGATGGAGAGGTGGGAAACCAGTCCAGGAAACTGGACATCTAGGAAGATTTATTTCCAGGCACCAGTTTGTTTAAAAACGAAGAAAAAAAAAGAATCTCGTCTGTACAAAAAACCCCAGGTGCTCTGCATTTTTGCTGGAGCATTGAAGTACTCCTTCTGCCCTCAAAACACACGAGAGCAGAGAGAGTGGTTTTGTTCTGAATGTGAACAGGTCAAAGATCCAAGAAAAGCACTTCTGGGGCAGAATGAGCTTGAAACATGAAGGGAGAAAGGCCAGAGGAAGCGGCAGCTGAGAAAGACATAAGCAGGGTTCTAATGGGAACATGACTGCTGCCACAACCATGGCCTCACCAGCATGACCTCAGGTGGGACCTGCTGTAGGTTTTTTTTCATTTTAAGAAAACAGGAATGAAAAGTGTTTTGCAGGCTCATTCAGAATGCACAGGGGACCGAGATGGATTTCAAATTTTACAGAGGTCAAACATCATCCACACAGGCTCACACCACATTCACTGCAGCTTCAGCCTCTACATAAAGACTGAGCTCAGGAGTGCTGTGGGGGGATGCTGCCTCCTTACCTTCAGCTTCTCAAAGCGATCGCTGAGCGACGCCACTTGGTGGTCCCGGTGGCGGCCCACCAGCTTACATAAGGCACAGATGAGCTGGTCATCAGCGACACAGTACATGTTCACCTTCTCGTTCTCGTGCTCCAGGCACGTCAGTCCGCGGAAGTGTGTGTCGGGCACGGGCTCCACCAGCCGGTGGCTGGTGAAGGGCTTCTTGTTGGGGTGGGTGGCCCGCAGGCAGCGGTCACAGTAGGACACCTCACAGGTGATGCAGGTCTTGACAGCGTCACGGGGTGGGTCCTGCTCGCAGAACTGGCAGGCGATCCTCTCGCCGGCCACAGACATGGTAGGGCTGTGGTGGTAGGTCCTGTCGCGGCGGCTCTCACTGGGGGAGTTGGGGCCGCTCAGGGATGCCTTCTGGAAGCGGTCAATGATGTTCTGCAGGGTCACATTCCTCTTGAGGCCCTCCAGGCCCCGGTGATTAAGGGAGATGACATAGCGGCAGGTGGGGCACTGGAAGGCGGTGATGGGCTCGATGGACTCGCTGGAGGAGCAGCTGGACACCAGGATGCGGTGGGCACAGCTGAAGCAGAGGCTGTGGGCACAGGGCAGCAGGAGGGGGTCCTCGAATAACTCCAGACAGATTGGACAGGTCAATTCTGACTCCAGTGTTTCCATCTTTAGTTAACGCAATCCTGACTCAGCATCAAAACCCAGGGAAGGTGGTCAGGAACCTGCAAAGGAGAGCAGAGATGTGAGAATGGGCTGCTCCTCTCCTCCAGCAGCAGGTGCCTGGAGGGTTGGACACGTTGCCCCTGCAGCAGCCTGACATTCTTTGCTCTCTGACACTGTGAACTCCAGCCCTGCCAGACCCCTGCCCACGAAAGCTGGAGCTGTCCCACCCCACATGGAGCAGAGCCGGGAGTCCAGCGGGACAAGAGCCATGTGGAGGGGACAGGAGAGGAGGAGCAGCAGCTCCTCTGACACCTTCCAGCCCAGCCAGGGCGGGACCTGGACCATAAGGCTGGAGACAAAACCAGGAGAAACCACATGATTTCATGTTTGTGTTGGTGTGTGCTGCCAAGACTGGGGCGGGGCCGTGCTGGCCTTCCATGCAGAAGGGCTGCTCTGCAAGGCACAGATAAACCTCTTCACATCCCCTCCAGCAGCTCCAGGCCTGCTTCTGGTGAAGGGGAAAACGCTAATCAAGCAGTGGAAACTTTGAGCAGAGCAGGTCGGGAGATCCTAACACCCCATCCTGCTGCCTGCTTTTCCTGGCCATTGCGTTTTGGAGCAGGGCTGAGAGGACAGAGCAGCGAAATTATAGTCAGCAAACTTCCACTGCTGGCTGTCCTCTGCTGCACTCCACAACAGCCAGGGATGCCTAAATCAACTCCAGCTGGAGGCAAACAAGCTGTATTTTTAGCTCCCTTCCCTTGCACGAGGCTGGAAAACAGCTCCCAGCAGGCGACTCAACCTGCTGCTCCCAGCTCTGCTTTGCAGAGCAGCGGGAGCTGCACCTCGAGTGCTACCCAGCCTTTGCCAGCATCCCAGCGCCCTCCCCCACAGCCGTGCAGTGACACGGGACCAGACCCAGCCTCTCCTTTCTCAGCCACCACCCAGGGCACAAGTGGCCCCTCAGCCATGGCAAGGCAGGCTCCAAGTGACGCCCGCTGTGGTGGCCCTCAGAGTGGATGTGGGGACAGCCCTGTCCAGTCACAGACACAGGGACCCCTCTCCCTGGCACTGCTGCAGGAACTGACCCTGTGGGAAGCAACCTGGTGCCCAGCCCTGCCGTGTTTTCACCCCAGGAGCACCCTGATGTGGTGCACAGGCTCTCCTTGGGGAGAAGAGGAAACACCCTTCCCTGTGAGGGTGGTGAGGCCCTGGCAGAGGCTGCCCAGAGAAGCTGTGGCTGCCATATTCCTGGAAGTGCTCTAGGCCAGGTTGGAAGGGGTTTGAAGCAACCTGGTATAGTGGAAGGTGTTCCTGCCCATGGCAGGGGGCTGGAACAAGATGAGCTTTAAGGTCCTTCCAAACAAAACCAGTCTGGGATGATGTGAAAAAGGGCTGTAACCAAAGTGTAGGGGGATGACCCAGCAGCAGGAAAGGGTCTGGCTGCTAGAAGCCCCAGGCTGCTGCCAGCACCTGCAAATGGCAAATTGTACAGGAGCCACACTGGGATCTGCCCACTCCCATCCCACTGGACACATCAGTTCCATCACCCCCACCCACCATCTCTTCCCCATTGCCTGAAATGGGATTTGCAAGTGCCTGGAGGAAACCCTGAGCTCTTCCCTGCACCAGCTCAAGGGGCTTATAAAATAAATCCGTTGGATTTATTATATTTATTAGACATTCATGCTGCAGCAGCTCTTGCTGGCCAAATGCAGCCTTGCACACACATACACGCATTTAGAATTATTTTTCTTTCCCCCAAGAGGGACAGTGGAGAAGTTGCAGGATCCAAACAAGCAGAGGAGCACAAGGGCTCCCAGCACAGCCTACGGAGGCTCTTTGAAGCCTGGGAGCTGCCACAGCCATGGAAAAGCAACGGGGAAAAAGCGCCCCTGGCCCCGTGCCTGGCTGTTCGGGCTGTCCTGGACCCACTAGGCTGCCCAGACTGCAGGCCTGGCAGAATAAGGGGTCCCAATGCACCCCCAGAGCTCTGGGCAACCCCTGGCACTCAGGCTGGCACACCGGTGCCCCGCTGTGCCCCATGGCCCCATGAGCCCGGCTGGGGGAGCACAGCCCCTCCCCACACCCCCCATAGGCCCTCTCTGGCAAAGCAAACAAAGATGAAACAAAAGGGACAAGAATGGGATTTGTTTCATAGCCTGGCCAGGACTGGGAAAAGAATTTAAAAACCAGGATTGGTGTTAGAGGCTCCCCAAGCCCTTGCCAGAGCCAGCTGTCCCATGGAGCAGCATCTCATACTCCCACAAGCTCTGACATCCAACACCAGGCTTCACGTGCAGCTCCGCCGCTATCCAAGGGGAAACAATGCAAAACGTTCAAACAGCCTCTGGTTTTGTTACTGAGGGACATTTGTACATCAATGCTGTTTTCCTTGCTGGGACAACAGATTTTACCTGTGACATATCCAAGAGGAGCCTCAGGCTGGAACAGAAGCAGGAGCCCTCCCGGAGGCGTGGAGGAGGCACAGGAGCTTGCTCAAAGGCAGTACAGCAGCAGGGACAGGAGCCTGCCCAGAGGTGCAGGAACCCTGCTGGGGGTGCAGGAGCCCCCTTGGAGGAGGGAGGGGAGCCCTGCTCCAAGATGCTACACTTGGCAAAGCAGCCATGCTGCCACCAGAGCCTTTCATGCCTCTCACTTTGATGTTCCCTTTGATGTCCAGGACTGACACAGCACAAGGAATAGCTGATTAGATTAAAATCTGCTCTCTTTAGAGCCATTAACTCCCTAAATATAAAAGTTCTAAAATACTAACACTGTTTACAGATAGCCCCGTGTCACTTGTGCCCAGGGGTCAGTGGCCCTGTCCATGCTGCCTGTAACAATGACGTGCAGCAGCAGGAGGTTAACAACACATCACATCCAACCAACCAGTTTTCTGTGTTGATCTGAGCTCTGTCCAAAATCGAGGGAGGAGAGAAAAGGAAAAAAAAAGAAAGGGAAATAAAAGAGGAAAGGAAAAAAAGAGAAAGGAAAAAGGGGTGGGGTGGGAAATCAATGACTAACAAAACAGAAGAGACAGGGAAGGGCAGCAAACCCCAGGGTGGGCAGAGCTGAGGATGGTGCAGGGCTAGTGCAGAGCCAATGCCAGCTCCTCTGGGACACAGTGACCTGTGCTTTTACTTCCAGCCCAGATGTTCTCCAAAACCTATGTACCAGCCTGCAGCAGCAGGAGTGTGGTAAGGGTACACAGGTTACCCATGGCAAGTTACACCAAGGGTTCTGGGGTACAAAGGTTCCCCCACCTCTTCTCCCACATTATTATTTTCACAACATCAAAGCACTTCATCACTGCCTCAAGCTCATGGGTTCGTGAGGAGAGACGCAGAGGTTTGGCACCAAGGGAAGAAGGAAGGAGAGACATGGACAGAGGGATGCTGCCCATATCACCCCATCCGTACCTGGGAGGGGGGACATCCTGGTATGCATCACCTGAGGACACAGGCAGCCAACCCAAAATTCATGCTTGCCCTTGAGCAGTATCCAGGCCTCATTTTTACCCATGTTTTCCAAGTCCACATAAAACTCCCTCTGGTGTCCCCTGGCACCAACCCTGGGCAGAGTCTGGCCAGCCTTCAGACTCCCACGTCAGGATATCCAGACCTATTTAAACAAATGTTAATTCTGCAGGTTGGTATTTTCCACACCAAGCATGATTATTTATTTCCCCTCCCCCATTTTATACCTTTTCTTTTTCCTTCTCCCTCCCCCTGCCCAAAAAGCTCCAGAAAAGGTTGCCCTTCCAAGAATGAGGCTTTAGAAGTGCTACGCTGCTCCACCCGTGCATTAATGAAAAAAGCAATAAAATATGGCAACCCTTAGCTTAATTGGCTCAGTGACAGCAAGATACAAAATCTGGGCAACAGTTGTCTCTACGCTCTTTGTTGTCCTTGGGAAAATCAGCTGAAAACTGGATCAGTGTCGAGGGGAGGACGGAACACCCCGTGCAGCAGCCGCCTCTCGCCCGCCTTGTTCTCAAGGAGCCCCCACAGTGGCAGGGACCCATCCTGGCCTCCCCTTCCCCAGCTCTGCACTCCTGGCAGCTCAGCCTTCCCAACCAACTTCCTTGAATCTGCCCTTGGGATGAGCCTGTCCAGGAGAAACGGGGTCCTAGGAGGGAACACAGCCCCAGCTACATCATCAGTGACAGCTTCTGACCCGAGGAAGGCACCCCAGAGAGAGGCGCTGCCCTAAGCCTCCTCAAGCCAACTCAACATCCACCTTACCTATGTTTTCTGAGGTTTATCTGCATCAGCTGTGCATATTTAACACCAAATTTGAAGCTCAAAGCTGCAGCCAGCACAGAGCACCCCTTGGCCACATCATTGCTTCTGCTCCTCCTCCTAGCACACCTGAACTCACCAAACAGAACTTGGCCTGTCCTCCCACCATTCCCACCATAATATTTGTCTGAGGCTTTCTGAAAATCCCAATGATCCATCTCTCAGCTGTCCTTCCCAATCACTTTATTGCCATACTAGAAAAAGAACACCACCTGCTGCAGTTAAACTGGATTCCCTCTATAAAAGCCAGTGTTGCTGTCCCTGATCCATCAAACTGAAACAGCATTTCCATACCAGCTTTAATTACTTTCCCAGCTGATTTGCTTGGTGCTAAAGCGAGGTTGCTCCACATAATTTCCACTGCTCTCCCTGCATCTCTTAAATGAGCTGGGAGGTTGTGTTCCCATGCAGCAATTCCCTTCAATGAGAGACCCCTGTGTGCTGGCAGTTCAATTGCTTCATGCTTAGACCCTCCACAGGAAACAACAGTGCCCAGCAGGCTCTGGCCATTTGTGATCTTTACCTCTTCCATTTGCACAGCACCTTATTCCCTCTTGCAATTTCACCTTCATCGCTGCCTTCACTGATGAGATGAGACCATTTTGCTCCATCACAAAATCCCCTTACTCCTGAATGTCTCCTGTCAGGCTCCAAGGTTGGGAAGGGCTGTCTTGGGTTTCCTGCACAGGACACGGATGCTCCAGCTAAAGCCTACAAGGCCTCCATCTCATTCACCTCCCTGATGTCAGAGAGGCAAGCACCAAAGAAAGATCCTTTGTTTGATCTCCAGTGATATCCTGGTACAAGGGAAGATTTCGCCTCTTTCCTACAAACAGAGCCCAGGAAGGTGACAGCTCCTGGAGTGCTCCCACAGGACCTCAGCACAGCATGTGTCCACCAAGGGTTCCCAGGTGATGCACCCTTGAGCTGCAGGGTGGCTCAAGAAGGGATTCCCTGCAGTTTGCTCCTGCAGCCATAGAGCAGGAATCACGCCGTGTGGATTCCTCATCAGCTGGAGGGGTTTGAAGACAGGCAGCAATGGCACACGCTGTCCTCTGGGACATTATGGGGCAATTCACAGTGACACTGTGTGGGAACCTTCCCCTGCCATCTCCTGAGGCTTGACAGGACACAAAAGGCCCAGGGCACCCCTCCAGCCCCTGCACTGTGGCAGATCCCTGGAGCACAGCATAGTTGCTTCCCCAATTCCTGGGCAAGACAGCAGCTCCCCAGGGTCCCTAGCACTCCCCTCCCTAATCCAGGTAAACCTGGGGCTGCAGCAGCCAGTCTCAGGCTCTGCCAGGTCACATAGCCCATGGCAACCCTCTTTCCCACACACTCTGTATGTCCATCCACCCATCCAGCCATCCAATTCCACAGTCCCTGCCTCTCTGCCAGCAGCTGCCCACACAGCTCAGGGGCTGAAACCTCGGCTGAAGCTGGGGGTCACAGTGACACCAAGGGCTAGGGGGGGGCATGGCACTGCCAGGGACAGCTACAGGAACATGGCTTTAGCGGGAACAGACCCACCTTCCCAAGGCCATAGCAGAAGGGAGTGACCCCCTTCCAGCCTGGCCCTTAAGAAAAACTGCTGGGGACTGAGCATGCCACCAAACTGGCACGTCCAGCACTCACACAGCCCTGGCTGCCTTGCCATCCCCCCACAAATCATCCCTCCCCTCCACTGCTCCAGGTCTCACACACCCTGCCCTCCCTCACCCCTCCTGCAGCTCTATCGCTCTCCAGCCACCCTGCTCTACCAGCCTCCTCCAGCACTGTGTCTGCACCAGCAGCTCCTGCTAACAGCCCTGCTCCCACCTGGCTCCTGCCAGATCACACATGGCAGCAGCCTTTTGATCTTAGCCTTTCTCCAGGTGCACCCCGTGGCTCCACATCCTCCCCTGCTTCCTCAGCCACCACCTGCAAAGTGGGTCCAGCCCAGCCTCATCCTCACCACAGCCACCACCCCCTGGCCCAGCAAGGATGAGGGAGGGCATGGCTGCAGTGGCAGCTGGTGCTCTGGAATAACCTTTGGGCTCCAGGGCAAGTCATGGCTCTTATCCCCCAGCTGGACGCCGCAGAGACCATCCAGCTCTGCACAGAGACCTGTCCTGCTGAGGAAGAGAGCACTGCAAGGCAAACCCCTCAGTCCCTCCAGAGGCTGGAGCAGAAGCAGCCGGCTCCCAGTGCTGTACCAGGGGACCGGCGTGCTCCAGGGTCTGCACCCCATGAGGCACACCAGGGTCAGCCCCACTCCAGTGCTTCTTAAGAGGACAGCAAGCACAGGCACGACTCACCCAGAGAGGAGTGGAGCTCAAAGAGGTGCAGAGACATGACCACAGTGAAGGCAGGGTTGGGCTCATGGCAAAGCCCACCACGGGAAACACTGGGAGACACAGACCCACACCTGGGAAGGAGCCGGTGCTGCTGCTGCCACATGAGCATGACTGCATGACCACGGTGAGGGGCCACTGCACCCCAGCAAGGAGCTGGCCCCACACCACTGCTTCCCAGGGCCCTTCCTGCCGTGCAAAAGTCAAAGCTCTGCTGCAGGGACATTTTCTGGGGGATGGAATAACAACAGATCCTCAGCCAAAGAAGGGGGCTCCCCCTGCATGGCACAGTCCCACCCCAGCGAAGGCACAGAGCTCGAGAGGGGCATCCCACCATGGTGCCCCCCAACCTGCTCTGGGCATCATTCCTCTGCACTGCCTGACCCATGCTGGGAAGGGAGAAACTGAATGGCGCCAAGAAGGGCTCCAGAGGGGACAGGGGCTGCTGCCAGAACCAAAGGCTCAGTCAGGTCCCTGCTGGCTCAGGGTTGCTGTGTCCTGATGGACCTCCAGGGAGCACACGTGCCCTGGCACCCCAGCAGCCCATGGGAACACACACTGCCCATGCCATCGGTTCAGGCCCATTCTGCTGCTCATTGCAGGAAAAGCAGGAAAGCAGGAGTTTTCTCCCTCGGCATATGCTGGCCTCTCACTGTGCATGGAGGCTGTGGAGTCAGCCCGGAGCCTCATCACTGTCCCGACCCAGCGCGCTTTCCAACCTCCCTGGCCCAAAATGACAGACTGGCTGCACTTCCCACAGACACCATTGAGCCGGGAAATCCGAGGGCCATTGTGCTGCTCTGTGCAAGGTTAAATATATCTGCACAGCTCCTTGGGCTGCATTCCTGGGAGGCTGGAAGGATAAACAAGACTTCCTGCAGGAACTGGAGACAATGGCGGGGGATAATTAGCGCTAATGCCCAGTGCGGAAACAAAGCAGGTAGCAGATATTTTGGACTTTTACACCCTCCTCCCCACCCCTCCACCCCCCACCCCCACGATGCTCAGAAAGAGGCACTCAGACTGGTGTAACTGGGCTCCCGGGCCAGCTAGAAGAGATTATTGATTTAAAAGGAGGGAAGCTGCCACAGGTTCAGCCTGGGGCTCCACCATTCCAGGCTTCCAGGCACACGAGGACAAGTCCTATTTCTCACAGAGCCAGCTCTGGCTGGGGGCTGTGGGATCCACACACCAAGGATCCCAGCAGAGCAGGTCTGGAGATGGAGCTCGCACCGTGCCGCACTCATGTTTCGCCCCCAGCACAGCACAGCCAGCGGTACCAGCCCTGCTCGAAGCAGCCACGAGTAAAGCACCAGAAGAGCTGATGGACCCTGCATGTGTGCCCCACACGGGGACTGGACCCCCACACCGCCCTCCGCAGCCAGCCAGAGATCTGCTCTTCCTACAGTTACCTCCTGTTCATTCCACAGAAGGCCCAGCTGGCGCTTGTTTTCAAAGCACAGCAATTTTTAATCCTTTTCCCTACCCCAGTCCCTTGGGAGTGATCTCCACACCATTCAGTTTTCCCAGTCCCCCTCCCTGTGCTGCGGAATGACAGAGTGACCCAGGGCTCCCTGGACACTTTTCCAGCGCATTACACAGGTCATTTAAAGTCTTTCAAGACAAAATGCTCCTGCGCCCTGAGGTGACTCAAAGTCATTAGCATCTCTTTGGGGAGGCCTCTCCACTGCTGCACAGGAGCGCTTTTGCCCGTCATCTTGAAATAAAATACATTTATAAACAAAAAAGCACCAATTCCCCTCGGCTCAGCCTCCCCCTGCAATATCCCCTGTCAAGGGGCTGGGTCTCTAGAGAGAGGAGGAGGAGGCTCCAGCATACAGAACAGACAACTATGGCAGAGCCACTGGCTGTGCCCATGTCCCATGCTCTGCTCGGAATGTCACTGGCACCCACAGTGGTGTCCTTCACACTTTATGAAGCACATGAAAGGATGCTCCACCAGCAATACCTCACTGCATCCTCTGGGACCAGCCCCAAGCTCACTCCCCAGGAGCCCAGGAAGGGTTTCCTGAGGCAAGAATGCCAGCACAGCTGTGCCACTGCAGGACATGGATTTCCATGGCTCATACCAGGATGGGGATGAACTGCTGAAGGCAGAGACCGCAGAACCAGGGGAGGACCATGCAGCTCAGCCCATCACCCCATGGATCAGCCTGCAGCAATGGAGCAGGGAACAACCCTGAACCCGGCACAGGCTGCATCCCAGAGCACACCAGACAAGGGTCCACCATTCTGCCCAGCTGGCTGGAGGACTTGGACCATGCTGGCTGCCTCCATCATCCTGTTCCCAGCCAGCTTGGCTCCACCACACTGCATCTCCTCCCTACTCTGAGGGGCAGCCAAGGTAATTCTGGCAGCACGCAGGAGCTGTGGATCTACCCACCATCCCCTTCAGCTCTGCTCAGCTGCAATCCAGGAGATGAAGCAGGTAACTACAAAGGTAATCTGCTCCTGCCATCCCTGCGGATGCCGCAGGGAGGCAGAGGCTTCTGGCGACAAGAGGAACGGTACAGACAATACCTGCTCTCACACACTGATAAGCTCTTTAATGATCTGAAAGGGACCCAAAACTTTCCGAATTTTGCATTGGTCACGATCACAGCCGATTCCAGAGCCTCCCTGGGGGTTTGACACACCAAGGCGCCTCCTGACACTCCTGATTCCCCACGGGAAAGGCTGAGGCTCCACAGACAGGCAAAGCTCACAGCTGTTGAGGCAGGACAAGTGGACACATATTCCTGGGGTCCTGGAGGGAGCATAGCACTCTGCAGGGTCACTCCAGGACTGACCACAATGATGGCCAGAGGCTTGGGAAAGTAGTGACAGGAGCAAAAGAGCTTAAAAAAAATCCCACCTTAAAAATATTAATACTGTTATGTGTATAGATATATAGATATATATTCAGCCTGGCAGGCCCATGGTTTCCCTCATCCAAGTGCTGGAGCACTAAGCAGCGCCTCAGCCGGGAGTGCCACCACCACAGTGTCACGCTGGGTCTCAGCATCAGTACAACAGTGCAGGTGGCATCCTGAGCCAGTACAGCATCCAGCCAAAACCCCAGCATGCTCCTCAGAGAAGTGTTGAGCCAGGTCACCCTGCAGCTCAAACCCCCCCCACATTCCTACCCCCAAGGAGGCCCAGGGGGCTGAGAACGAGAGCAGCTGCCCACAGCCCCACACCCTGAGATTGGAGACTGGTGCTGCCACCCCAGCCCATCCCTGCTCTGGGTTACTGAGCATCCTTGAGACCACCCTTCCCTGCCTCACTGCATTCAGTCCTGTTACACAACCAGGCTTGTGAGGTTCTTTGAGGATCATCCACAAAATGCATTTAAGCTACTCTGTGTCTCTTTGAAAAAGAAAGCTAATTTATTCCTCAATATCGCTGCTGTGCTGTCAGAGGATGCTGCGGGCTGCACCTTGGAAAGCTGGCACGTTCCCACCTCCCCTGTGCCCCCAACAGAACCCCACTCCAGCCAGGCCTCTGCCTCCTGTCCAAATGTAATTTCTCCCCTTCAGTCAACCAACTCAAAATTGTGTCTGTGTATTAAAGCAAAATTTAATTTCTAGGCCATTACCCCAACATAGTCTATTTCCTGAATCTGCAAAACAAGGAATAGACAGACTGAGCAATTCATTTCCCTCTTAGACACGAATCTCAGTTATAAACAACAATAATGACATTCCACAGAGGCACGGAGCCCTTTCATTTTGGAATCCCATGGAAAGTGTGAGAAGCTGGGGAGCCCCTGACGCAGCGGGCACACGGACCTGCTGTATGTGTTCCCGCATGGATGCGGCACGAGCCCTTGGATCTGCCCTCACAGTCTCAGCGATGCAGCAAGTTTCCACTTATTTCTCACACTGGCTTTTCACAAGCTTGTGGGTTTTCCTTCTCCCTCCCTAGCAGAGTCACCAGACAGTGAGAGCTATAAAATACAGTTTCGAGACCTGAGAGCTTCCAATATCCAACCACAACATCTGTTAAAAAACCAAGAAAAAATCAAAAACTCCAATCCCTCCAAACAAACAAAAACCCCAGGCAGCTCTCCTCTCCCCTCCCCTCCCCTCCCTCTCCCCCACTTCCCTTCAGTCACTCTACTCTTTAGCAGTTTAACCCACACAGGGACAGCAGCATCCCCATTCATTCACAGGCCGCTCTGGTTGAGCTTTCATTCCAACCGGATCCCATCCGCACCCTTTTCCTGTCCAAGGGCGGAAACCCCATGGGAAATGCCCCAAAGGAAACAAACCAGATGCCACAACCCAGCCGGGAAGAGCTGGTGGCAGTGCTGCTCCTGAGGCAGCTCCTGGGTGGGAGCTCCCAGCCAGCACCGCCTCAGTACCAAACAGTTTCCATCAGGGTCACTTTGATTTCAGAGACTGCCCTGGTTCAGCACAGTCCAAAATGCTCCTGGACTGTGCCAGGGCAGCCCTGGCAAAAGGTGGGAGCAGACACAGAACACACCTGGCTTTGCCACACACCTGGGCAATGGGGGCCTTGATTGCACCCAGTGTCCCCTCCCCAGCCCCGGGCTCTGGAAGCAGCAGCTGGTGCAGCACCAGGGGACATTTGGGACAGCCCACATCCCCTATGAGCAAACACACACAGAAGAAAGGGACATCATGTAGGGGGAGGAAAGATGGACAGGGACATGGTATTTCAGGAAATGGTTTTTCACCCAGCAGGTGATTGAACACTGGGACACCCAAGGCTGCCAGAACTCAAAAAGCACTTGTACGCTTTCAGGCAGATGATGAGATTCTTGGGGTCTGTGCAGGGCCAGGAATTGGACTTAGTGATCCTGATGGGTCGCTTCCAACTCAGTCTATTTGATGATTCCATGAGAGGGATGACAGGAGCACTAAAACAAAGGGAACTTCCCCAGCAGAGATGTCCTCTGCCCTCCTGGCACCCAGGGCACTTCAGCTTTGTTTGCTGGAGGAGGAAGCCAAGCCCACAGTGACATGGGGACCAGTGAGCTGCATGGAGTCTGACTGGCATCACAGAGCTGAGACTACATGAAAAGGAGATAAAAAGTGGTCCAGCTTGACCCAGCACCGCCCCCCCCCAGCATCCCAGATTTTTGTCACCCAGCCCCATTCCCACACTGGAGCAGTCCCGGGGGCCAGCAACCCACTCCTGTCCTTGCTGTGTTGACTGGCATTGCTGGGGGCTGCCTTCCCCACAGCAGTGAGCTGGGAGCCCCAGAAAACAAGGTCAAGGGTGTCACAGGACTGCCTGCCCCCAGGACAGGGGCCAGAGCAAGGCAGAGTTATGGACTGCCAGCGAGCACAATTGGCAGCTGCTTCCTGAGAAAGCGCAGCGCATCCAGAGGCACAAAAAAGTAAAATTCTGCCACTAGCCATGCTCCCTGGGCCAGGGGCTGGGACGAAGAGAGGGGAAGGGCAGATGCTGAAGCCACCACATCCTGCTGATGCTGGCAGGGCCCACCACTGGCACCCCAAGAGCCAGGCTTGCAGTATGCCTAACTCTACCCCACGTCCTCCCAAGGATGACATAACCACAAGCTCCAGGCTCAGCACCCTGCCCCTCCCTGCCCCCATGGAGGAGAGGCAGATCTGGGGCCGTGAGCACCAAGGTCCAAGCTGACGTTTCCAGCACTGCATAGGAGCACAGGCAGGCGCCCAGGATCCCTGGGGTGAGACGCTCCCTGCACGCCACTGGAGCCCCCCGCCCTCGCACAGCACAAGGCGCCTTTCAGAGCCACACAGACACACCATTCTCCTGCTGATGACCTCCTTGCCCTGGCATTTTTGGGAGCCAGGCTCCACAGCAGAGAGTGACGGCGCTGGAAGCTGCAGCCTGAGGATGGCCATCAGCACCCCAGAGGGGGCTCACTGACGGCAGGGGCTGCCAGCACTGCCTGGCCACTCGAACAAGGTGATGGCACAGCCAGGCACTCATTAAGCTGCAAAAAACACTTGCTTTCCAGGCAAAGAGCACTAAAAACAAGGGAAAGCAACAACACAGGCTTCAGTCTCCCCGGGGCTTTGTTTCTCCCCAGGAAGGACCTCAGGGGAGCAGCCACAGACCCTCTCACCCCAGCGAGTGGAGCACCAGCTTCAGAGGGGTTCTGAGCAGGCTAAGGCGGGTTCGTTACGGAAGGTGTTGGTAATCGGCAGCTCCTTCCAGATCCTCTTGGTCTCTCCAGTGAGCAGTCTTCGGGATGCCGCAACCCCCTAAAGCCACGGGCTGGCTCAAGGGCCAAAAGACTAAATGTCCCCCTCCCCACTACAGGAGCCCTAACTGAGAGCTCAGAAACTGTGGTTTTGGAAACACCTATCCATCGCTGGAGGGGATGGAGCAGGAGATAACATAATCCTGGCTTTGAAAGTAATTCATTTATCAATCTCACATGGTCCCAGGCCCGATCCCATCCCGCTCACAAATACGCACACACACACCAACACACACCCATGAGTTGTGCCTGTACCTCGGAGGCCAGTGCAGCTTACCCAGTGCACCCTTTGCAAGGCAGAGATTTATCACCCACTGCAACTCCATTTCTTTTGCAAAGCAGCATTTCCAAAGCAGGCAGGACGTGGGCTGTGCACAGGAACAGACTCCCAGCCGCCATGGAAGGCTGTGCAGGGCACAGACCGAGCTCGGATCGCAGCAGCCGGCACACCCAGGGCTCTGCAGCCACCTGCCTGGACCAAGACAGCTGCTGCTGTCGTTGGCATCAATTCATCCTTTCTCCTCGTGCTGCTATTACACTTACTGTCTTTTCCCAGGAGCGTTCTCAGGGAACATCCCCTACGCGCGAGAGCATTCCAGTACTGCTGCTCTGGCCAGCCTCCCTCCTTCCCTCCCTCCGTGCTGTGGCCGGTTTTACTACCCCTTGGCCAGGGGCACAAACCAAGCACGGAGCCTCGGGTCTGCTCCTCGATGGTGAAATACAGCAGCGACAGCATCAGCACAGAGCCCCTGGCACCTGCGGGAGCAGAGGCAGCTCTGCACAGCCCCTGGCCGAGGGTCACCGCCCGCTGCTGCCGGGGGGCACAGCAGGGAAGGGCACTGCTGACCACACCGGAAGGGTGAAGGAGCAGCTCGAGCCCACACTCAGCGCCCCGCTGGCCGGCCAACAGGTCGGTGGCACCTCCCAGATTAGCCAGACACTGCCCGATAATGCCCCCCTGCCACGCGGGAGCCCTGTGTTCCGCCAGGCACCGCTGCCAGCTCCCACCCGGCTGCGGCAGCTCCTCCGGCAGAGCCGGTCTCCTTGAAGCCGCCTTCCGACAACAAAAGCTGAGCCGAAACCTCCGGGCTGGCTGGGGAGACCTGGGCAACAGCCAGGAGGGGCAGGAGCCATTACAGCCGGCGTGTCCGGACTTGAGGGAATGACGGAGCTACCCGAGACATCTGCCCGCTCCAGAAACTCCGCAGACCGCTGGGCAGAACGGCCCTTCACCGCACTCCAGCCCGTGCCAGCTGCGCTCCGGCTCTCGCCAGCCGTCTACATAGGGGCAATAAACATGCGATTGGGATGTTTTTCGAGGCAAAACACGAGAATAAATCGCGAGAACGAGGTGTCGCTCGGGCACGTTTTCCAGCAGCTGCACAGATCCTCGAGGGGCGCAAGCAAACACACCCCGCTGCCAGCTCAGCAGTGACAGCCCAGAGCGCGGCAGTACCCCGGGAACGTCTCCCGACCCCCTGTGCCCGGGGGCAGCGCTGGCCGAGCCCCCACACGGGGCCGTATCTCTCCCCTACGACTTCCGAAGCGCCGGTCATGGAGCCCGATACCAGTTAACTTCCACGGCCCTGGAGTTCACCAGATCCAGCCGCGCTGGGGGAAGGGGCGGGGAGGCCCAGGAGGGTCGGGACAGCCCCAGCCCCGCGCCGGCGCTGCGGCAGCGACGACAGCCCGGCACCATGAACCGAACCGCCGGGAGCTGAGCGCGGGCACGGGGCGGAGCGGCGGGAGGGATACGGCACTCTCCACCGTAAAACCCGGGGCGAGGAGGAGCGGCGGAGGGATGGCTCGGAGGGCGCGGGATCCCAAAAGCCGCGGGCGGGGAGCCGGCAGGCGGCGAGTTCGCACCCGCTCCGCCCGTAACGCGCCGCCGCTCCCCGGCAGGACGGCTCGCGGCGTACCGGGAAGGCCGCGGAAAGCCCCGGGCGGGCACAGGCCACCGGGTCTCCCCGCCAAGCGCCGGAAGGTGCCGGGGCGGGCTGGCAGACACACTCGGCAACCGGGAGAGGCGATGGGGAGCGGGGGGAGCCGGTCACGGCTCCCAGGAAGGGCGGCAGCCTCCCGCCC
>VYXF01002816.1:217077-234990 GCA_013397295.1 Polioptila caerulea | reverse complement strand
CAGGGGGGAAATGCCTCACCAAGGATGGGGTGCTCTGCCACAGATTTAATCCATCTGCATCTGAAAGGAAATTAGGACAAAAGTCAAAAAGTGCTGCAGGATAACTTGAGAGTTCCCGGAAGTCGATCTAGGAATCCCACCTAGAGTCCAATTACACCCCACATTACAAATTTCAACTCCCTGAGACTTGTCCTTTTCCACCTACACCAGGCGATGCAGCAGGGCAGAGCAGCTCCGGGCCAAATACACGCGGGTGCCTGTGACACAGGACAGGACAAAGGAGAGAAAACTCTCGGCCAGAAGAATGACCAGAAGGACCGAGACAATGCAGAATGAGATAATCGAGGTGAGAGCGACGGCGAGCCGATGAAGGTCAGAGAACCCTGGAGGAAGAAGATGCTAACAGAACAACTTGTTCCAAGAACCCCCGGGATGGATGCCTGAGAATCCTATGGTCACAATCCTCTACCTATCCTCACCTTCACAAATACCTGTTCGGGTGAGAGGCAGCTCTCCCGGCTTTGTACCACAGCAGGAGCCAGGCTGGGAGCCAGGCAGAGCGAGCGGGACGGGCGGCACCGCAGGGCATCTCCCTGCCAGCCCCTCCTGCCCAGTCCCTCCGACTGCATGGGACACCAAGTGGGAGCGCTGGATGGCCACCAGAGCCACCCATCCAAGGCCACCTGAGGCCAGCCCGACTGCCACTGTCCCTGCGTGGACTCTGCTCTTCCTGCACACAGAGCACAGGTATCTGTCCTGCTCCACAGGAGGCAGGACCTTTCAGGACCACAGTAACTCTGGAGCTTTCCAGAGACCTCCTGGGGCACAGAGCCCTCTCCACGAGCCAGGGCATCAGCCACAGCCCCACACTACTGCCAGGAGCCATCGTCCTCCCCACAGACTGGTTCCTGCAGGCACAGATTGATCTGAGTCCTTCCAAACTTAGCCAAGATTCATGGAGGGTTTTCCGAAAATCATTCATCAAATCTTCTGCAGATAATTATGAGTTTGTTGCTCATTTATTAGCATCAGGCTGTAATTACTCAGTATCCAGATGATTTGCTACACAGATCATGTGCTGCTGAGTAGGTCAGATGAGTACAAGGCTCAGATTAGGATTTTAAAGTGTATTTTACAGGAAAGTCTGCAATGCATCCCTAAATGCTGCTGTGATGTCAACAGCACATCTGTGGGCAGGCAGAGGCAGACATGGGGACTTCGGAATAAATGTGGATAAGCCTTTACAGACAATTTTGCTCTGTTTTGTCTAGCTATAACAATGTGGGTGCAGGGACATTGCTTTGTGTTTTCCAGGTGTGTGACACATGCATCCTGGTGACAATTTACCCCAGCCAGTGCCTTTGCAAGGCATTTTGCTGTTCAGTGGTCGGATGCAGTACGAAAGTGGCCAGTCAACAGCACTTGGCCAAAGCCCTGCCCCTGAGACCCAGTGGTGACACTATCCTCAGCCATGGTTCTGCTCCCCAATCTTGGGACCAGCCCTGCTGCCAAGGCTGCCAGCCCCGGGGCTGTGGCTGTGCCATGGGGGTGTGCAGGTGGTGCTCCCTGTTTGTAGGGGAGAAGGATGCCGTGGTGCTGGAACTACCCAGGCACACAGGGAGAGGATTCCTTTGGCAGCAGCTGCCCTTCTTGGCTCCATTTGGACACTATGGCTGCCCTCCACTCCCCCAGCAGAGCAAGGGTCGCCTTTCCAGCTCAGTCAGGAGCAGAGACCCCGGGAGCTGTCAGGGCTTTCAGGAGCTCTCATGTGGCAGGTGAAGCTCAGCTGGTGCTGCCTTTGTGTCAGGGCCAAGAGGGGCAGAGCCCGGGCAGCCCTGACCAGGACATTCCCTGTGACAGCTGTACAGGATCCCCCCTTACTGTGGGGATGGGCAATGCCACCTGCTCAATGTGCCTGGAGTCCCTCTGCATGGCTTGGGCTGGGCTTGGCAGCACAGTCTGTGCCAGCACTGGGGCAGGAGAGGGGCTTCCTCCCATGTAGTGAAACACCTGTAGAATCCAGGGAGTTCTGGGCTGCTTTTGAAGCCGTGGCTCATCTCTTTTTTCAGCATCCTGTGGAGAAATTGGGCATCCCACGTACACCAGACCAAAGGTGATTTGAGGGGAACCAAGGTGGGATCACTGCCTGGCTTTGTGTGGGGCAAGTCAGGATGAGTTCCAGCACCTCCCAGCCCTGAAACTGGCCTCAGCCTGCAGCCCACAGGAGTTTCACTCCTGGAAACCACCCTCATGGCTGGCCACAGCCACCCCAGCACCTCCCATCCCCAGCACAGCCTGGCCCCTCTGTGGTGAGTCCTGCCCTTCCCCTCCCTTCCCAGCTCTGTGTGTGTGGGGCACATGAGGCTCAGAGGGTCTCCAGCAGCTCTCCACCCTGACTGGCAGTGAGTACTCTTTCCATCTGAGGGGGTGCCAGTGTGGCCTTCTGAAGGGCACATTGACTGCTGGGAATGATGCCAGGCATGGAGAGCGAGCCACATGTCCCAGTGTAAGCATTAACTTCAGTGTCTGTGGCTCCATCAGGGCTCATCACTCCTCTCTTCATCATATTCCTCCTTGTCCTGCTGCCCTCTGGGCAGAGGATGCTCTACAACCTATTCCAGAGGCAGCATGTGTGAGCAAATGCATTGTTTGCTCCTGCAGTTACCTGGCCAGGAGCTGTGGTCCCATTTGGATGACTTGCCTTCAGCATTTAAAATTTTTTGACCAAAATCCTCAACTCCTCAGAAGGCTGAAGGGCAGCTGTGAGATTCCCTGAGGAGCCCCAGCATGGGCAGAAGCGGGGAGCAATGCCACAAGATGGGCTGTGGGGAACAGGAACCTGTGTGTTCAATGGCTCGGAGGGATCAGCTCAGCCACTTGGAAAAGGGGACCAGAACAGAATCCCTCCCATAGCTGCTGGATGGCGTCTCCAAGTGCAGCTCCTCTGCCTGTGGATGACAAGGGATGTCACCACTCCTCATCCCTCAATCCTCATATTGGCCACACGTGGAGGAGGGGTCCCTGCTGTGGGACACCACTCAGAAGAACAGGATGGTGCCAAGACCTTTTTGGAATTATTTTTCAGTACTACCAGAAATACATGGGAAGATGATATCCTTCCCCATGGCAGCTACCTGGGAGACACATCTTCTGCTCTATCCTGATGGCAGACAGGGATGCTGCCTCTCCACAGAGTCAAGAGCCCTGCACATGTCTTGCACTGTCCAAGGCAGCACAGCAGGGCCAGGGGTGTTCCAGAACCACCTCCAGGAGTTGTACTGCAACTGAGAAATGAACAAAACCAGACTAACACCAAAGGTGCTGGAACACTCACCCAAACAGGAGGCCTTAGGGACCTCTGGGGTGAAATGTGAGGTATTAATCATCACTGGCTCTTGCCATGCCAGTTCTGTGCAGACTGTGGGCCTGGCAGGCTGTGGGCATCTCCTGCCAGTACCACCAGCCACCTCACATGAGGTCCTGGCTTCACAAGGGGATGAGGCAGACCTGCCGGGACAAAGGAATTTCAACTGTTTCTTTTTGGATACATCTTCCTTTTGTTATTGCTATACCTGTTTCCCAGTGGCTGCTGCCTTAGAGAGGGAAACACTCTGATGCTGTTCCAGGCATTTTTCACAGGGTTGGGGCATTTTTCTTTCAGGTTTCCATCCAGATTTCTGGTTTTAGGCAAGAACAAACAGGCTGCCTCTCTAGCCCTGGCTGGCAGCATCTGAGATTAGCAACCACAGGCTTTTACTCCTTACTCCCAGTGCTTAAACACAGTGTCCCAGAGCAGGATGTTGGAAGCAATGTGACTGACCTCCCTCTGGCTGGACATGAGGTCAATGACATCACACAGGTGATTAGGTGATGGGCCACTTGCTTGCTGATGAACCTGCTTGTGGTGCAGTGAGTGCGCTGGGACTCACACACCTCTCAGTTGCCAGATATTTTTCTGCTGGTACTCACAGGTCTGTTCTGTATCCATATCCCATGGGTGCAGCATGGGGCTGCTGGGTCTGTCCCATACCCATGCTATAAAAAGGCTCTAAGCTGATTTCTGCAAGTTTTCCAACACCTTTTGACCAAAACACTTTTTTAGGCCAACACATCCCTCCAAGGAAATGCAGAAGGGGCACAGAATGAGCCCTCTGGCAATTTGGAGAGCCATCAGTGCACCTTGCACATCCCCACAGCCTGTGGCAAGGGGAAGGCAGGAGCAGGACAGGGTTTGTGCCTTTGTGTGAGCTCAGGTGTGCCGGGATGGCAAAGATCCACCCATCCCTCCTGGCTCCGGTGGCCACTGCCAGCTGCATTACAGGAAACACAGACCTCAGTCAGGCTGACTCCATCACTAACCACAGCCATGCCAGCCAGAGTTAGCACCACTGAAAATAGAAAACCTTCACCTGTCCCAGGGCACCCCTGGGGGAAAGATGGGTCAGAGCTGGAGGTCTGCATGGCCCCTGAGCCCAGGTTCACTGGGTCCCAGCAGTGTCCTGCTGTGTCTGTCAGTTCTTGAGTGCCAAAATACAGAGGTGTCGGGGCTAACAACTCAGGCAGAGACAGGAAGCTGTCAGGAAGTGAAGCAGGAGGATTTCCAGCCTGACTGGGCACCTCAGGGAATCTTCCATTAGCGGCTTTAAACGACACGTGTTGATGGTTCTTTCCCCATCTCTTGATTTTTCTCTTCTTTGGAAAGAACTGAAACATTCCGGGATTAAAATCCCTGCAAAGATCCCTTTTCACTCTGCAGCTTTAAAGCTGATTTGTCTGTACAAAGTCCTCCCTGCATCACACATGGAGCCTAACCTAAATTTCTGTAGAATCATATTTATGGCTCCTAATCAGGGGAAGAGCCATTGCAGAGAAGACGAAAAAGCAGACTCAGGTCAGGGGAATTTGGTGTCCTGGGGATGTGCACAGCGGGTGAATACACCAGACATGGATGGTCAGCATGAAACACTCAGAAATCCTTTATGCTGTGAGCAGTTTGTCCCTTCCAGATCTGGAACACAAGCCTTCAGGAATTATCATCCCTGTTCCAGTGCTGCAAACTCCAGTATTTGGGGTTTGAGGAGTTAATTTGAGGCTTTTTTTTGTCTGTAGCTCCAGAGTACAGTCTGCTTCCCCAGCTCTGATCCAGGGCTGTCAGGTGTCTGGCATAGGAGATGCCAAATGCTTTCCGTGTTTCCTGCCCAAACTGGACTTTCAGGGGAAAAAGAGATGCAATGCTAGGGGCAGAGGGAGCAGCAGCATTGGTGCCACAGAGCCCCAGCACAGAGCCATGGCAGTGCACCAGCTGTGTTCAGCCTATGTTGATGCTGTTTTATCCCAGTGCATCCCTAGTTCTGGGCTAGTACCTGTGGACAGCAAGTAAGTTGTTTTTTTAATGTGAAATTCTAGCTCTCACTGCAGTACTGTGTCAGGGACTATGTTATTTAATGTATCTGGGTCAAGCTTATTCCTCCTTCAGTAGCATATTCCAGGGAGCTGAAAGTGCTGCCCTTCCCCAGCATCCAGCTGTGCTTCATGGCCATCTCCTCCCAGGGTGATTCATCGGGACAGAACTCTCCACGGAGCAGTTCGTTCCCAAACAAGGACTGACAATGGGAATTTCTCCCAGTACACCTAAGCTCAAACTGAGCCAAACGTGGAAGCAATTCAGCAGGGACTGAGCATGTCCATGAACCCCCTGGCATGCTGGGCTCTACCGGACTGCTCTGTCCCAACAGGAAGATGAGGAACCAACAGGTCGTAGTACTCCTCCAAGGTCTTTTCCAACTTGTACTTCATGCTCACAGCAAGGAGAGATCAACACCCTCATTTGGAGCACTGTGAGGTGGGGGATGCCCAGTGTGGGCAGCTGGAGAGCCCTGCTGGGCTCAGCCTGTGTGTGGGAGCAGTGGGAGACTGGGATGCAATACCTCCCCCCCTTCATCAACATGCTGCTCCTCTCACCAGCTCATGCAGCTTGTTCTGGGGGAGCTAAAAATAGAGCAGTGAGCAGCTTTTGAGAGCATCAAGAAATTAAACAAAAATGCTCAGCTTTGTTTCCATTGGAAAACATTTCTGAACGTCCTCAAAAATGATTGACAGTGATTGGGCTTCAAACAGAGAAGTTTCACCCTCGAGGAAGATGTGTAGGGCAGGTGGGGCAGGCTCAAGCCCTCTATGGGGCATTTGGGGCAGGTGGCTTAAGCCCTCCCGGGTGTCCTGGCCTGGCCAGTTGGAACTCCTGCCTGTGAACTGCTTATCCCAGTGCTCTGTGAAACGTTTGGCTAACGTGGCTTCTTCAGCAAAACCTCTGCAAACAATATAAAAACGCCAGGGCCTCACACAGAGAGGAGGTGGGCGCTCAGGAAAGTGGCAGAGGTGGATGCTGTGGTGCTGATCTCCAGGGCTGCCCCACACCCACCTGGCAGAGGCTGGGATTCAAAGCCATTCTAATGACACCTGACTCCACAATGGCGATGGTCATGTTGCACATTTTATTTGGTTTTCTTAAAAATTCCTCACCCGGTGCTGATCACAGAATCACAGAATGGTTTGGGTGGGAAAGGACCTAAAGTCCATTCAATTCCACCCCCTGCCATGGGCAGGGATCCCTTCCACTGTCCCAGGGTGCTCCGAGCCCCAATGTCCAACGTGGCCTTGGACACTGCCAGGGATCGAGGGGCAGCCACAGCTGCTCTGACAGGTAGATGTAACTCATGTCCCCAGCTTGCTCACTATTGTCCTTCTGTGAAACATTTGTAAAAGTAGGTTTTCCCACTTCAGAGAGCATTTCCCACTTCAGAAAAGCACACCAGCTTACGATTTGGGGTGATGGCAGGCATGCATATCACCTCAGACATTTGTCACAGTTTTGGTCACATATCCCTGGTGTGAGAAATCCCCAAGGAAAGCTCTTCAGGCAGGGTGGAATCCTGCTGCTCTTTCCCTCACAGCACTGGAGTCTTGGTCAGAAGTCGTAGCACAGGGACTGTGTCAGGCACCAAGCTGGGACCCCAGGGTGGGACGAGAGGCCACCATCATGGCCAGCACTGCACAGAGAGCTCCCTCACCAGTGCTGAGGCAGCACAATGCGCCCTGAATAATTGAGAACAATGAAGGAATTTCTGCAAATCAAAGCACTTTTTCCCTGATAACCTGAAGACAGAATCGCTGCCTGAATTCAAACAAATCACCAGTCCTGATGCGTTTTCTCAGCTCTGATCCTCTTACTGCACCTGTTCAAAACTGCTTCAGAAAGACTTCCCTCTCTCAAACAGGGGTTCAGAGGTGCCACAGGCACCTGCTGCTTGGCAGGTGGCTTTCCAGGGCCTGCTCAGGGCCTGTCTCAGTGCTCACTGTGCTGAGGCTCTGTCACAAGGCTCCAGCTCATGTGGATCCTCAGCTCGGTCTGACAGTGATCCTTCTTTCCAGTCCTCAGCATTCCCACTGCTCCCGTCCTGTACACCAAAGTTCAGTTTAATTTAGAAGACTCTGGAACTCTGGAAGTGGATCCCAGCATGAGGATGAGTGTCTGTGTTCCCCAATGTGAATGGGCCCTCCAGAACACTGTGTGACATGGGTTATTGACATGACAGAGCTGGTCAAGGCAGCTGTCACACAAGAGTAAAGATTTAAAAGCTGAAAAGCCTCAGGGACTTAGGTAAATAGTTAAAAAAAAGAACATTCATACAAAATAATTCTCTAACGTTCACATCACCCCCTTGTCCTCACGAGCCCCGGGCAGCTCTGTTCTGCACCATGAACTTATAGCTCAACATTTTTGAGCTGAAGTTGAAAGAGTCTGGAGCCAGAGAATTGTCAGAAGCTTGTCTGTCATGGGTTGCAGAGCAAAATGTAACCAAAAAAAACCAAAAAGTATATTCCTTCACCATCTGTTGGAACCGGGGTGGGAAGTGGTATAATCTTCTGTTAATAAGTTAGCTGATAAGAAACCAGCAAGAGCAATTTCTTTATCTCTTCCAGGACCCATCCTCCCTCCAGGGAGAGATCTTCTGCTCATGGGCCATTGAGCCGCACTGATAAAATTCCATCATCCCATTGGGAAATGCTCCATCCAGGGGGAGGAGCCAAGCCTCTCTACCTGGATAAAAACCTGAGATTTGGGACATCAAGGCAGCCTTTTTCACTGGATTTTCAGAGGAAGACCAGGCCTGTCTGTCTCCTGGACCTTCAGAGGAGGGCTGCACCTTTCTACAGGATCACTGCTTCAACAGAGCCACATCTGCCGCTCCAGGAGGGCTGCAGCCACCATTTCATCAGACTGCTACCAGCACTCTGACCCACAGGGTATCAGGTTGGATTCTGACTCTGTCAGTGGGTTTGTTTCTTATTTGTAATATTGCATGCTTGTTTTATTTTAGTTCTCCTAATAAAGAACTGTTATTCCTATTCCCATATCTTTTCCTGAGAGCCCCCTTAAATCCAAAATTATAATCATCTGGGGGGAGGGGATTTACATCCTTCATTCCAAGGGAGGCTCCTGCCTTCCTTCCTTAGCAAACACCTGTCATTAAACCACAACATTGTCTGAAGTAATGCGTGCCCAGCTCCTCATCTCCTCCACCACTGCTGGTTATGAAATATTTTCAGCTGCGTGCTCTGCCCTGCCTGCTGCTCCCAGCCCTGTGCCTGGGGCTGTGCAGGCACTGTCTGCCAGGGTCTCTGCCCTGGCACACAGCAGATTGTCCCCACATTATCAGCCCTGACAGCTGGCACGGCCACAGTGACCTGGGACGTGCCACCATCTGACTGAGTTCCAAGGCACAGACCAAACCAAGGGGGGCCATGATGATTCACATGTGGCCAGTAAGGGCTGTGGCTTTGGGGACCAGGCACAACAGGCTCCAAAAATCTCTGCAAGGCAGGTGAGCTCCCAAACGCCCATTATCCACATGCCTCTGGGGACACAGAGTCATGGAATGGGTTGGAAGGGACCTTAAAGCTCATCTCATTCCACCCCTGCCATGGGCAGGGACACCTCCCACTGTCCCAGGTTGCTCCAAGCCCTGTCCAGCCTGGCCTTGGGCACTTCCAGGAGTGCAGGGGCAGCCACAGCTTCTCTGGGCACCCTGTGCCAGGGCCTCACCACCCTCACAGGAAGAATTTCTTCCATATATCCAACCTAAATTTTCCCTCTTTCCATTCTGATGCAGTAGTCCCTTCCTCAGGGATGACAGAGGGACTGACTGTGCCAGTCCTGGGGGGAGCCCTCCTGTCCCTGTGCATCCTGCTGCATGTGTACCAGGGGACTAGACACGGCGAGCCACAGGGAATGGCAGGGAGCTTTCCAGAAGCATCACAGATGGTTGCTAGCCTGGGTTCCCCCAGTTATCCCAGTTTCCTGCAAGTAAAAACAAGAAGGTGGCCAGACCTCAGGGACTGTATCCCCTGACAGCAGCAGCTTGGCTGGGCATGGCTGCCTGAGCTCAGCCAAACATGCTCTGAGTCACTCCAGAGATCACCCTGTGGTCATTTCGGAACAAAATCTGGGAATAAAATCCTTGTGGGGTCTGGCTGCTGAGCCAACACCCCCAGGCAGCTTGAGGAAACACACTTTGGCAATCCTTTTGCTGAACTTTGCCATCGAACCTTGGCCCCCACACTGGCAGGACTGGATTGTGTCTGTCTGTCCTGCAGCTCTGCCCCACAGCACACCACCCAGAGGGATCAGAGGAAATCCATGCCCAGAAGAAGCCCCCAGAAGCAGCAGTATCCTGCAGGCAGACACAGGGTGAGGGCAGCCCCTCCAACAGGATGCTCCTGAGGAGTCCTTGATGGTTTTGGACACAATCCCCACAGCATTAACCCCTGGGGTTTTTTTCCCAGCTCATGCACCCATCAGTGAAAAGAGGCAGAGGGGAGAAAAATAGAAAGAGAAGTTTCCCGGTTTTAATTTTTTTTACCCAAAATTTTGCCCATTCATTCTGAGCATATGGCCAGAAAGCAATAAAAATCTGTTCTGTTTAGAAACAGCTTAAAAACATATAAATAACAGCAGTTTGGGGTGGCAAGAGCTGCAAACACAGAGAGTTGTAAGTTCTTGAGTATATTAACATCTGAAGGGGATAACAAGAGCTTTATAATGTCTGATTGAATTAAACACTCCAATTTGGGGATGTAAAATTTGCCACCATGAGCCATAATTATATACCTTCTTGGCACTGTTGTTGTTTCTCGACAAGCAAAAAAAAAAGAAGTAATAGTGTTTTAATTGATGCAATAAATGAATTTGTGCCAATTGCTCAATGATTTCTAGGTGTGGGGAGGGGGGCTATGACTGGGGCAGGGCATGCAGGAAGAGAAGGGGTTCCCCAGCAACCCTGTGTCCTATCTCCTTGGGCCAGCAGGGAAACTGCATTAAGGACTCAGACCTGACTAGCTGTGGTCACTTCTCTAGTGCTAATTGAAGAAAGATCTAATTTTTAGCCAGGCCAGGGACAAAGGTCCTCATTAGAGAATGTTTCAAGCCTTGGGAAGCCCTCACTGGAGTGCGGGAAGGAAGGGAAGCCTCAGGAGAGGGGAAAACACATGGATATTTGCAAGGAGGGGGACAGAGGAGCTAATGCCACAGGGCTGAGAGATTCAAGTGCTCCCAAGGAAAGCTCCCACCACCATAGTCAGGCACAGCTGGGCTGGGAACCAGAGCAAGACCCCACAGCAGTGGGGAACAGGAAGGGCTGTGAGTCTGCTGGGCAGCCTGCATGAAAGGCCGAATCCCTGCCAGTGATGGAAATATCAGAAGGGAGCAGAACCACTGCAATTAAAAACATTTTCTCCTCTGTCCAGGTTTTTTATTTCAATACAGGTTCTTTTGAAATAAATACCCATCAAAGGCAAAACCCAGGAGCGCTGGCCTTGGCCCTGCTGCTGGCCCAGGCCGAGTTTGTTTCCCTGTGCTCTGGTCCCCGGCACAGCGAGAGGGAGGATGTGGAGCTGCTGTGTCCCACTGGCCATGCCACACATCTGCAGTGTGAGCCAGGGCTGGGCAGGGAACCACGGGAACAGCTCCCTGTGCACAAGGAGCCCGCTGGAAACTCTGCCTGTGTCTCCAGATTACATGTCCCTCATTCAGCAGAACACACGGTATCAGTGAACTGGGGTGGGAGTCCGAAAACCAGTTCTCTTTACTGGGGCTGCTATGGTCCTGGCAGTGATCCCTCTCCGTTAGGGTACAGGAGAGCTGGCTCCTTGTTCCCCAAGGCACAGCAGCTGCTTTGCAGCATAGTACCAGTCCCTAGGGTTAAAACTGAAAAAATTTAGGTTTAATTCCAGTATCTGGTTTCTGATTATGTTTCTGCTGATTCCTTTTATATCACCAACCTGGTAACACCTCCCTTTGCAAGGCAGATCCATTCTTCACACCTAAGCCCCTCACTGAATTCTCTGAGAAAATACAAAGACTGGGAACACCGTGGGAATTCCGCAGTGCTGTGGGGCAGGAAGGATGTTCCCGTGGTGCCCAGCCTGGCCACACGGGCAGAGCAGGAGCAGATGCAGGATGGTCAGCAGCTCTCGTTCAGCGCTGCTGGGGTCACCTTGTGCCTGGGAGACAAACCCAGCCACCTGACACCCAGCTGAGCAGACACTTGGTTCAGGTCACAAACAGCTGGGTTTTTTTGGCTGCTTGAGGCCCCTGGTTGTGCCATGCAGGGACCCAGCTCACGGCAGAATGGGCTCTAGGAAAGAGGGGTCAATGTTTACCACTCTGCCTCAAACCTCCCCAAGCCCTGACTGGGTCTTTGGACCTGCAAAAGCATATAGAAAATTAAACTACATAAGAATTATTTCAGCCACAAAATATAATCAAATTTAAATTAGAGTCACGTGATGAGAGGGTGACTGGTGACTGGCATCAACTGGCATCCAGGGGAAGGATGCTGCTGGTAACAGATGGTGGGCACTTAAATTTCCCCATTTTCAGGCTGGATGTCTAAAAATACAGACAGCAATACCCTGGGGTACAAATAATAATCTCATTATACAAATCATGGAATCATGGAATCATAGACTCACAGACTGGTTTGGTTTGGGAGGGACCCTAAAGTTTATCCAGTTCCACCTCTCTTGCAACAGGCAGGGACACTCTAACCCAGGTTGCTCCAAGCCCCGTCCAACTTTGGCCTTCGAGACTTCCAGGCATGGGGCAGGCACAGCTTCAGATACCCCGGGGTACAAACCCCAGGGTGCCAAAGGTCACGGTCCGTGCCCCTCGGCCAAGGGCTAGCTCTGCCTCTGCCTGCAGCCCAGCCCCAGAGTCTCCTGTCCCTTCCAGAGCTGCCATTGCACTCCCATGCTGTCTGAAGGACATGCTGGATGTCAGCTGGGCTGGAAAGCCCTGAGGTGACCACACTGGCCCCCAGACCGTGCCCCTGTCTCTCTTGGCACAGCTTGGTACAGACCTCCCATGGTGCCAGGGACAGTTTGAGGAGTTTGTTCTTCTGCTGTCCCCAATCCTTTGTGACCCGCTGCAGGGGCAAAGCATTGTGAACCAGAGCAGGGACAAATCCAGCTGGGAAATAACCCAAAGGAAAAGAAAGGCAAGAAAGAGGGGTTATTTTTCAGCTGCCTGATTTCTCACTTCGGTTCACTCTGTAGTGGCTCAGTCAAAAGACGGAGAAGATGGGGACTGTGAGAAGGGCTTGTTCTGGACTGACCCTGTTCTCTCCCTTCCTGGACTGTTCACAGCCCAGAGCCTGGAGCTGCCCATGGGCTGGAGCTGGGCCAAACTCTAGCCCAGGTGCTGAGCTAAGGGTCACCTCCATTGCTGTCCATAGGGAGAGGCAGCTGTGAAGGAACTTATGGGTTACAGATGCCCAGCCCTTATCATCTCCTCCTACCACATCACCCAGCAGTCAGTGCTGGATGGGAGCTGCATGCAGATGTGCTATGTGCTCCTGAGGAGAGACAATTTTGGTATTGACAGGTACGGAATGGCCTTTCACACGAGACGCCTGCTCCTTGCACCTGAACAGAAGAGGTGGGATGTGCAGTGTTCAGGCAGCAATTTACCCACTGAGGGCCCCAGCTGTGATGCTCAGTGGGAGCAGAGCTTTGCCAAGGATTGTGGAATGATTTAACCCACAAGAGGCCAGTGTAGGGCTTCCTCTCCACTCTGTCCCATCCTCTTCTTCCCCCACCCGACATTGAAGAGGCTCATTGATTACTGATGGATGGTGTTGGGTCATGATAGCAGCTGAGCCTGGCAGCATGGGCTGTGCTGCACAACATGCACAACACAAACCCTTCCCACCACTATCCCCAGCATTCCCACTCCAGCAGTTCCCCAAACTTTTGATTTTCTCAGTGCTGGTGGTTCTGATGACAGTGACTGGCTTTGAGAGAGCAGCAGGAAAGACAGACCATTGGTGCTGCTCTGGCACCTGGAGCACAGCACGGCCCCAGGGCAGCTGTCTGCACCCTGAGCTTCTCTGCTGCCCATGTCACTGCCTGGCACCAGGGGCACCAGTAGCACCAGTGTCTGTGTCCTGCCCTGCCTGGGCTGCCTTCCCTGACAGCACCATGGACTGAGCCACCTGTCTCAAATCTCTGAATAAAAGGTCTTAAAGACCTTTGTGAGAGAACATGATGCTACCGGGGGCCACAGATACACTTTTCATGTGTCAGCTCCTTTCCAGACCCGGCAGGACCTTTCTCCCTGCACTAAGGTCATGTGGACTGCTTGCTCCTTCCTCCCAGGCACGTTTTCTGGGAGCAGGGAGCAGTTCCGCTCCACATGTAGGTCCTGTGTTCCACAGGACAGGTTTCTAGCCTGTCTTAGCAGCCCCTTAGCAAGGGTTTGTGCTCCTCCAGCCGAGGGGACCTCTGCCCATGGAGCTGCTGTGAGGAGACAGAACCAGGAGGTGTCTGAGAGCGCGGGAGCTGGCGATGGGACAATGCTGTGTCCTGGCAGCAGTGCTGCAGGTGCTGCAGGTGCTGCATGTGGCCAGCCAGCGACAGGCTGCAGCCAAGCCCTGGCACAGCAATCCTGCCCTGTGCCTCTGTGCCTTCACAGGCTGACGTGAGTCCTTCTGACAAGCCCACCCTCCTGCCTCTAGCTTTTTAGCCTCTCCCAACCCCTCTTGCCATGCACAGGACAAGCACAGGTGTCCTGCCTCTAGAGCAAAGGCAGAGCAGCTGGATCCTCTTCCACAGAGTGGAGCTGTGCCCATGCCATTGGCCAGCCCTGCTCCCCTCTGGCTGCCCACCACAATGTACACCTGCCCTGTTTCTATTGATGTTGGAAGCCCCAGCAGCCTTGAATCCCCCCTGAAAACGCCTCCTTCCTTCCAGCTCACTGACAGAGCACTTGGACAACACTGAGTCAAGGAGAGTGTCCCCTTGCAGTGTGTCCCCTCAGTGCGATCCCCTCTGGCTCATGGGCAACCTCTACCAGCTGGGAAAGTCTCATGGGTTCGGTCTTTGGTACCCCTGTGGTGCTGGGTTGGTGGCACCAGGCTGGAAGCACCCAGCTCTGGGCACATGGATGGGAGCCCCTGGACCCTCTGGGAGCCCTGTTCTCCTGTGCCCCAGCGTGGGGACAGGTATTTTGCAGGTTGTTTGTTGGAGACAGAGATGACATGAATTCACCAAGGGTCCTCAGCAAGCAGCCCAGAGTTAATTACGGCCGCCTCCCTTAGAGGGGGTTTGAATTTCCCAGGCCTGGAGAGCTGACTGGTTGGGGTCCCTGCACTGCCCAGATCTCTGGCCAGGGGTGTGTCTGCATTCCAGATCGAAGGCGGCTGGCTGAGGTCTCTGGGTTCAAATCTATCCTATCATTGTTCTCCCAAGGACTTGTTTATTGAACCAGGATAGCCGAATTAGGTCTCTTATTCATGGCCAAGTTTATTTGCCCAGCTACAGACGGGCTGTGCTGTGAGAGGCACAGCCTCTCTGATGGTGAGCTGAGTGCCTCAGGTCCAGTGGCTCTGTGCTGCAGGTGGGCTCTTTGCAGCACCAGTGCAGGTAGTTCTGCACCCACCACTTTCAAGGGATTGGTGATGAGCATGTGTCCTCCTCTTCCCTAATCTTCCCAAGGCGGAAGCACCTGTGTTCATCCTCTTAGCAAGCTTGGGCACCAGAGGTGCTGGTGTTGCACAATCACAATGCTGCAGGGCTCCATGGACACCCTCGTTCCCAAGGCAGAGACGTAGAGGACAGCGTGGCTCCAGACACCACCACAGTGCCACTGTGCCATTAATCCATGTCACACTTTCCTGAGCACATCCCAAGTCACAGGGCCCGAGGGCCCTGCTGTCCTGGGCACACGGGGAATCTGCTCTCCCATGGGTGCACTGCCCTTCACCTGCTGCCTCTCACTGATGGGAACATGCAGCAAACCAGGGCACCAGAGGATCTGGGCTAGAAAATCGGTTGCACTGATTTATTTATTAACCCAGATCTACAAAAGCCAGAGAAGCTGCAAAATCCCGCCCTTCCTCCCTGCTTCCCTGGGGGAAAGATCAAACATAGAAGCAAGGCCTAGGCCCTAGGTTCAGGCCAGAGGTTTCCCCCTGAGCATCGTCAGTGACTCCATTCAGCCTCCTGCCTGTCCCCTCTCTCTGCCCTGCTGCTGAGGCATTGGTGTGCAGCTGTGTCCCCAGACAGACTGCGGGGGGTTTGGGTTACAGCAGAAAGGCAAGCTCTGCTTCCAGGGTGTCCTGGCACTGGGGCCTCACAAGGTCCCACAGGCACGTCCCTGGGGAAGGGTGGCCCCACACCCTTCAGCAGTGGAGTTGTTCCAGGCTTTCTGACGCTCAGGGCTCATGCAGCTGCACAGGGCTGGTGGGTGCAGCTGCTGGCAGCTGTGGTCCTGCTTTTGTCCAATCCCTGGGCTTGCCCCTTCAGGGCTCGCCCTGTGAGCTGCTGCTGCCAGCCCTGAGCCCAGCGCTCACTCCACGGCAAATATCTGTTCCTCTTGGTGTTCATCCCTCAGCAACAGCACTTTGCATATAAACCCATAACTCAGGAGCATATAATCCCATAGCTCACAGAGCAACTCCTGTTATTTGAAGAACTGTTAGGATATAATTTACTTCCTTCTCAAAGGTTGTTGTTCTACAGAAATTATGTGTATGTGATAGGACATCATAAGGAACAAGGACTCCAGAGAACAAATCTGGGGGAACAGTGGCTTCAGAAATATTGGATGATTTTTCAGAACAGAAGATTACTGCTGCAATCTGTGCTGTGCAGGGAAACAAAATGTTTAAAAGAATCCAAGAAATGCATTCAGCACCAATATTGCCTACTACATCTTGGCAAAAGCAGCAGGGAAAAGGAGACCTAACCCAAGAATCCCTTTGGCAGTGATCCGTCAGGTGCCGTCCCTGGTGGGGGATGGGGGGGACAAGGGGGTGGCAGGAGTGACCACAGCGGGGGCTGTGGGACTCTCTGCCATGGCAGCAGCCCCCAGTGAGCCCTGAGCTCCTCCCCAACCCTGGTGTCACTCTGGTGGTCGGGGCTGGATGTGGCTGCAGCCACAGGGTGAGTGCGCTCCCCAGCAGGACTCCTGGGAGGGGCCAGTGCCAGACAGGGCTTTCCTCTGCTGCATGCCCAAACACAGCGAGCCTAGGCAGCAGCAGATACCCACCCCACGCAGGTGCCTTGGGTGTTCTAAGCTGATCCCTCTCACACGGGCTGCAGAGGGAAAAGCAGCAGTGTTGGAACATCAGCAGAGCCCCCCTGCCACCCTCTAGGAGTGGCTGGGAGGCCCTTCCAGCTTCTCCCTGCACATCTCCATCCGCTGGGAACTCGGGACACACTGGCTCCTCACCACCACACTCATACCAAAGCCTGGCCTGGGTGAAACATTTGTTTCCTGCTTGGGAGGAGTCTGGAGTACATATTTCATGTATTTTGATGTGAAATGCTGTTTTTAACCAAAATAATCCCCCCAGAAAACTTGAGGCAGTGTATTTTGTTCCTCTTGAGCTGTTCTCATGAAAGCTTAGAAGAAGCAGCACCACCCATGGCATAGACCTGGCTGGCACAGAGCCACATCACTGGGATGTCCAGGTGCTGGGTGGGCTTGGAAGAGGAAGGGATGGACAGATGTGGTTCTGTTATGAATAAAATCTCAGAACTTTCTTATGTTGATGTTAACTGTTTTAATGGTAAAAGTTAAAGTTCGCTATTTCTGTAATGTGTTGTATCATCCCAGTATGTTCCAACCCCAATTACCCAAAAGGTTGTAAAGCCCCATGTTCCCACCATTTAACATCCCCGGTTTATCAACCCTGTTATCCCCTACCCCCAGTGTTTAAAACCCCAAGTTGTAATTCCTCTCTTACCCTCCCATTCCGCCGGGTGAAACTGCCCCTGCTCCCCCAAAATGTTACAGAGGCTGTTACAGAGGAGGCGGGAAAAAAGGCAGAATGTGCAAATTAACGGCACAAAGCCTCAATTTGAAAAGAAAACACTCCTAGAACAACGAGCCTGAACCAAAGTGAATGGAACCAACTGCAGAACTGTGTGAGGAAAAGGCAGAGCTGTCTCCCCATTGAACTTCTGGAATTCGCCCTGACCACAGTGGACCTTGACCAGCATGACCCCCCTGGACCACGAGCTACCCAGGGTCTGCCTGTGGCCCTCCCGTGAGGATGGAAGTCCCAGCTCTGCCTTTGGGCAAAGCTGCCTGCACTTCTCCTCCTCTGCGTCATCCGAGGGAACAGTGGTGGTGCATGCAACCCCACGGGCCCCCACCCCAGAGCTGATTTCCAAATAAAGGCCCTACAAAAGGAGCCTGGGCTCCTGGCCTGTGTATTTTAGTACCACCATGGCCCTTCTGCCCCAGGAGCCACCAACTGACACCAACAGTGTTCTGTATGAGAAAATTAAGAAGAGTGACAGCCTTGTCCCTGTATCATAATGACTTTTCCTAATGCCAGGGAAAAAAAA
>VYXF01002816.1:198253-215089 GCA_013397295.1 Polioptila caerulea | reverse complement strand
ACCACTCCAGTGTCACCCCTGGTGTCCCACAGCTGCTTCCATCGTGTCCCTGTGCTGGAGAGCAGGCACGGGTAGGTGCCCCGGGCCCGGTGCTGCTGGTGCCAGTCTTTCCTGCCCCTCCAGCCCCTGCTGGCTCCTGCCCATACCCGCCTCACTGCCGGCTCCCATCCCAGCTGCACCTCATGCATATTCATAGCCATGTAGGTAATTAAATATTCATGTACACAGTCATCGAACTTGCAATTAATCTGGAACTTGCTGTTCTGCTCCCACCTCCCCCACCCCACCAGGAACCACCGGAGGGTGCCAAGCTCCCCAGCTGCTGAGGGCTAGAGCCTGGAGGAGAGGGGCCAGCGCATCTCACCCCTTCACTGACCCACTTTCCCCAGACCCATGCTGCTGTGCAGGAAGGAGCACAAGAAAAGAAAAGCCACCATTCCTGCTCCAGGGAGTCCATGGTGCCTGCTGGGAGCACAGGAAAAGGGCAGCAAAATTCCCAGTGCTGCAGGGGCAGGAACTTTGCCTCTGAGCAGGGTAGGACCTCAGGCAAAGCTGTCCCCACCTGCCATCAGTGCCCACCCTGTGGCTGCAGGGTGAAGGCCATGGCCAGGGCTCTCACCTGCAGAGGAGACATTGTCAGGGTTTTACGGATGCTGCAGCCCTTCCACAAGCCCCAGCCCAGGCTCTCAGGAACCAGCAGCTGGTTCCTGCTCCAGGGTGCTGTGGGGACAGAGCCTCTGGAGCTCTCCCCCTCACCCCTGGGGCTCCCAGCTCGCTGCCACCTTAAAGCTGCTCCTGCAGTGTCTCACCACAGCTCCCCCTGCTCCTTCAGACTCTTTCTATTCACCACGTGCTGATGGTGTGTCAGGAGCTTCTGCTTCAAACCACAGCCAGCCTGACAGCCCACCCCGGAAAAGAGCTTCTAACAGCCAGAGACTGGCAGAATCAGAACAGAGGCACTGAGGAAAGGGGGAAAGTGAGCATGGGGCTGCCGAGATCCCCAAAGCACTTGGTGGCCTGTTCTGCCAGCATTCCAAGAGCAGATGAGCCCAGCCGAGATGGTTCTGCAGCCACAGCCCCCCTGCACCCCACACAGCATCCCCCTGGTCATGCACAGCATCATCCCAGCCATGCACAGCATCATCCCTGTACTCATCCCTCGACCCACAGGGCCCCACAGTCCTCACAGCCCTCACCAGCACACTAGGCTGTCCTCATCCCAGTGTCCCAAGCCTGCCTTTTCACCCCAGACCTATGTTAGAGCAACACAAGTGGCCCCCTGTTGAGTGTGACTCTTTAAACAGTCTCTCGAGCTGTTTTATTAGTAGTAACCAATAAAAACCGTGGGTCATGCCTGACTGCTGTGGCCAGGACACATGGATGTGCTGGATGTGCTGGGTGCCCCAGACAGCAAGAAATCATTAAAACCATCATAACTGCTTGTGAAAACTTTCTCTAGTAAATCCCTCTGTGTGTTTTGGGGGCAAGAATTGAGCCCTTCAGGGCCATCACGGTGACCTAGAGGATCCCATGGATAAATGGTAGATGCCTTGAAAACACTGGCAAAGCAATCCTGAGTGTCTACTCACCTAAAAAACCTTCCCAGCAGCATTCACACCCTTCCTCACGCCTTTTGTACTCTCATCTACTACTTTTCACTATACAAATAGATTTTGAAAATCATCTCCTTGAAAATCCCTTGTTTAAAGCAGGAAGAAACATCTGGCAGGGATACAAATTGTCTACAGACCAAAGACTGATTGGGAGGTAGTTCAGCTGAAAGGGAGTAAGGTGTTGAAAGGGCTTTTTGGGGAGCCCAGACACAACTCAGAGCCCCCCAGCTCCCTGCACTGGTGGTGACAGCTCTGCTGCCCCAAGGCACTGCCAGCTCGCTCTCCAGTTTCCCCCAGCCACTGCCCAGTCCTGAGCTGGTTCTCACCCCCAGCAGTGCCCATCTGCCTTGCGGCAGAAGTGATGAAAGCTGGTGTTTTTTTCAAGGCAATAAAGTTGTTTTCTTCCTGTCACTCCTTTAAAATCAGCCAGGCAGCAGATTTTACATCAGCACACATGCAGGAGACTTTCCTGGTTCTGTGGGAAGAGCAACTCCAAACACATCACAGCTCCTGGCAGCGCAGGGCACTGCTCTCCTGCTACACTCCATGTTTTGGCTCTAATTATCTCATCAGAGCTGGCTGCTGCTGGATAAAGACACTCAGAGCAAACCCCGCATGTCTGGAATGGCAGGACTGGTTTGCAGAGCCCCAGGTCAGCCATGCTCTGCAGCCACACACACTCATCCCTCTGCCCAGCAGCACATTCTTGTCCCTGTCACTGGCCGTGGGGTGTCACAGCACAAATCACTCGTGTGTTTGTAGATGTGGCTGTGGCTGTGGGTGCAAACCCTTCCCCAATTCCCGTGCTGGCTGGTGAACAAGACCCCAGTGTGAACCTCAAGGTGCCCAGTCACACCCAGGGCAGTGACAGCAGCATCCTGGTGAGCCCCACAGCCCTGAGGCAGTGACATCCCTCCTTGGCCTCTGCAAGCCCAGCTGAGGGCCTTGGGGCCACATCTGCAGTGGACAAGCCAAGTTGAGCACATGTTCCACAACAGCCATGCTACAGCCCCAGCTGTAAGCAGCTTCCTCTGGCACCCCAGAGTCACACCCCACCACAATGGTCCTTCCTGCTGGTAAGCGTTGAGTCCATTCTGCATGACTGCAGCATGCTGCTGTGGGCTGCTCAGCTGAGCTGCCCCAGAGACAGAAATGCAAATAAACCCACTCAGAGAGAGAAGGCTGAGGAGTAGAAGTTCCAGGGCTGGGGTTTCTCCCTCCTCATTTTGGTAACATGAACATCTGGCTCCAGCTGCAGCACCCACTGCTCTGAGCTGCTCCACGTTCTCTCTTGCCTCATGCAGATGCTGCTAATACATGTCAGAGGATCTTCCTGGGTAAACACCTAGCACTGCTTGCACTATTTGCTGGTGCCTTGTTCCTGTCTTCATGCAGCCTCTGTCAATGTTGACTCACAGATCGGTGGATGGGAGGTAACTCCCTGGGAACCTTCTGTAAATACCAACGAGACACCACAAGCAAATGGCACAGGAATCAGGGATGAGGATGTTCCTGGGAGCTGGCAGGACCAGGCACAACCTTAGGACTGGGGGCTGGCAGGAGCTGGGGTCCCACCAGTGGACCCCACCAGGAAGAGCCCACCCTGGGCACCCTGCAGCCATAGTGACATTAACATCCTGATGTGGTCCTCCAGCTCTCCCAACACTGGAAAGAAATTTTCAAGCAGCATTTGCAGGAATTTACTGTCATGCACAAGTGCCAAGGCTCTTTGCAAAGAGCATGGGTGCACCACCCCCGATGGGGACAGCACTACAAGCTTGCTTGGGTAGGAGGAGAGAGGGCTCATGGCTGCCGCGAACAAAAACCTGGTCAGCATGGGGACCTGCATCCCCTCCTGAAGCCTGTGCTATCCAGAGAACCTCCCTTCCACCTCAAATCAGGCCATGCCTGGAGCTTGGTGGTTCAGAGGGGACTTGACCATCAAGCCACCCTTGCCCAAACTGGTCTCAGCAGGAACCAGTGCACTGCAGAGTGGGCTATCACATCAATTGATGCTTTGGCTACAAGCCCTGAAGCACAAATAGGTCCCTTTGTGGCCCTCCTTGTCCATCCTCCCCATGGACAGTGCAGTGCCCCAAGTGCCCTGATCTCCCCCACCAGATCAGGATGGCCTCAGCATGATGCTCTCAGAGCCAAACCAAACTCAGTTTGTGGAATGATAATGATGCTCTGGTGGATGTTTAGACACTTTCAGGCTTACTGTGGCTTAGAAATGAATATTTATTATTAATTCTATTCCTTCTCTGGTGCCAGGGTAAATCACAGGATAAATCACTGCTACTTGGTGATAAAGGGTCCAGGAGCCAACCTTTAGCTTTGCCTGAGATTTATGCCCATTTAAAAACAAAGATCCTGACAAAAGAGACAGATTTCCTGGCATGGAGTAACTCTGTTTAATTAGTGAGATGATTCATGTTTTCAATCATAGTTTATAGAAGGCCCTTTACAGTCAGCCATAAAGCAGGAGACTGCAGGTCTGCCAGGCCCTCAAACACAACCCATCTGTGCTCCCTGCACACACAGGGATGGGGTCACTGAGTCAAGGGCCCAGCTGGACCCCAGCACCTGCAGACCTTCACCAGAGCCACCCACAACCCCTTCCAATGGGCTGGAAGCATGGGAGAGACAGACACCCCCTCGCTCCATCTTCTCCCCCATGCCTCAGGGCCAGTGTCAGCTCTAGCAGGGGATTCCCTCCCCTCCTCATTCAGCTCTGGGCTGCTCCTTGCAGGAGCTTTGCTCTCCAGGTCCCTGCTTGCTCCAAAGCCAGCAGCAAGGGGCTTTGCCAAGGATTACTGTCCCTCGGTGGCCACATGGCTCACAGGTGTAGGGAGCAGGTGGAGGCTGGCTGCCCCTCTATGAAATCATAATCAGAGACACTCTGGGACTGGAGGGCTGGGCAGAGTGCTCTGAGCATCCCCAAGCTGAGCAGATGCTGCTGGAGAAGTTCCACCAAGCTCCCATAGCCATGGGAGTCATTGCAATGGTGCTGGGAGTCGTGGGGAGGCCAGCCACAAGGAAGCAAATCTTTGGCCCTAAATCCGCTCTGAAATGGGGGAAAGGGTCCCGGCAAGATTGACAAACACAGGATGAAGCAATTTCATGCTGAGCCAGTCCCTGGAAACAGGGACACTGCTGCGGAGCAGAGCCTGGTCCAGGGATGTGGTGCTTGGATGTGGGTCCAGCCCTAAGGGACCAGCTGGGCCAGAGGCCCAACTCAGCCATACCTTCCTCCTGCTCAGCTGGGCTGGAGTGAGAGCCAGCCTGGCAAGGAGGTTAAGTGAGGTACCAGTCCTGCACAGGGCCACCAGCCCCACACAGAACCACAAGCCTCTGCCTGCGCCACCAGCCACACTCACAGCTGGGACTGTCTAGACAGTCCCAGGACCCAGAGACTGCCTTGCCCTCTGCACCTCCACCAGCACAGCCCAGGCATTAACTCAGAAATGAAACAAATATGGCCAAGGCCCATAAAATTAATTAGCTCTTACTTTAAATAAAGCATCTCAAATGAATGTTTCACGGGCATTTAATTAAAAGCCTGAAAGTTACATCGTAAAGAATGGCTGGAGCAGAGCCACAGGATAGGGTGGGGGCACAGCGCTGGGAGCAGGTGCCATGTCCTGGCTGTGCTGAGGAGTCCAGTTGGTAGCCCGAGCTGGTGTCTCCCTCCTGGCACCACCAGCTCCTTCCTCCTAAGCCTGTCCCTGAGGGGCACGTGCCTCCAGAGCTAGACACAGCTGGGGAGGGACAGCAGAGTGGCACTCTGCCAATGGCGGGGGACTGTTCTGAGACAGAGGAGGTTGGGAGTCTGTGCCCTGCTTCAGCATGGCCCTTGACACCCTTCTCAGCACCAGAAGATGTGGGAGAGCCAAGAGGAGTCCTAGACCAGGAGGGCAAGCCCAGAGAGTGCACCAGCATCACCAGGGGCAGGAGGGACCAGGCTGGCTGTGCTCCATGTGGGATGTGTCAGGTCTGCCATCATCACCTGAGGTCCCCTGTGTGGGATTGACCTGATGATGAGTGTGCCTTGGTTATGCACCAGCAATTAATGGACGAAACAATCTGTGCTGTACAAACCTTGACCAAGGGCAGCCCTCACCCAGCAAGGTGTCTGCTGTCACCTCAGGTCCGTGCTCTGCCAGTAAGTCTCCTCCAGGTCAGCCTTAGCAAGACTTCACATGGACACAGGAGTGTCCCAGACAGCAGCAGCTAAAGCTTACGGTGCCAGCACGCTGCTGAAACTTGATGCTAATTAAAAGGAAGCAGAGGAGAAGGAAAAGCATGTTATTCTCAGCCCTGAGGGGCCCTGAGGATGCTTGGCAGTATGTCCAAGCAAGAGCTGTTTCTGATGGTAGGGCTGAATTCTGCCCTTCTCCCTCAGTGCTGTCCCTGGACCCTCAGGGAATTTAGAACGGGTTTATGTGAGCCCACAGGAACACAGTGCAGAAAAATCACCTTCATTTCCCAGCCAAGTGTCCTCTTCCCCAGGTATCCCCCTCCCCAGGAACTCCTCCAAGCACTCAAAGGTGTGCTAAAGATCACGGTGCCAAGGGATTTCCTTCACTGGGAAATTGCAAGGGTTTAAAACCCAGGAGCTCTGAAATACAGGAGCAGAGACCTGGGAACAAGGCCCTTCCTGTGGGTGACAGCAGCGCTGAGTCCAGACACAGCCCTGGGACAGCCACAGCCCCAGCACAAGCCTGGGTCTTGGAACTCCATCCTCATGTGCAGACAGCCATCCTCCTATGAGCCGCCCCCATTCCGTGCTGTCCCTGATGCCCACACCCCCAAGCAGCCTCCCAAGGGCAAGCATTGCCAATGGACATACAGCCCAGCTCAGGTGAGGTTTGTCCTTTACTTGGTGTCAAGTTGTGACCTGAGGCCCCACATTGTTTAAATTGAGGCCTTGCAAGACATCTAGCACAAGCCTGCAACAGACAAGCAGGGCTATTTTTAATCCAGGGAGCAAACAGGGAGCAGGCAGGATGTCCTTCCAGGGACAGGCACTGGCACCAGAGCTGTCCTTCCAGGGAGAGGGACTGGGACCAGGGCTGTCCTTCCATGGAGAGGGACTGGGACCAGGGCTGTCCTTCCAGGGACAGGCACTGGCACCAGAGCTGTCCTTCCAGGGAGAGGGACTGGGACCAGGGCTGTCCTTCCAGGGAGAGGGACTGGGACCAGGGCTGTCCTTCCAGGGAGAGGGACTGGGACCAGGGCTGTCCTTCCATGGAGAGGGACTGGGACCAGGGCTGTCTTTCCCTGCTCATGCTGGCCACAACCAGCTCACACATCTGCCAAACCAGTGCTCAAGGAAAGAAGCTCTTGGGAAAAAAGCTCTTTGGGGTAAGGGAGGTCCTTTCCAGCTTCCCAAGGCTCCCACCTCAGGGGACACTACCTTGGCCAGACACCCTTGTACTCCTCAGGCCAGCCTGGCAGCATGGCAGCGGGGAGGCTGCTACACAGCATTCCAGTGGAAAGGGCTGAACAGCAGGTTCAGCACGTGCTGCTGACACCAAAACCAACTCTCCAATGCTCCAATGCCTCCCAGGCCCCCAGCTTCTAAGGGGCTCCTCTCTGTCCCCTGGGGTTTGGCTCCTCAGATGAAAGCACACACTGGAAATGAGCTGGGGGCTGAGGAGAGAGGCTCCTTTAAAGTCATCTTGGGGAATCCATCGGGGCACAACCAACCCAAGGCCTTCCTGTGTTACAGAAACAGGATGCTTAAGATCCCACTTTTAACATTTCTCCCAGGAGACCACTGATGCCAGAGCCATGCTGTTTCTTGACATTCTGTTTTTTGAAGAGCAGCTTGAATTTGAATTATGAGGTTTTGACAGGAAAGCATCCTGCCTTCCCTTCTCTCTTTGTGCTGAGACTATTCATGTCCCCGAGGAGACCCAGCCTGGCTGTCGGAGAGTGAGAGGCTGTGCTCAGGAACACAGGTGCAATCACTTGGGGTGTGGGTGCTCCCCTCTTTGCACGCCCACCCACGCCACAGAGGGATCTCAGCCGCTCTTAGTTACAAAGGCCACACACTTAAAAGACAGGCCCGAAGGGCATCATTACATGTCCATATCTCACCATTATGTAATGACTAATTTACCTTAATTACATTAAACTTATAAAAAACTTTAACCTCATTCCTAAGCTATCTATGCTGTTTATTCTTTTGCAGCTTTCTGAGGAGTAACCCCCAGGTGGTTGAATAGTGGCCCATCACAGCACAGCCTGTTGCTACCTGGGTTACTTTGCCCTGGGATTTGGAATCCTCATGCTGCTAACAATGTGCTAATCCCACCAGTGCCCCAGTTATCTCACCAGCACTTTGGGGGCATTTGTGAATTCCATCCAGCTGTGGCCAGGTTGGGCTCTGCCAGCTCTCCCATCCACTGCCTTCCTGCAGCCACTCGTGTGCCTGGTTGCCACACTAGCTGCTAGAGATGACAGTCCTTCTGATCCCCTCAGACCCACATTCTATTCATGAGCCCATTAATTCCTGTCTGAGGCTCAGGGACATCGCCCGAGAAAGAGAACTACAGCGACTCCCTGAGTCCAAGCAGGACCAGAAATCCAGGTGAGAACAAGGAGCCCTTTGCAAGGTCCAGTGGCTCACAGAGCTCCTCCCTCACTGGTTTCTTCCAATCATCTCCCTGGGACTGTCTTCCTGATTCCAAAAGCATGGGAACAAGTGATCTGGCTGCCAGCAGGACCAATCATGCCATACTGGCCTGGATCCTTCTTATCCTTGCTGTCCTGAGTTCCAGCTATCCTGAGCACTTTCCCAGCCCTTCTCAGCTGTGAGAGCACCTCATCACCACAGAACTGCCCCCAGGACATTTCAGTGGACATAAAGAGCCTTAATTCTCTCATCCAAAGAGCCCTCTGTAGCTGAACCTGCAGCACCCTTCATTCGCTGGAAGCGTTGCCGGAGAAGCTCCATGTTCTTCTGGGTTCCTGCAGCCAACAGCCTGGTACCTGATTTTCTCTTGCCAAGTCCAGAAGCGCCAGAGAGTTGTGAAACGCCTGGAGCAGGCTGGGGCATCATGCTCGTGCCTGTGCGAAGGCACCCTCCGGTGCAGGGGCTATCTGTAGATCCAGAAGCTGTTTGCTACAGAATCTGCTGGAAGGCTTTAATTCCTTAGGGCTGTTCTCCCCGCCGCCCCGGTGTTTGCACAAGTGGCCACCACAGGGATGGCAGCCAGCGTGCTTTCATGGCGTCTACAATAATTAGGATCAAAGGCTCAAGAGGCTTTGTGGGCCACACAGCATCAGGGCAGTGCTGGGCTAATGGTTGGACTCAGTGTCCCCAAATGTCTTTGCCAGCGAAGATTATGATTCTACGATTTTGTCCCTTACACTATGGTTGGTACCTTGTACTCCTCACCTTTGGGCAGGTGGGTGCTGTGCAACCCCCCCCGGGGAGGTGTCCAGCACTGCCGGGCTGTGCAGCGGGACCTGTCCCACGCTGGCCTGACCCGGGCTGGGGGTTGCCTCTCGCCTCTGCCCATGCCTCGGCTCCCTGGCTGTGCTGGTTCATCGCTGCCCAGCAGCCACCTCTCAGATCTTACCAGGCTCCAGAAAGGACAGCCTGGCGCCAGGACACTCCTGCCCGCACCCGAGGAGCGGATCTCCCTCTCTGGGGGTCCCCGGGGCCCATCTCCCTCTCCGGGGGTCCCCAGGGCCCCGCTCCCCACGCCCTCGCTGGCAGCCGCCCGCCCCGCTCCTCTCCCCCGCTGGCGGCAGCGCGGGGCCCTGCTGCCATCCAGTGGCCGCTGCGGCGGGGATGGCAACTCGGCACCCACGCGTGTCCGTGCCGGCGTGCCCCTGCTCACACACGGGTGTCAGCGTCTGAACAGCGTCTGTTCCTGCCGTGCCATGCCCTGAGCGGGGACAGAGACCTTCCTGCAGCTGCCATCCCTGCCGGCTGTGACGGGTCCCAGCTCCTCTCACCACCTGCAGCTGGGCACAAGTGAGGGGCGGCACGTACAGAGAAGGATGTCCGCTGGCAGGAGGATCTGGGGGCACAGCGCAGGTCAGACATGTGGGTGTCACTGGAGCACAGCTGGTTCTACAGCAACCCCGCAGCTGGATGCAGGGCTTGAGATGCACCCTGCAGGAGGGAACTCAGTGCCTGTGTCATGTTTTAGCTCCTGCTACCTACCCATCTTCCAAGGTGTGCATTCCAGTGTCAGAGCCGAGAGCATGGCGGCCAGTTCCTGGTCCCAGGATGGCTGTAGGCACCTCTGAGGAGGGAGACTGCCCCAGCACCGGTGGGACAGGCAGCCTCACTCATCCCCTCCCCCAAAGTACAGCTCCTTTGCTATGTAATCTCGAAGGACTGTCCACCCTTGGTGCTGCTGGGAGCCCCCAGTGCAGTCAGGCCCCACCCTGTCCTGGCACTGCCCCACACCAGCCAGCTCAGCATGTAAGCATCTGGGGCTGACAGGTCTCCTTTTCCCTGGCTAGGCTGTGAGCAGGACTGTCCCCACAGACCCCCGGGCACATTCAGGCAGACAGCTGGAGCCACATGTCTGTGTTTGATTCCTGTATCCAGAACAAGCTTACCTCATCTCCTCAGCTTGGCCAGCCTCCATCTTCATCCTTGACCATGGAAAACTTGGCAAGGGCAAGACTTTGTTCACCCATTTGGGCAACAACTGGATAAGTGTTGAGCACGATTAAATTGTTCAATTGCTTTATGTTCAGTTGAACATAAAGCAACTTTATTCGTATTAATAAAGCCCACATTTCTGTGGTCACTCAAGTTAGTATTTCAGGCAGGATTTACTGTGTGGCAGCTCCTGGTACTGCCACAGCTGGGCAGCCCATCACCAGTGTTAATTAAAGGCAGAATTGGAAATTGTAACTGTGGCTTTTCTGCTTCTGCTTTGTGATAAGTTATAATCTCTCCTGTAAATTAACACTTATAATGTCTCCCATAAATTAACAAGTGTAGGGAAGAAACAATCCCGAAACTGCAGGGGCATTCCAGGGAAATTAATTGCTTTGCAGGGATAATTATTTTTTTATATCCCAAATTAGGTTGTTTTGGAAGCCCAGCTGCTGTGTCACACCTTCTCCAGCAGCAACTTTTGACACTGTGGCTCTTCCACCTTCCACAGGAGAAACTGAGGGATGGGGCACCCATCGACCCCAGGAGAGGGGTGGGGGGAGATTCTCCTCGGCTGAGCCTTGAGCAAACACCAATCCCTGGCTGGTGCCAGCATGCTGGGAGCACAGGGCAGGTGGGAGCTGAAGGAGAAGCTCCTGTGTCTTCCAGGGTGGCCATAGTGAGAGAAGAATCAGGCACTGCTCCTTGAGATACTGCCAGAGATCTCCAGGGCAAGAAGGTCTCCAAGGCTGCCCACCTGCTGCGTGCCCACCATGGGCATTTGAGGACAGGTATAGGAGGCTGGGCAGAAGAAATGGGCTGAGGGAAGGGTCTGAGCGGGGTGGTAGCCCCAAAATCCCTCCAGACAAGGCTCAGAGCCTGAGGGCCTGCTTGGTACCCAGCCAGGAGGAGCCACGAGAGTCCAATGTGCTCAAACAAGCATAGCTGCAGCCCACTGTGCTGCCACCCTGTGACTGTTCAGTCCCCAGAGATGAGCCTGGAGGGGGATGCATCTGCTGCATCTCCTGCAGAATGCCAGGCAGCCCTGCCAGAGGAGTGGGACATCAGCACCCAGTGTGTGGTGGCACTCGTAACAGGTTTGCCTGCAGGGCCAGCAGGTGCCAGGCAATAGCACCTCAGGCTGAATCCACTGCTGCTGCTCTGAACTGGCAGGGTGGGTGCTGGTAAGCCCTCAGGTAGCACCCACACCTGCTGCTCCCCCTTCCCCAAAAAGGCTGGGAAAAAGGACTCATAGCCAAAAGCACTCCTCAGTTAAAAATGTTCAAAACCAGAGTTTATTGCTGTGGGGAAGCAGCTCACAACTCCCAGGGGAAAGATGCAACATCTCATTGAGTATTTTCAAATGCCACCAAAAATAAGACATTCCTGGTACTTGCCATGGCTGCCACCACCAGCCAGAGCATAGAGAAGCCCCACAGAGGTGAGGATGAGGAGGGGAAGTGCATATACACACTTGTGTGCAGACACACAGGTGCCTGGGAGGCAGTGTCCCCTCCAGCCCACTGCAGGGAGGAGGGATGGCTCCCACTACCTCTGCAACAACTCAGCTGCCCCTCATCTGTGTGTCACCTGGGGTGATCCTGGCAGGCTCCAGCATCCCATGTCCCACATCCCACCATCCCACCTCCTCCCCGAGCCTCTGCCATGCCCTGTGTCCTCTGTTCCAGTGCTGCTAGAGGCAGCAGCTCTAGCACTCGCTGGGGTTCATTTCATCCAGGGCCAAGCAGGAACAGTGTTATTCCTAACACCAGCAGGGAGAAGGGGAGAGCAACCTCCCTGGACACCTGGGAACATGCTGAGACACACAGGCCAGGAATGAAGCCAGGAGAGTGGTAAGTGCAAAGCTCCAGGAATGGGAGACAGGGGCACTACCTGTGGGTGGCACGGCCGGTGGCTCATCATCCACAGCCATGGTCAGAGCAATGGGCTCCCTGGAAGGGTTTTTCACTGTGGTATGACACGTCTAATTGCAGCCATGGACTTTATCCCCCTGGCACAGCAATTCTTCCCCACCAGAGGGAAGCATAGGCTACTTTCCAATTAAATAAAAAAAATAAAAAAAAATTGAAAACGCCCAAATGACCAGTGTGGCTGCGTCCCTACTGAATCTCTACTGCAAACCTCACCAGCTCTTTGCAGGGAGTGCCCCCAGTCTCAGACCATGGGCAGAGATTGCTCAACTCCAAGCCCGATCTCCAAACAGGTGAAGTGGCACAGAGCTGAGCCCTGCCTGCCATGCTCTGCCCGACTGGCCTACAGCACCCACACTCCTGGGTGCCATAATGATTTCAATACTCCCCCAGTGCATCCCTGCAGCTCCTACGACCCTTTGCTGTGCTCCTAAGAGAGTCTGAAGATGGTTTCTCGATGCCAATTAGAAGCCAATTAGTGCTTGCCGTGTGGATGAACAGGAAGTATTACCTCTTTGTTGCCAGCCAACTCCAGGCTTTCATCAATCCCGTGGAAATGCCAGCTTGGTTTTAATTGCTCCCCAATGAGCTGGAAAGCCTTGCATTGGAATAGCCCACTACCCTCTGTCCCAGTAGGAAATGTCCTCTGACAATACCATTGTGCCCAGGGCCGCTCCCGGGGCTGTGTGGGTCCCCATGCTGGAAGGAGAGCGATGCAGGGAGCCCCACATGCCACAGGTCGCCTTGGCCCTGGCTGTCAGGACATCTCATATGATTTACTGGAGTGTCACACAGAGAGTAGAAAACATGCTAGCCTGGTTCTGCATGACTCACCATTACTGCCTGGGAGGACGGCTCTGCACTGTTTGCCCTTGGTAGGAGCACGGTGTTCCTGCAGAATCCTCTCTTCAGGGCCTGGGCATAGGGGCAAATGCAGGTCATGTGGGTCCCAGAGGAGAAGCAGCAGCTCTGCATTCCTGGGGAATAGTCCAGGTGGGACCCCCCAATATCAGAGTTACAACAGCTGGAAGCATCCCCAGCCCACTGCCAACTATAGATCTCTGACTCCACCACACATGGAGCTCGGGGGGCTGTGCCAGTCCTGGTGGCCCCATGCCCAAGGGACAGCGCTGCTCTGGTGCTCGGGGGAGCTGCACCACCCCCCACTCTGCACCACCCCTGGGGTGGCTCAGCTCCCTTAATGGAGATTCCAGGTGACTGAGCCTGCCAGGTCCCCATCCCTCTGCAGGCAGGAAGGCAGAGCTACTGTCACCAGCCCTGGGGGCTGCCCTGATCTCCCAGAGCTGGGACAAAGTGTCTGTCTGTGGAACACTGGGAAAAGCAGGACAAAAGAACGGCAGGCAGCTCCCCATGTCCCCATGCTGGGCGCTGGGCAGCAACGCCTCCATGTCCCACCACAGCACCCTGGCTCCTGTTCAGGTGGGGCTGGGGGGGACCCCCAGGACCCCTCCTGACAGCCACACGTGTCCTCCTAGACAGCGCACCTGTCTGCCCCCATGGCTGGTGGCTTACGTCAGGCAGCAGATGGATCCTGTGCCCAGCAGGCTGGCACGGGGGTGGCACCGGCGGTGCCTGCAAATACCAGGGCTGCTGACGGCGCTGGTTATTCTTAGCACCCGTGGGGGAGCAGGGGGGGTCGCCTGGCAGGGGGCCTGGCACTGGCAGGCTCCCCTGGAGCAGATGGCCCAGTGGCATCAGCCAGCTCTCAGCACTGCACCTATGGGGAAGGAGCGGGGAAGGTGGGACAGGCAGATCCCGCCCAGAGCCCTGTCCAGCTCTGGCCCAGCTGCAGCGGGGTCTCTGAGGAGAGAAGGGGATCTGGATACCACCTGAGAACAGGACAGGGTGCATCTTCTCTCCCAGACTCCACTAGGAGGGCCTTCCCAAAGTGAGCACTGGGGAGAGGGGCTGTGGCTGGGGGACCTGGACAGGCACTGCACAGAGGGCACGTGGCTGGGGACATGGCTGGCACAGAGCTGGCTGAACCCAGGCCTCCACAGCCCCACACATTCCCCCTGTTCTCTCCTTCCCTGTCCACTACCCCCTCTTGTCCAGGGGGCTGCAGAAGAAGTCAGTGCAGGACTGGAGTCCCTGCCCCAAGCTGGGAGCAGAACACCCCACGTTTCATCAGGAGCAGGGAATCCCTTCCAGAGCCAAGGGGTAGCATGGAGCCCCTTGGAGTGCAATAGGCTGTGGGGCCAAAGCTGTTCCTGCCCTCATGGTCTGCCCCAGAGCCGGCTGAGTCCTTGCTCCCTCCAGCATGCCACCCCGTGCCAGTTGTGGCTTAGGACTGCAATGACACGTCTGGGTGTGGAGCACGTGAGCACCCTTGAGGGAAGTGGGTGTGCAGAAACTAGCACTGTCCCAGTCCCCTGAACAGCAGGACCCAAAAAGGCCAGAGCTAAACATAGGAAACCTACTTTCCAGCTGCCGCCACCAGCTGATCACCTTGAACCAGGATGTGGCTCCCGGATCTGGGGCTTTAGGGAGCTCACCATGGCTTGCATATGAGAAGGTGGCAGACCATGATGTGTGCCGGTTGCAGAGGAGCGAGGAGCTGATGGCTGGGGATTAGCCCCAAGCCCTGCGTGGCAGCTCTGGTGCAGCTGGAGGGGCCATGGGTGAGGAGGCACGAAGGGCACAAGGAGCCTGGAGGAGTCAATGTGCCTCTGGCTGTCGGGGCCGGGCAAGATGCCCCGGGCCCGGGGCAGAGCCACTGGGGGAGCTGGGGCCGAGGAAGGGGTGCCAGCCCTTTCCCCTGTGCCCACGGGATGGCAGCAGCCACTGCGGGCCCACGGGCACACCGGCACTCGCCCACACAGTGGGGCTCAGCTCTGTCTGGCCAGCAGCTCATGGAGGCCGTTCTGAAACCGCAGGGATGGAAGAAATCTCAGCACCCTCCTGTTTCCGTGGGTCCTGGCAACAGTGGGGTCACCAGGGACCCCTCTCACTAGCCCCTGCCACAGGGCAGATGGGCAAGGCTCAATTCCCTTCCCTCCCTCATCACAGATAAGAAGGGCTGAGGAAGTACCTCAAAAACAACGCTCAGCATCCACCGGTGCACAGAAGGAGGGGACACTCCTGGGGCAGCTTGTGGGTTGTCCATCCTTCAGGAATCCACCTGTTTTCAGCATCATCCAAGGGCTAACAGTACTGCCCACCCACACTCAGAGCCCAGGCTGGTGCCACCTCCACTGGGAGCAGATCCTGCTGATCCCCAGGTCCAATGGGGCCTGGCATGGTAAGCCCTGCCTGAGGTCACCATGGCCACTCTCCTAGCTGTGGATCTGTAGTGGATCTGTGAGTCTCATGACTCTCCTGGTTACCTATGGCCTGGAAACTGCTTCATCCTCATGAGATGCATCTTCCTTCTTCACACTAAACAGGGACAGGAATGTCTGTTGGACACTCCTGCCGCTGCTTCAGTGGCAGCAGCTACCCCGTTAACAACCCTGGCGGGCACACTGCTGCCACCGGCTGTTCCATTGCTCCGGTGGCTTTGCCCGGCCAGATTTTGACCCGGTTTATCTCTTATCAACTCCGTGCCCTTCAGACGTGCTGCAACCCTCCGATCGCGGCTCCCTGCAGCTCCTTCCACCACCCCTTTTGCAACCCCGTCGTACAAACCCGCCTGCCACCCTTAGGTCCTGCCTGCCCACGGCGGGCTTCTCCAGCCTGCCTGCTCCTGCCCTCGGCAGCTCTGCTTCCTTGGACCCTTGCCTAGCCCTTCCCCACCAGCTCCCGGCTGTTTATCTCCCTGCAGGGTGAGGGTGTCCCGGGCTGGTCCTCGGGGCTCGTTTACCGGCAGCGACGGCAGCCCAGCCCCGCGGCCCCCCTCTCACCCCATCTCTGCGTGTGCTTCGAAGCCGGGACCTTGTCACTTCCTCGAATCTCATTCCGAGGCTCCTGGGCCAGCCGTCCCCACCTCTCTGAGGTGTTGCCCTATGCCCCACCATGACAGCACCATGTGCCCCAACCACTCTTCACTGGCCCTCTAGTACGGGTCAGTGGCGGTGGAAATGTTCACCCTGAGATGCAACAGTGCCAGGGAAGCCACTTCTCCTCGTCTTAGAAATCCCCATTTTCCCTCGCATATCCCTGAGCCCCAGGCACCTGCTGCGAGTCTTAACGTGCACAACATCCATAGCCCCCAGGCTTCGTGCGTTCCACCCATGCCTGGCTTGGCCCTGATGCGAGGCGGCTCCCAGACGTTCCCAGCACTGGAGCCAGATCCTTCCTGGCTTTGCCCCGGGTCCTGAGGTCTTTCATCCCCTTTTTCCTCTTTCTTGCCCCGTCTCCGGAGCCACGCGGGCTGCCCGCGCCAGTCCTTCAGGGAGAGATGCCGCGGGCAGCGCCAGCCCCTCAGCCCCCGCACCACCCCCGGAAAGCACCGAGCGAGGCGAGGGTCCCCACCGGGAAGGGGGCACCGTGGCCCTTTGTCACCCCACGTCACCCCATGTTACAATTCACCAACTCCTCCGGGACCCGAGCGTGCGGTGGGTGCGTTGCCGTGGGACGGCTGCTCGGGGGGGGCGGAGGGGGCTGGGCCGGGGTGGAGCGGGGCTCGGGCGGAGCGGCAAGGAGCAGAGCGGGGCAGAGGCAGGATGCGCGGGGCCGGGCCGGGGTGGAACCGGGG
>VYXF01002816.1:185883-198166 GCA_013397295.1 Polioptila caerulea | reverse complement strand
GGGGCCGCTCGCGGCGCTCGGCACCGGGCGCGTCCTGCAGCCGCTCGCCGTCCGCGGCCCCGGGAGCGGCCCCGGCGGCGCCGCCGTGGCCAAGCGCGGGGACACCCGGGATGTCCTCGTCGCCTGCGGAGGAGTGCCGGTCGCCCGTGGGGCTCGACTGCTGCAGCTGCTGCCTGGACCTGGCCAACCGGAGCGGGCTGGAGGAGGGGGCCGGGGGCGAGAACAACAACCCGGGCAGCCCCACCGTGAGCAGCTTCCGGCAGCTGCGGGAGCAGCTGGTCCGACAGAACCTCAACACCGACAAGCTGAGCTCCATCATGCGCCAGGACTCGCTGGAGCCCGTCGTGCGGGACCCGTGCTACCTCTTCAACCAGGGCATCTGCAACAGGAACATCGACCAGACCCTGCTCTCCATCCTCCTCCTCTTCCACAGGTGGGTGTCACCGTCGGGAGCCTAGGAGCACGGCGCAGCGGGCTCGGAGCTGGCAGCAGTGTGGGACTGGCAAGAGAGGGGCACTTGTGTGACCTCGGGGCTGGGAGGTGTTAGCAGCGGTGGGGTCTTGTTGGGGAGAGGCCGCATCTGGCACGGAGTCCGTACGTAGTGCCAGCCCATCCCTGGGTACGGGTCTGGGTGGCTCTGCTCCGCCATGCCCACCGTGTCCGTCTGTCCACCTGTGTCTGCCGTGACAACGTCCCCTAGCTGTCTTGGCCGCTGGACTCTGTGCTCATCTCCCTGGCTACTTCTGTCCACACAGACAGTGCCCGCCGGGGCATGGATAGTGTCCAGCGACAGACAGGCATCGGCCCCATCCTGCGTGGAGAGAGCAGGAGTTTCCATGGGAAGCAGCTGTGCTGCCTCGAAAGCCATCTTGAGTGTCACCGAGAGCCTGGATCGAGAGCCCTTTCGGCAGCTCCCCTGGCACTCCCCAGAGTGGACAGAGGTTTTGCCAGGAGTGGTACTTCCCATGCCTGAAAAGTGGCTCTGCCCTGCCTGAGCTGGGCTTGGGGCTGCTCTGGGCAGGCTCCCCTTGCCCCCACAGCTGAAGGTGCTGGGGGCTGCTCCCATCCATTCCCTGGCGCACTGAGGAGTCAGGGCTGCGAGCTCTGCGCTGCTCCCTCCTCTAGCAGTTGCTGGACAGAGGACAGAGGAGAGTGAACAGGAGGTCCCAGGGGCTACCACCCTGCAAGCTCCCCAGCCCTGATGAGGTGACCCCAGAGGCGAGGAGTGGACAGAGCTGTCTCAGGTCCTAACTGGCGCTGTGTGGGGCTGGCTCTGGTGACAGAGGGAGGTGGTGATAGCCTTGGGGGGCTGCAGCCGGGACGGGAGCTAGCAGGTCTGGGTCTCCCCAGTTTGGCCTGCAAGAGCCGAGCTGGGCCAGTAGTGCCGCAGGTGCCCGAGGCTGCCAGTGTCTTCAGCAGGTGGGACACATCCACCACCCTGAGGGGACCTGTGGCCCATCAGTGCATCAGAGATGTCCGCCTGGCTGGCACGCTAGGCAGCGGTTGTGGGGCTTGCAGCTCCGCCGTGGGTGGGTAGAGAGCAGCGGGAGCAGCACCCGCGCGTTCACGGACAGCTCGCCATCCCCTGGATGCCCCGCACGCACACGCACCAGGCGGCTGGGCTCACACGTGGCTGCCCCACGCGTGTGAGCCGCCCCGGCGCTCGCCCGCCTCCTCGCCCAGCAGCGTCTGACGCCGAGAGGCTGCTGCCTCGAGCCGGCCTTGGCGGAGACGCTCTTCCTGCACTTACATAACGCCGAGCTGCCGCTCAGGTGGGAAGGGAGGAGCTGGGACACCCGCCAAGGCGCCGGTACCTGGCCCCTACGGGGAACAGTGAACCTACCCAGCGGAGAAGGAACAGGAGCGAGAGGTTCCCCTCCTCCCTGGGAGGCTGCAGCAGGTTGGCACCGTGGATGAAGGGGGAAGTGAGACACTGTCTCCAGCATGGGCTGCCAGGGCTGGGGTCAGAGCCAAACCCTCAGGCTGCTCACTGGGGCAGTCAGTGACAGTGCCTGTGGGCCAGAGACTGCTGATATGGGCACAGCGGGCTGCTTTTGAACTCATCCGTACTGGTGCAGGAACTGTGGTGCTCCTGGTGAGTAGGGAGTGAGCAGAGATGCCAGGAGACAAGAATTTCTCCTTTAGTGTCCCTTAGCTCTCCTTGCTATCTTCCATGCCCTGTTGTGTGACGTGTCCCAAGAGGCTCCACGCATTGTGTTTGTGACAGGTTGTGCTATGGTGTGGTGCAAAGCTTTGTCTCTGTATCACACCCAGTGCCCAGGCAGGAGGCTGCCTGGGTGATCCCCCATCACCCCTAGGTGGCACAGCATGGGGGAGCCGGGTGCACGGCCCCGGGCACTGGAGCCAGGTGTGCCCACACCTGTGTTTGCAGTTGTTTTGCTGCAGCCTGAACTTTCTCCTTCTGGGGAATGAGCCAACACATCCAAGAGAAGATAGCATACACAGCAGAGGATTGTGGGTGCTAGAGGAACACCCTGATAACATGCCTGATAAGGGCACCCTGCTGCTGGCACCAGGGAACCCAAACCATTTGGTACCCATTGTTTTGGCACCAGGGAACCCAAATCATTTGGTGTCCACTGTCATGGCTGATGTGCTCCTACAGCAACAGAGGAGGAGGGGAACGTTGTGTGGATACATATCCTTGTATGTGGCTGACACCCAGGACAGCACGGGATCTCCGTGATCCTAAACCCACAGTTGAATCTGGCTCTGGGGCTGGCTGGAGACAACTCAGTCAGGGTCAGATCAGTGCTGGGCTTCTTAGACAACCCACATTTCAGCATGTACAACCTACCTCTGGAGGTTTCTCTGTCTGAGTGGTCCCTGCCAGGCTCTCCACATCCTTTGCTCACAGTGGGGATGTTGTTAGGGATGCACAAGGAAGGCATGCTCTGGACCGATTGCCTCCAGGGCTCATGCTCCTGCAGAAAGCCCTGCTGTTCCAGGAGTGCTTAGGATCCAGTGCAGAAAGGGCTTCTCCCCACCATGTCCTCACACTGGGCATCACAAACTGCTTTCCAGGGAGGTCTCAGCAGTGCCGAGGGTCCAAGATCACATGGAAGCACCAGGTAAAGGGAGGACAGCTGCCATCACCCTGGCTGGGCACACCTTCTCTCTGCAGGGGCCAGTGAAGTGGGCAGAAAGGTCTTTGCCATCCCTCCATAATGCCAACGTTATGCCAGAGCCAGACACAAGCCGAGTTGAATGTGGGCCAGGCAGGGCAGGCCCATGACCACGTGGCACCTGTCCCTGGGCTGAGGGGGGCACGCAATGTGGGAGGGGGTCAACACTGCAGGGGAGGCAGCAACCCAGCTGTGTGCTAGCTCGAGATCCAAGCAGGACCTTCCTGGCTCTGTGTGGAGAAAGGAGGTGCTTGCCCATGCCAACCAGCCATGCCAGCACTCCTGCCCAGCCTCTCCTGGGCAACACCTGTGAGGGGTCACCTCTGCGTGGCCAGATCATCTGCAGGCACTGCCATACTGGCTGCTCCATCCCACAGGGTGGGCAGTGACCCATCCTTTGGTCTGAGCCATGAAAGGAGCAAGGGGGACACTTTCTCCCGGGCCTGGGGAAGCCACAGGACTCACAGGGAGGCAGGGAAGCTCTGTGTGAGTTGCTGGGGGAAGCATGAATTTGGGCAAAGCAGGGCAGCACTGCCTTTCCTGCTGTAAGGTCAGGCCAGTGAGCAAGAGCTGCAGGGCAGCAGTACCAGGGTGGCATTTGTGTGAAGCACCACTTGTTCCCGTCGGTCAGGTGTCACTTTGCAGCAGCGATGCAGGGGGAGAGGAGCCAGGGCATAAAGGGCATCTCGGGGCGGCAGGGCCAGTGCAAGCATTCCAGCTGATCAAGTGGGCTGGAGCAACAAGGACGCATTGATGGGGAGAGGGGCCATGAGTGAGTGTGTGAGAGGTGTGGGTGTGGGACCGAGCTGTCCCGCTCTCCTTCTTCTGGCCCTGGGACAGCTCTGCCATGGAGGGCGCCAGGAGAGTCCCCCCGCCCTCCAGAACTGTGCACCAGGGCTTTCTTTGCTTTGCACCCACAAGACACAGCTGCATGTGGCCCGACCTGTGGCCTGCAGTGTTGGTGGCAAACCCTGCACACCACCAAGGTGCTGGGCAGATTTTGTTTCAGTGGCAGGAGTAGCTTGTACTGCTGGGAGGTGCTGACCTTGGTGTACCCAAATCCTCCCAGCCTTGGGGAGATGTCAGGCAGGCAGTTGGCTCAGCCTGCTGTGGTCTCCATCACAGGCATCCCAACACCTTGGGACCCCCACTCTGTGAGCCAGCGGACTTGGGGCCCGTGTCCCAGCAGACCAGGCTCACAGGGGCTCTGCCACAGCACACTGGGTTGGCACGGCTCAGGAGGGCTGGCAGCAGCATGCACCACACCATGTACCATGCCTGTCCCTGCCTGCTCCTGCAAGACCCAGCTCCCTCCAGAAGGATATTCTCAACATTCTCCGAAGCATAGGAGAGCTCTGCTCAGCCCCTTGGGAGGGAACCATTTGCCCCTGACCACAAGGCTAAATGGCCAAGGGGGCTGGTACAGCTGAGCCAGTCTGGTGATGCCAATGTCAGCTTCTCAGGAGACTGTCATCTTGGTTCTCTGGGGATTCTCCAGCAGTATCCATCTGCTAGGGCAGACACTTGGCTCTGCACAGGCAGAAGTAGGTGTCCCAAGGTCATGCAGGGATGATAGCATGGTCCTATGGGGAAAAGTCTGGCCAGGATTTTTCCCGGCTTTGAAATGTAAAGATGAGGAAGAGGTTGGAGGTGAAGGAGGCTGCAGGGGTCTGCCCTGATGCCAGCATCATGCTCCCTCCTTCCAGCATCACATTATCCCTTCCTGGTGAGACATGGCCCGATCCTAGACGATCTCTGCTGGGACCTGACACCACCTCCTTGGCCGCTGCCCAGCGCAAAGAGGGTTAAAGCTGACTGTGCTTTGGGGGAGCACCGTGACCTGCAGGGGACCCAAGGGCTTGGAAAGGCTTGGGATAGATGTTGTCAGAGCCTGGCAGCTGTGTGTGTGCCCAGGGGACATGACCATGCATGGGTCCATGCGCTTTATGTGGACTGCCAAGGCCAGTGAGGCTCCAGCTGGATCCTGCCCTTGGGAAAAACTGAGACCCTGTTGGCAGAGGGCAGAGAATCACAGAACCCATTAGGTTGGAAAAGACTTCTGAGATTATAATCTCCAACTTTACCCCAGGGTGTGTGTTGGGGGAAGAGGGCTGGAGAGGCGAGAAAGGCTACAACCCATCCCGATGCTTTGTAAATGAGCTCTGAGTTATATTTATCCAGGTGCTGAGCATGGCTGGCTTTGGGACAGGAGATCATCCTCTGTCTGTGTGCTGAGTTATATATATATATCTATTTTGCTGCAGAACAACTCTGGTGGCAGAGGGGAAACTCTGGGCCCTCCAGACTCCAGGATCAGGGTGGGATCCAGTCCTTGCCACCACCACCTGCAATTCCCTGGGGATGGCAGCCCTTTCCGGATTGGCAGAGGGTGGCAGATGCCATGGGGCAGGACAAGACATTTCCACGTCCTTAAGTGAGACCATCACAGTGATATGGCTGTGAAAAGAAGCAGGACTGTTCCGGGTGGTTTGGAGGCAGGGGATGGTCTCAGGCTGTCCCCAGAGGTTGGCACAGGTGAGGTGAAGGCTGGCTGCTGAGGTCGGGCACACAGAGAGCCACGGCAGCACCACAGGTATACATCCTGCGAACAACCGATTGTCTTTCACATTGTTATTGTTCTGAAATGTCAGTGACCGCAGGGTTCCAGCGAAGGTCCCTGATTTGAAATGCCCGGGATTCCTCGCAAAGGCCAGCCGGGGTATTAATAACTGAGCCGTGCTGCCCTGCGCGTCCTTGCCTGACCTCCCGCGGGTGCTGGCTCCTGCTCCAGCCGAGCACAGCCCCTCTGCCCCCAGCTCCGCCCGCTCAGCTCTGCCCGGGCTCCGCACCCCCCGGGTCTTTCGGATACTGGGGGGCTGCTGGGGCTCTTACTGGGGCTCCCCCCAAGCATTGGGCCAGGGAGGAGAGCCCCAGGCTCCGGCGCCTGTGGAAGGGGCCAGCGAAGGGCTTGAGAAGTTCCATGAACAGGGATTATTCCGGGCTGGAAGAGCAGATTTGGGTAGCGTGGGGTGCGCCGCACAGCTCTTGCAGCTCCCCTGCCTCTGTCCTCATTACATAACGAGCTGCCTCCCAATTAGCGAGCGGGCACTCCCGCAAGCCGCAGGGCAGCAGCTGCCAGCGCCCAGCGGGGCTCCAGAGCGCCCGCTCCTGCCTGAAAAGGGGCCGAGGATTGTTTTTGGAGGATGCCAGAGGCCCTGCTTTGGGGTTCCTCTCTCGGGCTGGACCCCTGCCAAGCTGAGTGAGGGGATAGGGGAGGCAGCAGCCCGGCTGGCAGCCCGCTGCCCACCAAGGGCACCACGTAACCCCTGCGCTGCTGGGCTTCAGTGTCCTCAGTGTTGCAACCACCTGTGCTCTGTCCCCACTCCCCTGAAACTGGACCAAAAAAGAGCAGCCAGGCTCTGGGGGCGATCCAGCTGGGGCTGTCCAGGATCACACAGTAAACAAGGGCAGTTCTGGAGTTCAGAGCCGTAGGTGGCAGGGGCTCCGGGGCAGGGCATGGGTAACCAGGAGGCGATAACACTGCGTTCAGTGACTCCAGCCCTGGCCCGTGGGTGTGAAACACTTTGCTCTGCAGACAGATTTGTGGATTAAAGCTCTGCCAAGGGTTCAGCCTGCCATCCTCCTTGGGGCTGGGTATCCCTGGTCCATGGGAGCAGGTAGCATGGTGGGGGATAGCTGCACTGCTCCAACAGCCAGGCACGATGCTCAGAGAAAGCTGCAGGGTTTTCACTGGGCTGTGCCATACCTGGCACTGTCACCTCAACGTTTGGCAGCTGTGGGACCCTTTGGGGGGCAGCAGTGAGGTACAGGGCTGCCCCACAGCCCCTGGCAGGGCACCCACCAGGCACTCACGCTGGGTTGGCGGCAGCATGGGGCTGGTGTTGACAAACACCAGCAAGGTGGGATGTTTGGCCATGTGATCCAGGGCTGGTAACAACCCAACAAACCTTTTTTTCCTTTTCCTCCCCTACGCCAGCATGCCTGGGGAAGCCGTGACTCTGGTGGCTTCCAACATGGTGGGAAGGGCTTGGCTGGAGCTGGGTCTTCTCTGACCTCCCCTCCTCACACTACTGCTGGGAAGCAACTGCTGCTAGGGGCACAGGAGGAAGAAGAGGTTCTGGTGACAAAGTTAAAGAAAAATTGCAGCTCTCAGCAGGCTGGCTTGAGGGTGTGCTGTCGCATGCTAGAAAAAAACAGAACTGGGAGTACAGCCAAGCACCTTTATCAGAGGAAGCAGTCAGCCCCACAGCTGGACACAGGAGCCTACCAGAGCTCCCTCCACCACCCCACACTGCCTCCAGACTGACGGAGTCTCCACACCACAATCCCTGCCCATGCCTGCTGCCTGGTAGGTTGGGTCATCTGTGTCCCCTGCTCATGGCCACAGAGCTCACTCTGCCTCCACTGGGCATGAAGGGAAGGAGAACATGTTCCCTGTCAGCCTTCCCAAGGGTAGGTTCCCCTCCAGCCTTCCCTCACTGAAACCATCCCTGGGCTTCCCCAGTGTGGCAGGGGCCACCACCTCTGTGTGGGCCACATGTGACTCTGGTGTCCCCCTGGCTTGGGACTGGGACCAGGCAAGGCCAGCAGCACCAGCTCTGCAGGCAGGGGGTGCATTTCTACCCAGGCATGTCCAGGTGTGCCCAGGAGTGGTTGCCTGCTGTTCTGGAGCAGCACACACCCTGGGTTGGAGATTTATGACCCCTCTAAGGCTCTGATAAACATGACCTGGGTCCCCATGCCACAGGGCTCCTGGTTGCATGGGGCTTCTGCATGTCCCACACAGCTCCTGAAAGGCACCAGCTGAGTTGGGGGGTAGCACCAGGCCTCAGGGAGAAGCTCATCCAGGGAATCTCCAGGAGGAGGAAACCAAGATCTGGAGAGCTGGTGTGCTCTGGCAATGCTACACCCACAGCCCTCGGGGCTGGCACAACAGCCCCATGCCAGTGCCATAGGGCAGGCAGTTGCTATTCAGGATCCTGGGATTGGCATGGCACGTGCCTCAGCTGCCTGTTTGTCCATGGGCAGCCCCTGGCATTACCTCTCCTTTCCCAGAACCAGGACAGAGCTGCTGGACAGAACCTGGAGCTCCTCAGCCCTGTCCCACACCCAGCCCTTCCTGCTGGAGGCTCCCACAGGCCCTAGCCATCAGCACTGTCCCCAGCCACACTTCCCTCTGTTCCTGCAGGGCATGCCTAGGATGATCTGGTGCTGGCATTCCTGGTCCCTTGGCTGATACCACCACAGTTGCAGGATTTTGGACCATGATAGGCAGAGTTTTCTTAGCTGTGTGTTTGCAAGCAGTAGCTTTTCCTCTCCCACTCTGCTCTGACCCTTGGAGCGGGAGCTCTGGCTCTGCAGAGCAGCCTGGGCAGCCTTGGCTCTGCGCCTTTCCCAGTTTGCTCTCCAGTGTCTCTGAGGCCAAGCTATAAACATTTCCCACGCCTCAGACCCTCTGAAGGGCCTTCCTCCCATTGAGCTAAGTCCTTGGGAGAGAGCAAGCCAGGAAAACTGCCACGGGGCCCTAAGCACAGCCTGGAGCAGGGGGAGAGCCAAGTCTGGGGAGCCAGGGCTGCTCCTGAAGCCCCAACAACCCCTCCACTCCATCGTCCCTGCCGGGACAGGAGCATCTTTTGGTGTGTGGCACTGCACTGCCTGGAGCAGGTCCAACACACAGGGCTCAGTACAAAAGCACGTCCTGTCCCTGGCACTATGGGGAGAGGGCATGTCCCCTGACCCACAGCACTGTGCAGGTGTGGGATGCCAGGCAGTGAAAGGTAATCCCCTTGTCCTGCTCCCTATTACCCCTTGCTCCAGCCTGGCAGAGCCGTGGCGGCTGCAGAACTCCAAGTCCCGTTGCTGAGGAGGATGTTGTCACTTAATGTCACTCAGTAGGGGAGCTGGCATCTTTTGGACTGAGGCACAGGCTGTGTAAGGGTTGAGGGGCTGCTGGCAGCTTTGGGGTGTCCTGCAGGGCCACTGCGGGGGTGATAACATCATAGGCTGGTGTCACCACCTCTCCTCACTGCTCGATGACAACCGCGGATGCTTTTCTTTCCCCAGAGAGCACAACAATTAGTGTCACAATTACCCTGTGCTGCGGCTGCTGTCGCTGTTACCAAAATAACCACAGGCACGAGCTGGGCCCAGCCTGGTGCACCTCCTGTCCCTGTGTGTGGACACAGGAGCTGCCGTGCTGCTGCCATGGGGATGCAGGTCACACCGCTGGCCCCTCTCGCCCAGCCTGCTCCAGGCACCCATCCCTGCTGCCATGGGGTAACTGTGGGTCCATGGCACCCTGCTCTTTATGAAGAGCAAGGGTTGTTGCCCAACCCTGCTCTGCTTGGAGGAGCAGGTGGTGGGAGAGGAGGCAGCTGCCAGCAGTTTGGCAAGGCCAGGTCTGTGGTGTACCAGTAAAGGACCCCCTGCCCCAAGCACTTGGGGTGCTACAGCTGGAGCCCCATGTGGGACCCTGCTGCTGTGGGTCATTGGGGCAGCTCAGAGGGGCTCCTGGGGAGACCTGGCACAAAGCAGGATCTGCAGAGCTGGGGGCTGCTGCTCCCGCTGTGGAGGTTGCAGCAGAGCTGCAGGTGACAGCCAAGGGCTGGGGGTGCCCTCCTGCTATGCAGGAGTTTGCAGAACTGCCCTGCACTGTGCTGCTGACACAGGTGTGCAGGCAGGGCTGCATCAGCCATCAGTCAGGGCAGCGCTCGCACTTCTGCACATGGAACAGCACACAAGGTGTGTGTCACAGGGTCATAGGGGCACTCAGGTCGCAAAAGACCCTCAAGATCATCAGCTCTAGGTACTAAACTAATGTGCTTGCACATGTGTGCGAGCAGGGCACACCAATGTGCACATGCAGCAGAGCACACGCTTGTGTGGGCTGCAAACACACGCGTGCATGCAGGGGCCGTGGGCGTGTGGGTGTGCTGTGTGTGCAGGCGGGACCTGCTTGCAGGGGCTGCAAGGTGTGCCGTGGTGTGTGCGCCCTGTGATACCTTCAGGAGCTCCTCCCCCACCTGGGGTGTGAGGCTGCGAGGGGGCTGCAGCCCCGTGCCCAGCCTGGCCTGCCCTGGCCACCAGCTGCATAGGGATCCCACATTTACTGAATTCCAGCAAAAATCTGCTGCTGCTTCATCACTCCAGAGCATCCCTCGCTGGGGCCTCTCAAAGGCTGAGAGTATCCTGCCCAGCCTGAGTGAGGAGCCTGTGCCCTCGGCACTGCTGTGGGTAGGGCTGGGTGGAAAGACCCAGGAGGACTGCAGGGAAATCAATTACTTACTCTGGTTTATTTTTGCAATAGTCCCAGCTCCATGGGAAAAATATTAGAGGTGGCAGAGCTGAAGCAATCTTCCCCCAAAGCGTTTTCCAGCTTCACTCCAGCAGCTGCAGAAATATTTGTTTTTTTCCCTCAGTCCTTGGTGCCTGAGTGCTGCATCAGAAAGGTACCAGGCAGCGACCAGGAACCTCAAGCTGTAAGACAAGGACCACCAGCCAGGCTCTGCTCTGCTGGTTGTGGAGCCACTGGTCCCTGACACTAAGGATTGAGGGCTTCTTTTGGGAGGCAGGCTGAGGCAGGCCTGGGGGGGCCATATCACAGGAGGTGGGAAAACAGGCACAGCTGCCAGGGCTGGGGCAGGCTGGCATCCACCCACCCCATCTCCCTCCTGCTGACACCTCTCTGTAGAAGACAGGAGGTGGCACAGTCGTGGGAGAAAATGCTCTCCCCATCTCTCCTGTCTTCTCCACAGTGAAACCAGCACACTTTATGAGCTGCAGTGGCAAACTCAGTCAAGGGACCCCGGGTGTGGGTGGTCTGGACTTGTCCCAGCAAGGGGACAAAGCTGTGTCCCAGGGGCTGCAACCAAGCCCACCACCAGCCGCTCTGGGGACAAATGCACACAGAGGCCTTTCATTTCCCCAGGGAGGGGGGCACCCGCACAGCTCGGGATGGCACACTGGCCATTGGCCTTGAAAGGGCCAATTGAGAGCAGCTGAGGTCATCTCCCAGCATGTTTACTCTGCGGCTAGAGCCCCTGGATGCAGCCAACACCGGGGCTGTCTCTGCCATTGCAAGCTGGGGGGACCCAGGCTAGCATCGCTGCTAGGAGCAGAGGGGCCGGAGCGGGTGCACAGGGTGGCATGGCCTTCCAGCCGCCCTACTCCCCGAGCCTCTTCAGAAGGAGGGACTGGTAAGTTGGGCCTGCTGTGGGTGGGGGGAGAGTACAGGCCATCCTCAGGGCTTGGGGGACAGACACCTGACTGCTCTCTGCAGTGCCAGCACCCTGCTTAAGCCCCTGTACAGCAGCTTTGCATGGGCTGGGGTAGTGCTGACACAGGGGGATGTGCATAATGCTCCCTACAGGTCCTAGGTGGGCCCACCAGGGAGAAAAGGCCCACACATCCCCACATTAAACCCGCCTGTCCCAGGGCACCTGCGTGTGCCTGGCTGCGGTTCACACACAGCACAGCATCCTCACCCTGCCCTGGGACAGGACTGCAATTTGTGGAGGTCTTGCTCCTAGCAGCATCTGTGCTTCAGTTTCCCTTTCTGATGGGGAAATTCCACTCTGCTCCCCCTCCCCACTTGAGAAAGGGGCACAGCTGGACACCCACAAGTCAGGGTTCCTTGGCCTCTCCCAACAGCCAACTGCCAGGCCCATTCAATACCCCCTGAATCGGAGTGCTCAGTGTCCTTTGCAGCATCTCTGGGGTGCGTGTTCCCTACCAGCACTAACTCTTTCTCAGATACTGTGCCATGAGTGGGGTCTGGCATCCAGCATCAGCCTCTCCATGCCCAGCAGGGCATGAGCCCCCGGAGTCGGGCAGCAGGCAACCACTGAGCGAAGTTCCCCTAGATCCAGAGGGCAGAGAGAAGTGGGCAGCCAAGGGCAGTGGGGGCAGCAGCACCGGGTGGGCACTGCCACCCCAGCCCCTGGCAGTGCTGGGGGCGTTTTAGGGACCCCGCTTCCACCCGTCGGAGGAGACCCACTTGTTCCGTGTGCAAATCGCTCTGTGGACACAGGGAGGACCCGTGGTGCCCACGGGGCTTGCACACACGTGTGCACACCCGGGGATGCCGCCCCGCACGAACGCGGGCGGGCCGCGGCCCC
>VYXF01002816.1:169674-184446 GCA_013397295.1 Polioptila caerulea | reverse complement strand
GGCATTGCTGCTCCGGGAGCGAAGGACATACGCGACCGGTGCCTGAGTTCATGAATTCCACTGGGGAGAGGGACGCCCCGATGCGCCGGTGGGGGGGGAGGTGTCACGATGCACGGACCCCTGTAGAGGAGAGGTGTTCGGTGCTGACCCTCAGCCTCTCCGCTCTCTTCCAGCGCCTCCGGAGCCAGCGTGGTGGCCATCGACAACAAGATCGAGCAGGCGATGGTGAGCTTCAGCGCTGCCCCCTCTGCCTCGCACCTTCCCCCATCACCCCGCGGGTACTATGCCCAGGGTGGGCTTCCCGCTCCCGAGTGGGTGCTCTGCCCAGGGCGGGGGGTCCCTCGGCCCACGGGGATCCCCAGTCCCCATCCCGTTGCCAGGCAGAGCCGCCCTTTGTCTTCGACCGCCGTGGAACTCATTGGCTCGAGCCGTTCTGCAGTGTGCAGGGAGCGAGGGTGGACATGGAGGGACGCTTTCAGTGTTTGGGGTTGCTCGAGCCAGGTTCCCTGGCTGCTTGGAAACTGCAGCCCCCCAAATCCCGGGGCAGGGGAGGGGGATGAAGAGTGCTTCTGGATGCAGAGAGACCAGAGATGGCGGCTGAGGGAGCTGTGCTGTATGAGCACCAGGCCCTGGCCAGGGTTCCAAGGTTAGGGTGGGGAGGATAGTCCTTGGGAAAAGCTTCCGCACCATTTGGCACTTTCCCCAGCACTTGGGAACGGGAGGGAGCAACCCCCAGGGCATTACTCTCCATTGATCGGTTTCTTCCATGGCCTTTTGCAGGATCTCGTGAAAAATCATCTGATGTATGCTGTGCGGGAGGAGGTGGAAGTCCTGAAAGAGCAAATCAAGGAACTGTTGGAGAAAAACTCACAGCTGGAGCGTGAGAACAGCCTCCTGAAGACCCTGGCCAGCCCTGAGCAGCTGGAGAAGTTCCAGTCCCGGCTCCCAGCAGAGGTGCTGTGCCCTGAGGAGCAGAGCCCCGGGGTGGCTGCCCCAGCCCAGCACTCCGGGGGCTCTGCGGTGTAAGGTGGCTCTGTCCTCGGGGTGGGCAGAGCCACAGAACTCTTTCTACTTAATCTCCTGCAAAATCATTTCCGCCTTCATGTTACACGAAGGACTGCCAGACCCTGGCACTGAGCCATGCCCCTCGGGCAGCCCTGGCCAGCCCACAGAGCTGGTGGCCGTCTCCTTCATGAGGATGCTCTTCTGCAAGGAAGACAGGAGCAGCTGAGCCCCCTTCCATCCAGCCGCCCACCAGGTGCCAGGAGGAGATCTGTGATGGTCACCCACGGGTGGAAGGAGCGCACGCCAAGCCCCAGGCCATGGGTGCATTCTGCAGGGGCCTGTCTCTTTCTGGCAAAGCCTGACACTGGAGGGAGACTAACGTTTAGTGAGCGAAGCAGATGTGTCCCGCAAGCCACACCGGAGCCTCCTGGAACCCAGCCCAGACTGACCAGCACCGGGGGTGGCAGCTGCAGCGTAGACCATGGCTGAACACACAACAGTGTGGGGATTACAAAGGAAAAAAAAAACTTGTTTTGTTAGTTTGGGCATCTTCTGTAGCTGTAAACATGCACACGAGAGGTGCCCCTGAGGCTGTGGGGTGCCTGCTCTGGGTCAGCCCTGCCCATCTGAACAGCTGGGGCATTTGAAGGCAGACTGGAATGGTGAGCGCCTGTCAGTGGGCAGCCAGCTATTGCAGTGGCACCAAGGAGGGAACAGATTCACTCCTCCCTGACATCCCACCTGACAGAACCATGCAGCAGTGCTGGGAGGATCTGGACTGACCACTGGGCAGAGCCACAAGCCAGACTCTGCTCTCACCCACTGGGGTGGAGGAGCCAGCCTGTGCTCCTGGGCTCCCCTCTGTCCCTGGCCTGTTCTCTGGGATGTGACGGGACATTGCTTTTGATGTCAGAAGCGGTGACACTGTTGTGTAAATTTAGATAGAAATGGCAATAAACTCTACTTTTTATATATACTTGTGCCCCGAGCTGTGTCTGTGGCTGGGAAGAGAGGGGAGAGTGATGGCACTGGGGAAGAGGCTGTGAATTGCTGGAATGGGACTGGTGAGGTTACTGGGCTGGTGCTATTCCCCAGCTGGGAAAATCTGGCAGCTCCCCATCTTTGCAGGGGGGTTTAGTTCCCCCTAGATGGCCCTGGCCTAGCCAAGATGAGATAGGAGTAGGCAGCCCCTTCCCGGGGGCTGGATGTGTGGTAGGGAAAAGTGCCATGAGCCTGCAGGTCTCTGTCCCCTGTGTCACACCTGTGCAGGGCAGACTTGGGGGCACAAGCAGAAAGGAAGCTCTTCTAAGACTGGGTGGAGCTGTAGGTACCCCCAGCTCTGCTCTTCCTCTGATGTTTTTGTTCTCACAGCTATCATTGATATTTTTTGTTTGGTTTTCTTTTTTTCATTTTGGGCCATCTCAAAACATGATATGAGAGTAAAAGACTGGGTCATCTGGATTGAACAGTGCTGGACAGGGGCAGGGGATATCCCAATCCTGTTCTAGGGCAGAGCCAGCTTTTGATTCAACCCCATGGGGTATGTGAGGGAGGGCAAAAAACCCAGACCCTCCACCTCTGGCACTGTTGATAGCTACTACAGGTTAAAGCCCGGAGGTGTTTGTGCAGAGTCCCAGGCTGGCAGGATGTTTGAAGCAAGGTGCAGTATCCTCTCCCAGGGTTTTCTAGGGACACAACTCCTGGACCATCTGGAGCCATCCTTTGGCCGGCAATGCCTGGGCCTTGGGGAGCAGGTTGGTGGCCATACTCCGTGCTGCAGCAGCACAGCTCCACACAGTTCCATGTCTCTGCCGTGCTGAGGGCGGCTCAGCCCCAGCCCTGCGTGAGTCACAGTGGAGCTGGGGGTGGTTGGCACCCTGGAAACGCTGGGTAAACAGCAAAACACAGCCCACAGGGGCTTGAAATCATTACTGGGTGGCTTTCTCCTCCCTGTCCTCTGTGTCCCAACACTGTGACCCCCACAGCAGCCTTGTGCAGGCGGCCCTGCAAGTGTCCTAGTGCAAGGGCTCACGTATGTGCCTCATGAGTACGTGCGTGATGACTTTCCCTGTGTGTCTGAAGACTTCTCCTGTGTGTGTGTAAACAGGTACAGGACCCTCTACCCTGTGCATACACATCCCTTGCACACACAGGCGCTGCAGCAGCCTGTGGGGGACACACATACAGCAGACCCCCAGTGCTGCCAAACCTCTCAGGCTTGCAGCTGCTCCACAGGGCAGGAAGGGCTGTTCCACAGGGCAGCTGGATCCAGCTGTGCTTGCACTGGCCAGGTCACTACGGTGGGTATTGGGGGTGCTGAGGAATGCTCTGGCCATTCTTGCCCCTCTTGGCTGGGGAAGCTTTGGCCTGCAGCGATGAGCTCTGTGCCCCATTTGTTCTAATGCACCCCTCAATCCAGCTGCATTCGAGGGATGCAGTGATGGTGTTGGGAGTCCTGTTTGCTGCCTCTTCCCATCCTGTGTCCCCTCCCCACAGCCTTGGGGTTCCACACAGCACAGAGGAACATGGGAATGGGCTGTGGCAAAACCTGCTCATTGCAGTCACCCACCCCAAACCACTTGCTTTAGAGCTCAGCCTTCCTCCCACGGGTAGGCAGAGCCTTTCCCGTCCTGCAGCGTGGTGTGACAAAGTGCCAGCCAATGGCACAGGGCAGCCCTTGCAGAGCACCCACCTCCCTGGTGCCCTAGGGGTTAACGCACACCCCGCACCCCTGACACCCTGCACCCGGCCTCCCCTGGCCCTCAGTGTCTCCCAGCCCTGTATCCACCCCCCTGGCCCAGCTCAGGGGTAAGAACAGGGCTCGGGGGGTGCACATTGTGGCAGGGTGGGAAGCCCATGTAGGTGATGCACAGTGCAGCGAGCACAGGTGAGCAGCAGCCTGGGAGGGCAGCAGGATCTGAGGGTCTCCGCAGAGGTCAGGATGTAGGGGAGACACCCCCAACCCTGCATGTTCTCACTTCTTCACTGAGTTCTCCTGGGGAGATTCCACTCCAGCCAGGCAGAAGGGCCTTATGCAACATCCCTCCCTGCACCTCAAACACTGTGTGCCTCCCTGCTCCTCAAATCAAACACCATGTCCCAGCCCAGCCCAGCCCAGCCCTGCAGACACATAGGATGCATGTGTGGGATTTTCCATGCAGTCCTTGGTGCCCGGCGCCCCCACTGATCCAGGTCAGCCCACCACAGCTGCCCAGGGTCACTTGCAGGCCTGGGGACCCTCTCAGAAGGGCTGTGCTGCACAGTGGAGGCTCCCACTGGAGAGTGGCACAAGCCGTGGTTCCAGCCCTAAGACAGCCACAGCTTGGTGCCACAGGTGTTGGTGCGTGGTGAGAGCAAGAACCAGCTGGAGCCTACACAGGCAGCCAGGGTGCTGGGACTCTGTGTGCAGCAGCCTCCCAGGACACCTGTGCAAGCATCCCATAAGCACTGGGAACTGGGACCCCTGCACCTGGGACAGCTGGAGAGTGAGAGATGCAAGCGTGAGGATGCACCAGCAACAAGCCAAGTATGCAGAGCCCATCCCCCAAGAACCTGTGCAGCAGGGTGGGTGGGGTGCACAGAGGAGGTGTACCAGAGCTGAGGGTCCTTGTCTAGCCTGTCTCCCCCACAGCTCAACCACCCTACTGCCATGCCTCAGTTTCCCCTCTGCTCATGTTCCCTGGGAAGGGGTTTTTTCCAAGGCTGGGTCAGGCCGAGACCCTAGTGTGCCTCCAAGCAGTCCCAGCTGAGTAAGAGGTTTCAGACCTCCATGGCAGGCAGGCCCAGGCCCAGGCTGAGGGAAGGGAGCTGTTCCCAGCACACATGCATGCCAGGAGCTGCTGGCAGCGCTGCCCACCACAGGCACGCTGCAGCCGTGCCCATTGCCAGCACTGCCAGCCCGCAACTGTTGTTGTTCCAGTGCCGTGCCACCCTTCTGTCACTGGGGAGCCCAGGACTGTACCCTCTGCTGAGGGCTGGGACAGGACCCAACAGTGCCAGCTGCCAGCTCCCCCAGGGCTTTTGGCTCCATCACAGGTGACAGGGCTGTCTCCCCTCCCAGGAACACTGCCAACCCTGTCCCCCCACAGTCCCAGCGGGATGGGGACCTAGCAGAGGGCAGTGGCTGTGGGTGCCCAGGGCTCAATGTCGGGGTGGGGGCCAGGGCAGGGCTGCTGGGATGGGTACACAGTGTTCCCTGGTGGTTTGTGTCCCCGGCACCCTGCCCTGACACCCAGCCACAGGCATTTGTTGGTACCAGGAAGTGAAACAAACAGCAGGCGGTAACCTGGTAGCGAGACCGCAGCTGCCGCAGCGTGCTGGGCGCACAGGGTGCACCACACTCCTGCTGAGACCTCACCACCACCCACTGCCCTTGGCAAAGCACCTCTCCCTACCCTGAGCACTGCTTGGGATGCCTAAGGAGAGCAGCTGGCTCATTCTCTCAATCATCAGGTATCCTTCCTGCATCCTCCTGTGCTGAAGGACGAGTTTTCCCATTGGGAAAAATAAAAATAATGCCATGGCCTGTGGGCTGCAACTGTGTCCCCAGCCTGGTCAAGTCCTATCAGGGGGAAAAACCTGTCAGCAAGCCCTGTAGCAATAGGACAAGGGAGAAAGAGTTAGATTGGATATAGGAAAGGAGTTTTTTACGATGAGGATGGTGACACCCTAGCACAGGTTGCCCAGAGAAGCTGTGGCTGCTCCATTCCTGGAAGTGTTCAAGGCCAGGTTGGAAAGGGCTTGGAGCAACCTGGGATAGTGGAAAGTGCCCCTGCCTATAGCAGGAGGGTGGAATAGATGACCTTTAGAGTTCTCTTCCAACCCAAACCATTCTGGGATTCTATGATTATATGACTCTTTGGTCTGGCTGGGTCCACCTGTCGTTGCAGGTCCCTGCCTGTGGCACAGGAGAGTCATGCTTCTGGGAGCCAGACATGCTGACTGCCCTTTCATCCCCACCCAGCTGGAGAAAGGGTAATCCAGTGAGGAGCCATCTGCCCACATTCTGCCAAGGGTCAGCACACAGGGAGCCACAGCTTTGTACCCTTGGAGAGGTGGCTTTGTGTGTAATCCTTCAGACAGACATTCTCCAGGGCTGGGACAGCTGCGGGACCCGCTGTGGCAAAAGGACTTCAGCTTCCCAGGTAGAAATGAGGTCAAACAGCCCCAAGACAAGCTTAGAGGAGAGAAGAGGGAAGGGGATGAAGTGTGTAGGATTGTGTGAGGGAAAGGCAGGAGATACTGTTGAATGACAGTACCAAAGACAAAAGTTGCTGAGGCAGGTGGAAAACAGGTGGGTCATGCAGGAGGACAACAAGAATGCAAAAGACAAAAACAACCTGAGATGCCCCCTGCCTGTCCATGCCAGAGCCAGTGTGACAGCTCTTAGGAGGTTAATGGGATCATTAGTGGTGATAAGGAGGCAGCTAAGCAGTAAAATGTTCCTGAGAAAGTGAACTTCCTCATTCCAGCCAAGAAAGAGAGATCGGTTCAGAGCAAACAACACCAGGATAAACAACTCAATTAGAAACAGCAAGTTCTTGAACCCAGACAAACAACCCAGACCCGGAAGTTTTCATGTGGGAAGAGCCATGCTTGGAGCAAACACTTCCCCGTGGGACTGCCACTTAATGAATGAGCACTTGGAGTTATAGAAGGTGCCAGGGATTAACTGGGATTTAGGGGCCTTGGGGACGTGGCCAATCTGCTTTAATTGATCATTAGAGACAGCATAATCTCCAGAGAAATCAGCGTGGGAAATCCAGGCGCCAGGCTTCAGACTTTGCCAGGACTTACAGCGGGGCACAAGTCAGGAAGGGTTTGCCTCCATTGGATAAGGCTTTGCAAATGGGTGGCTTGTCTTGTACCTGGCCCTCTGGGGGCTGCCCATGGCCTGTCTCAGTCCCCGGCTGCCTGCCTCCCCTTCTGCCCTGCCTGCAGAAGTAGCTGCCCACACTGCCTTGCTCCCAGACCAGAGGGCAGAACGAGGGACAAGGGTTTACCTGCACCCTAGGCAAGGCTGACCTCTCTGCCCTGTTCCTCTACACCCCACTGCCCCTCGAGCCCAGGGCTGCCTGCAGGCTGTGCTGAGGCAGGGACAGGCAGCTGGTGATCTCAGTGCGGGTGACACTGGGGGCAGCCCTGTGCCAGGTTTACACTGTTTTCAGACACTGACATGGACATTTTCCCCTGAGCTCAGCACTCAGGTCTCCCTGGTATTTGAGGTCTCTCCTGCCAGCCTTCCCAGCCCAGTCAATGATTACCCAGGATGGAGGTTACCCAAGAGCCACCAGGACAGTAACAGAGCAGGAATGACATCCCCAAGCAAACACTAGCTGTGCTGGCCAGGGCAGGGTGCCAGCTCCCGACAACTTCTGCTCAGCTTTTTGCTGACACAGCCCAGGTGTGTGGGGCCACCCCACTGCTGTCTGGTGGTCTGCTGCAGCGGGACAGGCCAGAACCCCAGAAGGCCCCAACCCCCTCCCTGCCCCTGCAAAATCAGGATCTGCTTGTCCCAGTGGGTCAGCTGTGATGGCCCCTCTGCTCCCAGTGGAATGCTGGCCCTCCTGCCGGAGGGGTCACGGGCCCTGGCAGAGATCACTCTGGCTGGCTGTGCTGCAGTGGCCAAATGTGTTTGTTGGGAGCCCTCCACTGCCTCGTGCTGCCCTGCCCAGGCCTGGCCTGCTGCAGCCATAATCCCAGCAGAGCTAGGGCTTGCCCTCATGGCAGGACATCTCCCAGCTCTGGGATCACAAGCTGGAGTGATGTTTTGGTCTTTGCTTTTTGCTGTGGAGCCTCCCTGGCATTTCAGAGAAGGGGACCGCAGGTGAAGGGCACACTGCAGCAGGCACCAGGGGTACCCAGGGCTTGGAAGAGATAGCAAGAGGTGGGCTGCAGAAAGCCAATGCTCTCCTGGAGGATGGATGGGCTCTGTTTGTATTTTGTACTGGCACAGTGCAAAGCAGCACAATGCTCCCAATTCTTCCCCTCTACCCCTGGAGGAACTTCCCCTCCTGCACTCTCAGTCAATTCGGTAATTTTCAATTAAATTCTTTTGTGCCCACAGCAGAATATACACTGGCAAAGTTAAAGATAGTCCTTGGCCACCTCTGAGCCAAATATAGTTAAACTTCCTGTGCCCAAGGTTCTAGGGGTGTGAAATGAGACTCTTGGCCTGCTAGGAGCATTCTGGTGCTCTGGAACATGGAACATCAGCATGGCTCCATTTTTGATGAGCAAACTCTGGTAGAAGCACCATCAAAGCAGAGCTGCTCCTACTGCTGTTGCTGTTCTCCTGAACAGCCCCGTGCACTTATGAGAAGCCCCCTAGGGTGCTGGAGCCAGGGTGATGCAGGCAGGTTTGTCTGTGGGCCCTTAGCTGCCCTGACCTCCTCTCCAGCCCCCCACAGCATGGGCTGACCATGAGTGGCAAAGGTGCTGTGGTGGCAGGGGCATTGCAGCTGGGTTGGTGCCCCGGGGAGTAGGTCCCACAGTGGGAGAGAAGGCAGGGGGTGGCCACTGCCAGGCCAGCAGCCTGTTACTCATTCCCCAGGAGGGAACCTTTGGCCTGTGGAAGGTTTGAGGCTCAGGGAAGGCGGGGGCAGAGTCCAGGCTGGGCTCTGTCTGTCTGGCCTCCCTCGGTGAGGTGAGTGCCAGGCTGGGAACACCCGTGGGTGAATGCACTGCACACGGACTTTTGTGGGGTGAGTGGGTGTAAGCCAGGGTGTGCAGGGCCTTGTCTCTGTCCCAAGCTGCAGTGCCATCCCCTCGTGATGTAAAGGGGCTCCATCAGCTTAACGACAGCTGCAGGAGGGAGAAGAGAGTAGGAAAGCTCGACCTGGGCCTCTCCAGGCCATCTCCATCCCAGCAGTGACCCCGCAGCAGTGCACCAGCCCCTGCAGCCAGCCCATGCCCACGCACAGCAGCCCCTGCCCCGTGCCTGGCAGCGGGCAGGGCCATGGGCACCGCAGCTGCCTATCAGCCACTCTGGCTTCCAGCCAGGACCAGCTTCCTCCCATGGCAGCTCCCAATTAAACCAATTTCTTGGACGGCTTCAGCGATGCAGGAGCCAGAGGCTTTGTAGTTGTGCAGCCTCTTTGGCCAGCCCCAGGGTCTCCCTGTCCCCCTGACGCCCTCCCCATCCCCAGGGCAGCACCTGCACTCTTGTGTAACACGTGGCCTGGTCTTCCACAGCAGTGCCTCCACTGGCCCTGCTGCTCTCCATAAGCCTTATTGGGAACATATCCCAGCAGGAGCCAAGTGCTGGGGACTGTCCCAGCCTCACCAGGCACAAACAAGGCAGCACCATGCTGAGATGTGAGCCAGAGTCACCTCTGAAGCTGCCGCCTGGCCCAGGCCACACTGGTGCCAGCCCGCTGTGCCCAGAAGCTGTGGCACCAAGCAGAGCAGCACATCAAAGCCCTTCTTGCCTCAGCTCCCCACCACCCCAGCCAGGCACAAAGAGAGAGGGGCAGGGAAGACAGGCAGGCAGGGCCAGGGCCCCCATGGGGCTGGGGCCAGGGAGTCAGGTTCCTTCCCTCTCTGGGCACCCCTTTCCTCTCGCCAGAGCTCAGCTCCAGCATGTAATAGGTGCTCAAGAGTGGCTAGGGTGGAGTAGGGACAGGAACACTGCAGGAGCCAAAGCAAGGCTCACAAGCACAGCCTGCACTGATGCCCTCAGTGCTAGGAATGAGGGGAGCCTTGAGGGGGCTGAGCTGGTCACTGCAGGACATGGAATTGCACTCCCACAAGCCCAAAATGGATGGACAGACAGCACGGTGGCAGACACCTGTGCTGTCTAACAAGGAGGATGTAGAAAACCTCTGGGGTGTGACTACAGGGAGACAGGGAAAACTTCTGGGCTGGATGGGACAGCGCTTGGACAAACACCAGGGTCCAGTGTCAGTGTCAGTGGTACAAGGCAGCTCTGGGGGCATGTGAGACATGGGCTTGGGCCACCTGGCAGAGAGAGCCTCTGTGGCAATGGCAGTGGTGGTGCTGCTGTGGCCCTGGTGTCACCAGCACTGTGGGACACTGCACTCACATAGGGACATGCACTCAGCCCTGCAGCCACGGCACTGACAGGTGCTTTAAGGCACCTGCCTGGCTCCATGCTCACTGCCTCATGGTGCCCCAGGGTGGCTGAAGGGTCAAAAGGTACAGGTGAGACCGACCCTGCTGCAGGGAGCAGAGTGTGAGCAGTTTGGCTGCTGCAAACGCACTTTGGGAATTTGGGTCCAGTGGCAGACATGGGGAGGTAATCCTTGGTGCTGACACCACCCAGAGCTCTGGTCCCTCCACAGCACAGGGGCTCAGGGACTGAGGGGTGCAGTGCCAGGACCCAGGCAAAGAGCCTGAATGGTAAAGCACTGAGCAGCAGAGGCCGCAGGCTCCTTAGCTGGGTAATTATTGTTCTTGTTGTTATTATTGTAATTACAATAACAGCAACAGCTACAGCTGGCTGCCGTTGCATCACTGCTGGCATCAACGCCCGTTGTCATTGCAGTGGGAAAGTGACACCCCAGGGCAGGAAGTGCCTTAGCCAATGTGTGTGCAGTCTGTTCCTCTCTGAGGGCACCCACAGCAGTCTGCCCCTCCCTCCAGGGGCCCACAACCCAGACTGTGCTCAGCTGCCTGCAGGACTGAAGGGGACAGATGGGTCCAGAGAGGAGCTGACGGCTCCAAAGCTCCCTGCTGATCCCAGGGCTGTGCCTCTTCCCCAGGTCAGTCACTGCCAGGGACCAGCTTACTCTGTCCCTAGGGCCTGGCATGTTGTCATTTGGGGTACAGCCAGAGTGTGTGTCACTGCTCAAAACTCTGCCACTGCCAGGGAGGATGCCCTGCTCATGGGACAGGCCCACGTGGCTTTCCAGCTCTCCTCCCGCCCCCAGAAAAGCCTACTATTAATGGAAGGATTGTTAGAGAATGAAGGGTTAGAGCAGCAAGCAGGTCTGGGCTGTGGGCTGCAGAGGGCCAAGGATTACCCTGGGACAGCAGCCTGGTGCCAGCACCTCTCCAGCCAGAGCTAAGCCCGAAGTGCTGGAGCCCAGCCCAGCTGGCAGTGCCCAGGCTTTGCTCTTCAGGATGTTGGAGCAGGGATGCTGCCCACCTCTTTCCCTCCATGTTACCTGATCATTCTCAACCTCCAGGTCCTGGAGGGGTTTTGCTGCACAGCTGGAGCTCTCAGCTCTCCTCGGTAGTGAAACGGCCATGCCAAAACTCCTGGGGTGGTGGAGCAGTGCCCAGGAGCTGACATTACCCAAAAGCTTACCAACTGTCCTGGACAAAGGGAAACATTCCCCAGCTTCTTATAACTGCTTACTCTTCTATAATTTCACACTTAGAGAAGCACCCACGGACCTGCACCAAGAGCCTGCCCTCAGCGAGGGCACCCATCCCGCCTGCTTTGCCCCCAGCTGCCTGCTTCCTTCAGGATGCCATGGGGGAGCTGGGCTGCTCCTGTTTCTTCCAGGGCTGAGCATCCTGGGAGCACCATGCAGCATTTCTAGCAGCCCCAGCTGTGCCTCACCACATCCAGTGCAGCTGTAACAGAGCTCACACCTCTCCTGCCAAATGCCACCATATCCCTGCATGGTGTGGAGGAAGGTCCTTCTCAGCCCAGGAGCAAATCCCTGCTCCAAGCCAGGCCTGGATTACACTCAGGGGTTTGTGGCAGCAGCAGGTCTGCCTGCAGCCCACGCAGTCCTATCTAGGAGAAGGAGCACACGTGTGGGGACCTGTGAGTGCACACAGAGACCCCGGAGTGCCTTGGCTTTGTGGCACACGTGTGTGGGGCATCCCAGCAGTACCTGAACCACTGAGGCTGTGTGCTCTCAGAATTCCTGTATTGTGGAAACAGAGAAGGAACATGTCATTTTAACAGCTCTGACCTGGCTCTGCTCCCCTCTGTCTGCCCCCCACAAGAAGCTCTGCTGGCACCACGGCAGAGCTGGCCGGGGCAGGGCAGGGGTCACTCTGCACACACGCTGGGCGCAATTAGTGCTGTGAACAGCACTGCTGCAACACGAGAATGCCACAATACTGGCTAATCCAGGCACTGGCTTGGGGCCAGGATAGACCTTCCAGGGCTGCAGGCACTCAGGCAACGAGACAAAATGCCCCTCCAGGAGGTGGGTGTCTAACCAGGGCCCGGATCTGGCAGCCAGTGTACCCACCCTTGGGCTGTATCTGTGCCCCATGGCTTGGGGTCACCAACTGCTGCCTAGGGTTGAAAGAACCAGCCCCTGCTCCCTGCCACCACCGTGGGGACATTTCAGCTCAGCCCCTGTGGCCAAGAAGGGCCAGCAGCTGAGGATGGAAAGCTGACAGGGCTTCGTGAGGAGAGAGCTTGGAGGTCTCCGGCCACCTGACTCCCACCCCAGCCAGCCACAGGCCAGTCACCACAGTGTGTTCAGCCCAGTGGCATCCAGGAGGCAAGTGCCAGGAGCCAGGCACAGTGCTCTACATAAGCACATCTGCTCTCTGCCTGCTGCTCCCATTGCAGTGACAAGTGGGCACCAGGCCAAAAATGCCTTTCCCTTCCTACTTCCACAGGGCAGCAGGACAGACTGAGGTGGAAAGCTCATGGGGAAGGTTTAGGTAAGGAATCAAACCCTGAGGCTGGCCTGGTACCCCTGCTTTCAGCCCATCTTACTGCATCCCAACCCTGGGATGGTCCCCTCACTGGCAGGTTATGCTGCCAGCATTCAGCCTTCAGCCTCTTCCTCCCATGAGCTTTCAAGTTGCCCTGCTCAGCCTGGCTCTGCTCACCAGCTCTTACACTTGCCACCAGCTGTGAGCAGCACAGGGCAACCTGCTCCAGGGTATTTCTTAGAGCTGGATCTGCAGCCCTCAAAATCCCCCTCACCTGAATCCCCCTTATCCCACCCAGATGTCTTGGTGAGGGACCATGTGCAAGTGGGGAACACATGTCCCCACATGTACTGACCAAGGCAGTGGGGCCTGGAAGAAGTTGAAGGGGCTTTCCTGCCCAAACCACTTCCAGGAAAGATCAACTCCCAGACACATCAAATACAAAACATTTTCTTCCTGTTTCAAGCTTAATTTTTGCATCAGGCAGGACTGATTATTTTTAATGAACTGTAAACATAGAAAGAGGCACTGTCATTCTGCAAACTGTTTCTTTTGGGAATCTCCCAATTTTCAGGTCTAACAGATCTTACAGATGATGCCTCATTGGCAAGGACAGAGTCTGGTGGGGAGGGCCTCTGGGCTGAAAGCCGAGCTGTGCTGTGCCCTGTATTTTTAGAAGCTGGAGACAGCCAGATGGATCCCAGTCCAGACCCATCCCTACCTTGCTCTAACCCCGTGAACTCTGGGTCTCCAGGTCAAGGTGCCTTGGGACACCCAAAAAAGCTTCTGTCCCCAGCGCTGTTACACTGCTGCTGAATGCAGTCATGCAGAATAGGACTTATTTTTTAATTTAAACTGGTCTCTTTATGTGTTTGCTATGGAGGTAACATTCCCATGTCTGTTGTATCCTTCCCTGGACAGGGAGCACATTCGGAAGGTGCCGCTGGCATTGCAGGGGCTGACGCACACCGGATGCATGGGGCTGGCAGGACTTCGCCATCCCCATTTGTGCCCAGCTGGGCATGTCATGGCCGTGGGCTGACAGAGAGCCGCAAGTCTCTGGCTGTCCCACTGGTGGCTCTGTCTGTCCTGGGAAGGGCTGCTGCGTCCCCACTGCAGGGTCCTGCTGTGCCCAGGCACCGCACCACTGTTTCAGCCCCTTCCGTGCCTGGCCCGCCCAGCTCCGGCCCACGGAGGAGCTGCTGCTTGGCCGTGACCATGTTTGGGTGTTTTTGAGCTGGCGGATGACTCAGATCTCCATTCCCGGGACTTGTTTACCGAGATGGGTGGGAGCAGCAGCAGCGTGAGGCGGGCGGCATGGCGGGTGCAGGGCCCAGTGTGCCCCCACGTGCAGCTGCGTCTGCCCCAGCTCCTGCCCTCGGGACAACTTCTGCTTTCGGGGATGGAGGGTGCTGGCCTCCGCAAGCACAGGCAGTGCTGGGGGTGGACGTGCCCAGGCTCTCACGGAGAGGCAGAAACAGACCCGGGTGTGCTGCTCCAAAGCGTGTCGTTCCAGGCTATTTTACCCGCTCCTTACAGGATCAGCCCAGCAGTTCCTTTTGTCCTTACTTAATGCTGAAGCTGTGCCGCCCCTTGCCAGTGGCATGGCTGTGCCCTCACCCTGCTGCCGGCTCTCCCAGCTGGAAGATGGCACTGTCCCCTCACATGCCTGCCGGGTGGAGCCAGGAGGTTTCCCAGAAAACAACCCTCTTCTCGGCCTTGACTGAAATAGCAGCTCAGAAAACACAGTGCAAAAATCCCCAGGGCTGAGCAACAAGTTGCTGCTTTCCAGCAGCTGACCACACAGCCCCTGCACCAGGGCAGTATCCCTGGGCCCCAGNACCATGTTGCACAGCCATGGGCATCTTCCCAGCCCTCCCGGCCACAACAGCTCCCGGGCTCTCCTCTGGCTTCTCCCTGCGGACATCCCACGGCTTCCCTCCGCCCTGCCCCGCGCCGGCCTCCCCCGTGCCCAGTCCAGCCGTTGCTCTGGAAGCACGAACCAGAACCTGTCACTTCCACTTGCCCACGGTGTCTCACAGCACGGCCCAAAATAGCTCAAAAAGCCCTAAAATATCGCTGCCCACTCAGCCCAGCCAGCACCCTAAGGAAGACGTGGGAGTGTGTGCACGGCTAGAGGTGAGCAAGCAGAGGGACCAGCTCGAAAACGCACAT
>VYXF01002816.1:146759-164349 GCA_013397295.1 Polioptila caerulea | reverse complement strand
GGGGGGGGGGGGGGGGAGAGAAAACAGGTGCTGCAGGTGGCAGGAGGCCCCCAGAGAGGGGCCATCAGGATGAGCAGGGTCCCTGTCTGTGCCCCATCAGTCACCGAGTTGCAGCTGATGGCTGAGGTGACCTGTAAGGGCGAGTGCTGCTGTAGTCTGGGGCCATGGGAGGATTGGGGCACTGAACAAGCAGGGCTGCGGCATGTGTTGGCACACACGTGTGCAAACAGTGGTTTTCTCTGGTTTTCTCTTTTGTTTTTTTCATCACTAGAAAACAGCAGCATGTGGCTGATATTGGGAAAGAGACTTTTCTCCTGTTTGGTGTAGTGTCCAAGAAGAGGGTTGGTATCCCAGCTCCCTCATCCTGTCCTGCCCATCTGACAGTGGGCAAGGGTGTTGCACTCGAGGTCGGGGCTCCATTCCTGGACACAGCAAAGCCATGGTGCCCACTACACCATGTCCCCTGGCCCAGGTCTTGGCACATGGCACCATCAGATGGACATTTCCAAACCAGCGGCACATTGTGTCAAGTAGCCTCAGCAATGGAATGGATCCACTGAGGGGACAGCACTGTTACCACGTGCCTGCAGTTCCACATCCCACACACGGCACCAGTGTGGCTGCCAGGAGAAAGCAGTGATGTTCCCAGGGTGTGAAACTTTTAAATGCCGGGATTTGAGGAAAAAAACAGTCAAGGAATAACAGAAGAGAGAAGAGCCTCACAGCAATCGCTGAGCAGAGCAGAGCTGTGCATAGCAGCACAAACACCCACACCCACTGCCATGCTGGCACTCAGCTCCTGTGGGATCAGGCTGGGTACACAAGGCATGTGTGCACACACGTGTGCATGCACACCCTCCCAGGGCTATGTGATCTTGGGAGCCAGCTACAGCAGCATGTCTGCGTGGGCTCAGCGTGTCCAGACACAGCTTTGCACCCACTGCAGTCCCGCTTGGTTCCAGCTCCACATGGCTCTGCCCCAGGTGGACACCATGTACTGGGGCCAGTGATGGTGCCCAAGGGAAACCTTCAGATCCTTGTCCTTGAGCCCAGCCAGAACAAACTAGGTAATAAACGGGGATTTCCTTGCTCAGAGCCTCTGCTACTAGCACAAACCTGTGCCTTGGCCTTCTCCCAAGCCTGCTCTCCTGTTGTGCCTCGTGCTCCAGTCCTCCCTTGCCGTCATCTCTGACTGCATCTGCTCCGACTTCCTGGCTTCTCTATACACCCTACAGACACACTGAGGACAATCCCAGCCTCATGATGCTGCTCAGGTGGGTGCATATTTCTGCAGCTCCTGGCCCAGGACAAATCCTCCCTTGGGAAAACCGAGGCCTGATTTCCAAGACACCCAGGGCTGGCACTCTCTGGGCTCCCCATGGACATCCCACAGATGGTCCCTGGAAAGCTGGGGTCTGAGACAGCCACCATCAACCATGGCCCCCGCCTCATCTCAGTGCTGAGCTGATGAAGCTTTCCTGGGTTGAGAGGCACAGTTCTTCCACCACCACTCCATGCCCAGGAAGCCTGAGGGCTCCCACTGCCCTTCCTACCCTGCCACAGTCCTTAGGGAGCACCCAAGCTGCCAGAACATCACCCCTCCCGAGATCTGCACCCCTGAGCATCAGAGCCATCATGCCCAAACCCGCACCGCTGCACGGACACAGGCAGTGGCACATGGTGCCATGGGGACACAGGGGACACACCACTGCAGGGATGCAGACAGAGGCCCTACCAGCAGAGGTGACAGCCAGCGTCTCTCCCTGCCTGGCAGTGCCAGGCTAGACAGCTCTGCCAGCAGGATAGATGAACGTGAGAAAATACTTCATGGTCTGGTCAAACCCAGTGCAAACAAAGCTGTGTGATCCAAGGAGTGAGGGGCAGACTCTGCATGGGGACAGAGCCACTATGCTGACACACAAAGGCCCCTTCACTGCCCTCGAAAGATGAGCAGTGTGTGCAGTGGCATTGAATCTGGGACAGGGACAATTACGGTGTGAGCCCTCCTCAGACAGAAAGGCCTTTGTGAGTCAGGACAATCCCCAGCTCTGCAGTCACCATTGGTGACCAAGCACAGCCCAAGCGTCAGGGCTGGGCTTCCCTGGAGCCGGGTCATGCCAGAGCCACCCCAGACACAGCCTGTGTGATGGCCAGGTGTGTGGGAAGTGCTGGGAGTGCTGGCTGAGCTCTGTCGAGGCACCTGGAGGCACTAAGGCAGCCAGGGAGACAAGAGCCAGCTCCTTCCTCAGCTCTGCTGGATCACCAGATCCCTGCTCCATCCTAAAAGCCCTTCTCTGTCCTACCTCCCTTTGATGGGACTTATGCCACATGGCCCCTCAAGCTGCACATCAGAAGGGCCTTGGTCCCTCAGAGCCCTCCCAGTGGATCCGAGTGCCACGGGTGGGCAGGAGGCAGCACCTGCCGAGGGACAGAGCCACTGTCACTGGGCTCAGAGTCACTGGGCTCCCTGGCACAGAGCAACCCAGAGCCTCTGGCCCTGGGAGAGGCCGTGTGGGGTGCCACCCACCCGGCATCACCCCTCCCATGCCAGTCAGATCAGAGCTGGCCAAACAGGGCACCAGGCCACCAACAAGGTGAGACAGCAGCTTGCTCTTGCTGTGCCTCCAGAGTCAGGATGCAGACTGCTGGTGCAGCAATCCCCCTCTCTGGAGACAGAATTTAGGGAAGACCACAATGCTCCCCTAAACACAAGCAGATACAAGCAGATGCTGCTAGACAATGACTTGATAAATGACAATCTCTCCATGGCCATGCTGGGCAGGTGAGGAACAGGCAGGCTTGGGCAGCATGCCACCTCCCAGAGCCAGCCTATCCTTACTGTCACCACATCTCAGCTGGCTCCTTCCAACAAGACAGTGAGCTTCGGGGTGTGGCCATGGCTGGTGGGGACCATCTTTGCCACTGACCCTGTCAGACTGGCCTGGGATGCACACTCAGGGGTTGCTGCAGCCCCTGATACCTGATCTGCCATGCGTGTCTCAGCTCACTCCAGGGCCTCCCAGCATGTGCCAGAAGGAGGCCAAGAGAGAAAAGGAAGCAGGCACAAAAAGCCTCAAGCCTTTTCCAAAGAGACTTCTTGTTTCTCTTCTGGGATGTGGTGAGCTGCCAGGGCCGCTGCATGGCCAGGCCATCTGAGCTCTGTGGTAGGCAGAGCCAGGGCTCGCCATGGGGACAGGTGGCACCACAGGAACCTCAAGCAGGTCCTCTCCCAGGAGAAGCCATACAAGGGGGTGGGAGGAGTGCCAGGGGTGTGGGGCTCAGTTAATGAGCCCAGGACCCATCATAGGGCCCAACCATGTCTTCACAGCCCTGCCTGGGGCCCTGCTGCACCAACATAGCTGTTCCTACATCCTTCATTCCCTAAGGAAGGACCACAGGTCCCAGGCACTGGAAGAGCCAGGCCTGGAAGCTGCATTATGTTCCAAGGATAATGTAGGGAGGACGTGCTCTGCTGCCAACAGCTTGTGCCTCAGCCCTTGTTTTCGACTTTATGTAAGCAGGGAACCCAAGCCTGCTCCAGGACATGGTGAAATTGGATCCATCCGGAAACAATTAGAAAGGGGAGGGATAAGGAAGAAACTTTGCTTTGTTGGCACAACTCTCAGCCCAGGGAAGAAAACAGAGCCCATGAGCAAGCCCAGATGTATTTGTGCTGGGGAAAAACAACCCATGAGTAAAAGAGAGGCATGGAGATGGGGTTCACTCCACACCTCCCTCTGGGACCAGTTTTGGCAGAGAGTGATATGGGCAGGTGCTTGAGGACAGAGAAGCTCTTAAGGAGTGGAATTATAGAATACCCCGAGATAGAAGGGCCCCACAATGTTCTTCGCAGTCTAACCCTCTGACCAAGGAGGAGATGGTATCTCACCAGGGAAGCTCTTCTCACTAGGTAGGAGACAACCCACCTTTAGCCCAAGGCAGTCAAATGAGGACTGTGAAATGCCTGCCGGGATCCCCTCTGTGAAGACCACCTATGGATCCCCATCCCCAGTGGCATGCTGCTCACACAAACTGGAGGTCACCTTGTGGCCTTGGGGACCCATCCTCTCCACAGGGCAGGGAAAGGACAAATGTTTTGCTAATGCTCTGGATCATGAGCCCAGCCTGCACCCTGATGTGCCTCAGCTGCTCATACAGGCCCCTTGGGCCCCCGGGGCCTCTGGGATGTCTGATACCTGCAGGGCCTGATGACAAGGAACACTCGCCCCCACAGCTGCCTGGGAAAGGCACCCCACAGGCACAGGGTGTTCCAGGATGAAGGCAGGCTGTGAGTCAGCTCAGAAAGTGGAGTCTGGACGAGCATCCTCAGGGGTGATTCCAGGATTGCATCACTGCAGTGGGAGAGGTTCACCTTCTACCTGTGCTCATGGAGAAGTCCTTGGTCAGCCTGTGTGGGTAGGTGTCCACCTGGACAGGTGAATTACTGCTGGTGCTACAGAGTGATGACTCTGCCTGCAGCACAGTACCCTCAGAGCCACATCAGCTCCCACCTCAGCTTCAGCACCCTCCTCGAACCTTACCCTCCAGCCACAGATCCTGCACAGCCCTGGGCCAAACCCCCTCTCTGCTCCCACTGTCCCCAGCGGGGAACAACCTGTTCTCAGGGTCCCCATGCAATGCAGCTGTACTCTCCAGCTCCTATGCCAGTCTCCCCAGAAGGACAAAATGGCTGCAGCTGCTTCCTCATTCCTTTTTGGGACAGGAGGTCCATGAGACAAACAGGAGCATAGCCAGGCACGGGGTGCTGGCCGTGCCTCACCCCAGTGAAACCTGGGACCCTGATGCAAGCACGTGGGGAACTTGCTCCGCTGGCAGCTTCCACGGTGTTTTTCATCCGCCAAATGGTCTGTTCCAGGTCTGTGTCTTTCATCAACAAAGTCCTCCAGAGCGGGAATCCTGGGACGTAAGTATCTTGAACGTGTTAGGAACAGCTAATCCCAGGTTTGCCCTTCCCCACAGGAGAGGAGGAGCAGGGCAGGTGAGATGAGGCTGCAGATGTTGGCTGGCTTCCTGAGCTGCTCAGCAGGAGCATGGACTGCCCTCCCAGCAGCAGCACAGCCACTGCACTGAGCAGGGACTCCCGCTCACCCTGACCCTGCTGCAGACCTGCAGGGACCACGTATGTGCCTGCAGCCACCACTGCAGGAGTCTGCACATGATCCTTTGTCCCCCTCTCCCTTGCAAGGGAACGTGGTCTCTGCCAAACTGTGGGTGTCCTGACACTGGATGTGTCCCTTCTGTCAAAATCTTTGATGAAGCACTCTGGATCCCCAGTCTGTCCCTGGTTGGAGGCTGTTCTCAGCCAGTGCTTGGCAGGGTCAGAGATGGGGCAAGCAGGAGATGAGATCTTCCAGCCCTCCCAAGTGCTTGGGACCCATCCAGGAGCTCCTTTGCAGTGTGCTGTGCTGGGGCTGAAATCCCCAGATGTGAATGGCTCAAGCCAGCACAGGAGCCAGGAATACACAGCCACAGGACAAAGGATGTGACTGAAGGGTGGCAGAGCCAGCCCAAACCACTCCAGTGGCATGGAGCTCACCCTCCATGGGAGGAGAGATGCCCACGCTTGACCTAGCTGACCTCTTTGTGACAAGTCACCACCATCACTGCCTGACACTTCCCACCCTGTGTCCTCCAGTGCTGAGCTCTTCAAGAGCTGATAGCCTGCTCCAAAGCGCCCTAAAATACCCCCAAACCTCTTCCTCAGTGTGTCATATTTTGAGCTTCCCAGAGTGACCAGCAAGACCACTTGCACCAAACCAGGCATCCCAGCTGGGCCGTCTCTCTGATGACCCATTCAGCTTGCTCAGGTGACTGTTCCCATTCCCTGCCAAGTGTGGATTGGTTTTGAAATTATGGATTCCTTCTTTACTTCAAAATGTGAACATTGTTTTCTCTTGCATGTCTTTTGGGTTTTTTGTGTTGGACGTGGAATGTTCCCAGCACTTGTCAGTCTTGGAGCCCAGGCAGGGAAGAAAAAGCAAACACTGTGCTCAGCTGAGGATGAGGAGGCTGCAGGGGCTGTAAATTTTAAGCATAAACTTACCCTGAACACTTTCTATGCCATTCAGCCAGGTCTAGACTGAGCCTTTCACAATGACCAGGTATCTTCATGCAGTGACTTAGTTCCTCACTCCCTGCTCACCATTTCCCATGAGTTCCAGAAATCATGACCCAAACTGGAGTTACCTCAGCCTGACCTGCATGATGTAAGTCACACAAGGAAGCAGGTGAAGTATGCCCCAGAGGGACACAGCCAACTCAACCCCAGGCCACACACCTCTGTCTGCTCCAGGGAACAAGCCCCAAACTCACTCTGATCCTTCTCTTTCTGTCCTGTCTGACCACTGCACCAGCACTTCTCCAACACAAGGACCTGCCAAAACCCCCTCTCACCCTTCCTAGTTGCCCCCAGCAGTTCCCAGCATCGCTCTGACCCTTTTCTGCTGCTTCTCTCCTCTCATCCATGGTGAACATGCACTGGTGTGCTCAGGGGAACCATCTGCCTGCACCCAGAGATGCAGGGCATTCATATGGGCATTGGTGCCTTCTGAGGGCATCCTGCAGTGCTTCTGACCCAAAGTTCCCAAAGATAAGGTCCGGAAAAACTCTCAGGTGTCCATTTTGCCCACTGAAACCCTGAGCATCCCTGTTCTCCTTAGCACAATCGAGAGCAGTACCCTCTGACAAAAATCTCCTGGAGGAGCTGTGATGGGCAGCAGTGGAGCTGTGTGCCAGCCCCGGGAGCTCTGCACTGCTGTCTCCAGCTGTGCCCATGGCAGCCAGCAGTTGGGTGCACTGCTCACCACCTCAGATAATTATAGCTCCACTGTTTATATACCCTTAGCCCGTGGCCACAGGAAGGAAGGCTGAAGGACACTCTGCGTAACAGAGCTCTCCACCCCTTCCTNNNNCACCCCCCCCCCCCTCCCCGTGTGAATTTGGTGCGTGTGACAAGACACCATGGCCAGCACTGTTTGTCAGAGCTGGTCACAGCCCGCAGCTTCCCCTTTCTGCCACCCATGGAAGCCTGCTCTGGGTTCTCTGGGCACTCAGTCTCCCGTCTGCACAGTTTGCAATCTCCTCCTGCATCCTTCAACCTGGCAGCTTCTTGATCCCACAGCTTGACTGAGGACATGAAGGCTTATCCCTGCCCCCTTGCATGGCTGAACCATGCGAGTCCTGCAGCCTGTGCCCATCTCCAGAGCTGTGCGTGCTGGGAAGCATCCAGCGATGGGGGGTCAGTGCTCTCCTCCTCACAAAGCTCAGCTGTGGCATCTCTGTGTCAGCCCTGCCTCCCCACCGCGGCAAATGGCAACCCCCCGGCAGCCCCAGCTGCTGGCTGGGCCTGAGCAGGGCTGAGCAGAGGGCCAGGGAGCTCCTGAGCCACGGGGCTGTCCATCTCTGCAGGGACAAGTCACCACCAGTCATCACCGGTGGGGATCCCAAGGAGCTGCCGAGGAGGCAACAGCAGTGGCATTGGAGGGGGCTGCACAGGTGAAGAACCTGTGCAGAGCCCCTTCCCCACCCACGGAGAAGCAATGAGCCGGCAAGGCTCGGCTGCAGGATTAGGAATGGTATGGGCTGTGTCCTGCACGGATGGGCCAGGCCAGCCAGCTGCGGCTGAGCCAGCACTTTCGTGTTTGTTTGTGCTGTTAGATAACTTCGAAAGCAGAAGCTGGAAGGGCTGGCGGCTGAACAGTTTGTTCTTTCCGAGTTCCACGCGCTGCTGCCTCAAACCTCAGTGCTGTGCAGGTCTTAAACCACAGCCCTGCTGTGCCGCTCGGAGCCGCCCTGTCCCTCATCCTCACCCCAACGTGTCCCAGCACTGAAGCCCCTCCAGCCCAGAGTCGAGCTCTGCCTCTTCAAGCTGCCAGAGGAGGAAACACAGCAGTAGGACCGCTTTGGAGGGGTCTCAGCCCCACATCCCCGGCCTGGCACAGGGTGAGGGGCTGCTGCCACCTCCTGGCCACGGCCCGGGCCCAGGGCAGCCCCGGTGGCTGCCCTGCACAGCTCTAGCTGGTGGCTCCCGGCCGCACCCTGCTCCCAACGTGGCCGGGAGGGAACGAGGGTCACGCACCGCCGCCACCCGGCGCAGCCCTATCAGCCTAACCCGCATCCACCGGGAACTGGGGCAGAGAACAGCCCAGGACGAGGCTGCTGCAAACCCTGTTCCAAGGAGCGTATCCTACAGCTATGCCAAAGGGCAGCGATGGGAAGTGGGTCCGGGTTACCTTTGAGCACCGGAGCCTCTCCAGGGACAGGCAGCCTCACCTCCCCAGCTAAAAGGGATGGCTGGGGCTGCAGCACTGAGGTGTCACCTCGTCGAGGACCAGGATGGTGCACACAGCTCCTGAGCCCAAGAGGGACACAGTGCTCTGCCTCACTTTCTTGGCCACCAGAAGTGAGGGCATGAGGCGCACATTGCTCTGGCGTGAGCAGAGAGCAAGCACTGCTGAGAAACCCTGCAAGGGTGCCCTGCTCCTCTGCTACTGGCAATGGTAGCACTGGGAGTAGGGACACCTGGCTGTGCAGAGTTCCCACATTCCCTCAAGTTGCACGAAGTCTACCCCACAAGGGGAGGCACTACTACTTGATAAAAGGGAGGGCCATTTTTCCACAGCTGGTCCAAATATCCCTCACTGGGTTGCACCACACCTCCCTTCTAGCTGCTGGAGCATCCTGAGCAGTGATAGAGGGTCCCAGTTCCTAGCAGCAACTGGGAACTTCCAAGAAACTACAGAGACAAATGAAAGGTTGGGCCAAGGCCAGATCACTAGCACAGGCTTTGCCTCTGTCCAAGGGAGTGTGGTGAGGGTCTGATCCTGTGTCTGAGGACCAGGAGACAGGCACAGCATCATGGAGTCTGCTAAGACCCCTCTCCCAGTGCTGGAACTCTGAGGATGAAATCCCCCCAGGCTGAGACTGAGCAGCAGTGCTCTTCCTCCCTTTGGTGCTCAACTTGTGACACCATGGTCCCATAAACTGCCTCAGGGCTGGCACAACTCAGAGCCAGCTTGGAGCCACCAGGGCCAACAAGGACAGCTCTATGGACTGCACAGGCAATGGAGGGAATGGGGTGGGATATGTCCCTGGCAGGTTTTAGACACAACAGCAGACTCTGTGATAGCCAATGAGGTTTGCCCTCACAGTGTACCTGCCACAGCTCTGCACCATGCCCGTTGGGGAGCAGGCAGGGTCAGAGGCTGCACAGGAGCTGCAGGCTCATGTGCTCTCCTATAGGCTCGGGGCAGACTTGTTTTCAACCTGCCTGACACAAAGGAATGTTCAAGCTTCAGCTCTGGGGACAAGTTCAGGACTCCAGCCCTGCTCTGCATCCCCATAGCAAACCCTCCATCCACTCTCAGGCACTCTGGCCCAGCACAAACCACCTCTGCTCACTCCACCCGCTCCCGGGGAGCCCCTGGAAGGAGCACAAGAGGAACAGGCCAGATGCATATTCCAGCCTGCAGGATTTAAAGCAATGAGGTCAGACTCCTGTGGAGCCCAGTCCTTCAGTCACCAGTGTCAAGTCCCTTAGGGATCTCAAGACCCCATGCTCTGACCCACAAGACTCCTCCAAAGCAGTGAAGATGCCCAGTGCTCTGGGCTTTCCTGGCTGAGGGAGGGTAGAGCCACCCAGACTGCTCCCTGTGGGCTCAGGAGTAGCTTTGCAAAGGCAGGACTTGGCCGGTGTGGACACCACAATAGAGGTACCCCTGAGGGATGTGGTTGCTCTGTGCTGAGGAGGAGCAGAGCCCAGAGTGTTTTATTTACCGCTTTGCAATCACATTGCTCCACTGGAGGAGCAAAGCCATGGCACAGAGTGATAAGCTATTTCTGCTGCAGCTGGGCTCATCAGAGCCGCCTCTGCTAGTCCAGGCCTGCAGGTGTGTTTGAGGTCAAGTAGAAGAGAGACTCCTGACATGGAGAGCACTTGGCTTGGCTGCTGTCCATGATGGGGAGGGCCCAGCAAAGCTGTTGGCTGTCCTAAGCAAGCTGCTTCTGCCCCAGACAACTGGCCTTGCATGCCACACAAGGGACAAGATGTTCTGGGTTTGTGCCGGATCCACTTGACTGGACTCTGTAAATGATATTTTATATAACTCTGTTTTCTGATTGCTTTCAGCACCTTCCAAGTAAAAGCCACAGGCATCAATATTCTGCATGCCTGGTTGTTATGAACGGGATGAAGGGGTTGGTTCCCCCACTCACTGTGAAAACCTGCCCATTCTTGCAGCAAAACCTCGTGAGGCAGCAAAGATGTTCTCAGGTCAGACCCAGGGTACCAGCGCAGTGAGCAGGGTGTTCCCATTACTGCCACACAAGGAGCCTACCAGCTATCCCACAGCTGGGACAGACCCAGGAAGGGGACATGCATAGCCTGGCTTCCCTCGCTCTGGCTGTTTGTCCCAGGCTTTCCCAGCCACATCCCTGCTCCCCATAGCAGCAGCTGCTGGAAGCCCAGCAGCCCAAACCTGCAGTCTGTGGCACCAGCTATACCGAGTATATCGGGACAAACACCATCCTGCTGTCCTCTGCAAAGGAATGATTCCTGGGGCCACGGGCAGCTATCCACCACAGGCAATGTGGAGAGAATCCTGCTGGTGGAGGGAGGGGTCCCTGCATCCCCATGAGGAGCTTGGAGGAGCACAGACCTTTGATGTGGCTCAGGAACACAGTTCCCACGCATTTTATGCATGCAGGCAGCAGCACATTGCTCCTGCCTGCAGGAAACCTGGGAACATGGCTGCCTGGGCTGGCTCCCTGCAAGTGGATGTTATTTTAACTCACAGTTCCTCTCTCATTTTTGCCAGGCAACGACTGTTTCTGCTGTTGGCTAAGCAATAAAGAGCCTCTTTTTTTCTTCTCTACTATTTCTAGGTTATTTTTAGGCTTTTCTCAGTGGGTCTTTGCTGCAAACACTCAAAGGGATGGAGAAGTTGTCCTGCTCCGCGTGCCCAGAGGAAGGGGAGCAATGTACAGGGCAGGAGATGCCAGTAAGAAGGGCTTCCCAGTCCGGGTGGGGAAGCATGTGCCTTGGAGCACCCGCTGCCCTGTGCTGCACACAGGAGCAAGCTCCTCCTGCCCAGCTGTGCTGTGCAAGACTTGGCCTTTCACAAGGAAGCTGTGATGCCCACATCTTCCCAGCTGTGCCAACAGCAGCCTTCACCTCTCCAGAGCCCAACCAAGGCAGGTCCTCCATGTGGTGCCAGCAGGGAGGTCCCTGTGCTGGTCCAGCTGCGGACCTGAGCAAGGTGAGGTGCAGAGGCACAGGGAGGGACTTCTGCAGAAGGGAAATCGAAGGGACAGGACGTGGGCTTAGGGTGACCCCAGAGAGGGTCACACACAGCCGTAGCAGTGCAGGAATTGCCAGCTGGAGCTGACAGAGCTGAAGTCAGCTGGTGTCACATTCAGGCTTGGGATAGAGACCAGGCCCCACAAGAGGGAGAGAAGAGTGTGAGGGACACAGTGCCTGCCAGCACTGTGGAATACTTGTGCCATGGCCAGAAACCCCCCACTAAGGGTACTGACGGGAGTGATGCTGTCCTATCTCCAAAACAGAGGACAGGAGCTAGCACATCCCGAACCCCTTGTCATGTCAACCAACATTCAGGAGAAGGAAGTGCTCCTAGGGCAGCAAATAAAGAAATAGCCTGTGTTTCCACCAGGCAGGGACATTCCAGTCTAAGGCTGGGATCCTCTGCATTCTGCCCCCCTCCCGCCCCCTCCCTCCACNCGCCCCCTCCCTCCACCCCCCACGCCACAGAGGCTGTTTTGTCCACAGGGGCAAAAGTACTCTCCACTTTCAGCAGGAGGTGTTACTTTGTCTGGCCCCACAGCCCTTTGTCTCCTGGAAAACTGCAAAACCCTGAGCTTCGCTGCAGCTTCAAGAAGTTCAGAAAGAGACAGAACCTGCTGGAAGGCAGACGCCCATGTCGGCACTGGGCCAGCTCGAACCTTCCAGGCTGTTACACACTCCCACAGCTGCTTGGCAAGGACATCGCTGACCCTCCCACGTCACAGCCCCGAGCAGCCTGGGCCAGCTGTGTCCAGACACTGGGCTGGGGTTGCTGTTTTTCTGCTTTATCAGGATCTTGCTGCGACCGGCGGTGAGTGGGTCATGTTTGTGCAGCGGTTTGTGCAGGCTGATGGTTATGTAAGCGCTCAGGGTTACTCTGGAGGCTCGGCCAGCTATGCCTCCCTGGTGCATGTGCACGGCTGCCAGGCCGCTCGCCACCGCAGTGATGGGGACAGTGGCACATGCAGCCCTACGCTCCATGCAGTTCTGTCGCTGTCCCAGCTCGTTATGAGGGTGCACAGCATGTGCCTGAGCTGCCGCGGTGCCCGGTGCTAGAAGGCTGCATGCCAGGGAGCTGGTGGCCAAGTCATGCATTCAGGTAGTACTGTCCCAGCGCTGCAGCAGCCGTGTTTACCCTGCACTGGCTACCGACGTGATGCTGCACTGGCCACTGCCAAAACGCCTGCGCCTGCTCCAGTAACCCAGCTCCTGACGGTTGCTGGCTGCAGGCCGGGCTTGCATTCCATCTGCCTGCTTTTATTATTGATTGTCCTTATCATCGCTTGAGAGAACAGCATGTCCCAAACACCCAGGGGCAGGACGGGGCTCACTGCTGCTGCTGCTGCCCTTTGCCCAAGCTCTGTCTCTCTCCAGTGGAGAGGTGCAGGCTCCAATAGTTGCACTGCCACCTCTGCCCACAGACTCAAGCTAGGGCCAAGAGACAGGAGTGTTCTGCTGCCGTAAGTCCCTCTTCCTCTTGCCACTGTCTCCATCCAAAGCACAGGTTCCCACACAGCAACAGACCCCTGCATGTCCCCATTCCCAGGATATGCTCCCAGCAAGACCCCCAGCAAGTGCCTCCCATCACTCTACCACTGTCTCAGCTCCCACAGTGCCTTGGTCCATCCAGCACCCATTGACCTGGAGGCTGCAGGGACACGGGAAGGGACAGGGGACCCTGATCAGTCAGAGCAAGTGGTGCTGCTCCTGCTGCTCCATCATAGCCCAGCCAGGCTGAAACAGCCACCACACACAGCACAGGGCTGTGAAATGGTATTAGCAGCCCTGGGCTGCAAGCACCTCTGCTGCTGCTAGCCCAGATCCCAGAAGGGTAACCAAGGGCGCACCAGGGTGGCAGCAGGAACATGTCAAGGTGGCAGCAAAGACCTGTGACCCACCCCCCACCCCCATTCTCTCCAGGTGTTGGCTGATGTTTATCTACTTTGCCATTGATGGCACAGCATGTGCCAGGCTGCGTTGGCGGACAGGGACACATGTGGCACTGTGCACAGGTGCATTGTCGAGGTCTGTGCTGCCTGGCACCAGCTTTTCACGCTTCTGTTGTGAGCACAGTGGGACAGCAGGGTGTATGAAAGGACACACCGGTCAAATAAAATTGGGCTTTCACATGCTAATTACCAAACACTGGCCAGCACAGGACCAAGCACACCCTCTTCATACCACAAACCTGCTGGTCTTTGAGGCATTTCCAACTTGCTAGAAGACACACCTGGGCAGAACTGACCCGAGGCAGCCTGAAGGGCCTTGTCAAGGGTCACCCACTGCTCTCAGGGCATATGGAAAGAGGACCAGAACAGGAAGGCAAGTCTTTGAGACAGGGGATGGAGAAATATATAGCTCACCCCAACTTGGCCCGTGTGCTTGGAAAGGGAAAGCTAAGGGGCTGTTCACTGCCAGCACACAAGAACAGCCCCTGGTGAAATGGGGATGGTGGAGTCTCCTTGGGCATGGCGGGACCCTAACCCAGCCCTGTAGGGTGCCACCATGCCCCAGGCAACCCAGCCACCGTGTGCCTAAGGACAGCCCTTGCCGGAGGGGTTCATTGGGCTCGACAGGCCAGCAGGGACACCAGCAGATAATCTCTGCCCTGCTGGGGACAGTCCCCCAGCAGGGTCAGGCACACTTGCCACAGAGGAGTGGAAAATTCCTCTCACTGTGTAGGCACTCCCTACAGCCTGGGCACATCAGCTATCATCCTGCAGGACTTGGCATGCCCTGGAGTGTTTATCAACACCGTTTCGCAAGAGCCATGGCACACAGCCTGGCAGAGGCATGCAAGCCGCTTGGGCAACCAGCTCTGCTGAAAGCCTGTGCTCTTGGGAAACACTCCAGGCTGGGAGTCTGGTGTGGATTGATGTCATCTGAGTGGCAATCAGCACCTTCTCCTTTCTGGCCTCCTCAGTGCAAGGACGGAGCTGTGAGCTTTGGTCTTGGCCCTCTCTCAGTCCTGCAGAATCCTTCCCTTGGTCTCACCTGTCAGGGTTGTAAATTACCTCAACATGCTTGTTCCCCACTCACCCAGGGCATGCCACTCCATCCTCACAAGGTATGTGGCTCATGGAGGGAGGTACCCCACTCCCTCCAAGGGGTTCAGAGGCATCAGCATAATTGTGGTGACGGCACATCTGGCTGAGGGCTGCTTTCCAGGCACAGACCAAGGGCTGCATGATGCCTGAGAGATGACACAGCAGAGCCAGCCTGTCCCCAATTAATTCCAGATGTGTACAACTGACAAAATCCCCTCAGGCAGGGAAGAAAGGAGGCACATCCTGAACGGCACTGGCTGGACAGTCAGGGGACATGGAGCTGCAGTCAGGCCAGCCGAGCCCTGCGGTTGCCCCGGACAGGGCTGGCTATGCCCACCCCACTCCAGGGTGCTGTACATGGCCATCATCAGTGGTTGCAGCAGGCACAATGTTAGTGTTCTGCTCGGCTGGAGGCACTGTGGAGCCCAGGAAATGTCTTAGCTGCTCTTGAAATCTCAAGATGCACCTCAAAGCCCTGCTTAAGTGGGAAATGGGTGGTGGGTTTGTGGAGTGGGGTCACTCCCTCAGGGTAAAGAAGCAAAGCATGACCTCACCCAGCCTTTCCAAAGGGGCAGCAGCTTCGCTTGGTACCAAAGGGCTGTGGAGCACAGCTTTCCCCAGCAGACAAGGTCCCTCCAATGGAACTGGGGGCGCAGAGACCGCGGGCAAATAGGGTGTCCTGGGAGTGTCCCAGGAAGGCTGGCTGGCTCCTGAAGCATTGCACAGACCCTGCCCCACTTCCAGTGCAGCTGGAGCAGCAGCAGCGAACAGGCTTCCTGCAGCCGCCAAGATGTTTGCTGGAGCAGAGGCACGCATAAACATTTTGTTTAATCAAGGACTCGGAGTGAACACAGTGTACCCTGGCTCCATGCAGCGGGAACAGCTGCAGCCCTGCGGGGCAGGGCCGGGAACACCGATCGGCAGTGGCAGAGCGACCTCCCGTGGTACGGTCCCGACCCCGAGGTGCTCAGGTGCTGCGGCAGCAGAAGGCAGCCCCATGACACCCGTGTTCCCCGTCCCAGCATGCTGCTCTGAAGGGAGGCTGTCCCCCGGCTGCAGGTGGCTCTGGCTGCTTCCAAGGCAGTGTGTCCGGCAGCCGTGCAGTGCAAGGCTTGAATCGGCCCGGCCCCGCTGCAGCCGTGCCGGAACCGAGGGCGAGCTGGGAGAGTCCTGAGCTGCTGTGCCCGAAGGTCTGCAGGCAGTGACCTCATGGCAGTGTTGTATCAGGAGAACCCAAGACCGTGGCAATGCCAGCTGCTGTGTTCTCACACAGGCAGGATGGGATCCCCTCCACACCCTCCTGCCCTTCCAGGAATGAGGTGTTGGGGCTGGGGACCTCCTGTGCCCCACCAGGCCCTCCCCCCAGCTCAGTGAGAGCAAGGTGAGATCAGAGCTCTTCCTCTGCAAGCTCTGAGTAAGCAGCACAGGCACCTAGCATCTGCTGATGGATCCCGGGCCAGCACGCAAGAGGACAGCTGATAGAAATGCAGAGCACAGGATCCCTCTGTGATGGATCTGGCTAAGGGTAGGCTTGGAGAAACTGCCATCGAATTCAGAGATCAGCTAGGAATTAAGCATCTGAGTTGCTGTGTTTAAACCTGAACCTTTAAAAATCCCTTCCCACTCCCACTCACCCCAGCACTGTGCTGCACAAATCCCAGGTTTCTTTGGAAGCGTTATTTTAAGGGTAAGATTTAAAGAACTCCTTTCACAAAGCATTGTGCTATCAGCTTCTTTTTCTTCTTTTAATTTCCACAAAGGTATTTTTTGCGCACTGGGGACAAGATGGAGCTTTGGAGAAGGCTGTGAAGGCAGCCAGGTTGTGGTGTTGCCAATCAGCACATGCCTCTTCCTCCCGCCAGCTGTGCTCTTGGCTGCCCAGCCTGCCCCAGGGCTTCCCAGGAACTGGTGGTAACAACACACATCCACGCCCCGGCAGAACCACTCCAGCTTTCCCTGTGGCCTTCATAACCCCTTCTGGTTCTTTAAGTCTTTGGCAGTAATGAAATGACTGAGGATAATGACAAGCATGAACTCCCGGAGGGCAAGACCTGGGAACATGCTTTTCTTCTAAGCAGCTGGTGTCCCTTGGTAGGACAGGTCTGGATGGGTGAGCTTCACTTTGTGTGGCGAGCCCCCATGCTCTTGGCAATCCGACTGGAATTAACTGGCTTCTTAGTGTGCATCCAGGGTGGTGTTTGCTTGGTTGGCTGGTCATGGAAACTGAAAAACAGTCCAAATCACTTCAACCTTAGGTTTTCAGACCTTACTGCTTTATTTCTAGAGCACCTTGGATCCCATCTTTTCCATTTTTCATGGAAACAAAGCTTCACTGGGCTACCATGAGCTCTGGTAGCTGTTCTTTTTGCTCAGCTCCCAGGAGGATCCTCAGCTTGATCTAACAGAGGAGCAGCCTGAGCTGTTTTCTGGGACAGCACTGGTGTGCAACAGAAATAGCAGGGACAAGGGGAGCTCACAGAGAGCAATGCAGCAGCTGATCCAGCAGGAATTTCAAAGCTATATTCTTGAAATGTTAATAGACAAAGATTAAGGAAGACAGTTTCCATGGCAAACAAAACGCCAGAGCTCAGGGAAAGTCTCTGCAGAGCAGCAACAGAAGCAGAGACCCAGGACAGAAATGTTTTGGTTTGTACCCCTCTCTGCCAATATTTGGGCAAGATTTGAAGGGAGCAAACCAGCAAATTCACCAAGAGGGAAAAAACTGACAAAAGCACTGCTGGGTTTACATTTAGGAGGATAGTTCACAGGAGTTTTACTATTTTAGCTCAGGAAGACAAAGGACACCTGACTTACGCCTGAGCTTTGACGGAGCACTTATCAGTCTCCTCGTCTCCTCTCCTCTCACCTCACCTTTCAGATGGGGCCGAGCAGCCTCTGCAGGAATGGGAAGCGTCTCCTTCGCAGCCCAGCAGGGGCCGTTCCCGCGGGCACCTCAGAGGCATTGCGGCCGCTGGGCCCAGCCCGGCGCCTCTGGCACCGCCGCACCTGTGTAGGTGAGGCTATCCGCGCTGACCTGCACACGCCGCTCGTCGCGAGCGCCGCTGTCACCCCGCGCCGGCACAGCTCGCCTGCCCCGTGCGCNCGCGGGCGGTGCGTTGCCCGACGTCACTTCCGCGCGGGGCGTGGCGCGCAGTGCCGCCATGGCGCTGTCGCGCGCGGAGCGCTGGCTCGCGCTGCTACTGCGGCTGCTGTCGCGCGCCTG
>VYXF01002816.1:111166-146704 GCA_013397295.1 Polioptila caerulea | reverse complement strand
GGGTCCCGCTGTGCCCCGTGCCCAGGTGACGTGCGTCGAGGTGGTGGAGGCGTACGTGGAGAGGATCAAGGAGGTGAACCCCTTCATCAATGCCGTGGTTAAGGACAGGTGAGCTGGGGGCAGAGGATTCGCTCCAGGAGACAGTGGCTCCCCGCCTGCCTCCCTCGGGCCCCAGGCCGGGCCGCTGCCCCATGCCGGCGCACGGGGGTCCCGCGGCGCCGCAGCACCTTGCCGAGCACCCGGCGGCCGCTCCAGGCTGCCCCCAACACTGACCAGGCAGTCTCACCTGCCCTCACAGGCTCCTGCCACACTTGAGGTGCTGCCGTCCTGCAGGGACTCCGCTCCTCTCTGACCAGGGCATCGCCGGGTGCTTTGTTGCAGGTTTGAGGAGGCCCTGCAGGAAGCCCGGCAGGTCGATAAGCTGCTTTTAGAGGGTCCCGGCGATGACTGCCTGGAGGAGAAGTTCCCCTTGTTGGGCGTCCCTGTCACCGTTAAGGAGGCTTTTTCTCTCTACGGTGGGTTCATCTTTGTGCCTCTCCAGGTCTTGATGTGCTCCCCAGAGTGGTGGGTGGTTGAGGCAGGTGCTTGGAGGGCAGTAGTCTCCCTTTCCTTGGTTTGCACCAAGCTCTGCCTGGGCTTCTTCGTTTGTGTTCAGTTGTAGCACATAGGTGCTGCAGAGCTCATGGTGCCTGAAAGGAGCAGCTCTCACTGGGAACCTGCGTCCTGCAGCCCCGGGTAATCTCAGGGCACTGGCCCTGATGCTCCCTCCTGTTGACCTTGGCACCACAGGGATGCCCAACACCTCTGGCTTGGTTAACCGCCGCAATGTGATCGCCACCTCGGATGCCGCAGTGGTGTCGCGGCTGAAGCAGGCAGGTGCCATCCCGCTGGGTGTCACCAACTGCAGCGAGCTCTGCATGTGGTATGAGTCCAGCAACAGGGTCTACGGGCGGACCAACAACCCCTACGACCTGCAGAGGATTGTGGGTGGCAGCTCAGGTGAGCCCCGACACCTCAGCACGGTCCTGCACAAGTGGCACGTTAAAATGCAGCAAGGGGAGGATTCCAAGGCTCTGCATACAGCTATTAATCTGTCCCTGGCCTCTTGCAGAGCTTACGGGCCTCTTTCCCGCGCACTTCTGTAGGCTATTGGGAGCTGCTTTTCTTCTTCTGAATGTTTCATCTGGCATTGCTTCAGTTTGCTCTGTTGTACTTCATCGAGAAAATCCATTTAGCCCACATTCCCCAGCTGTCCTCCAGCTATTACTAAAGCCAAGGTGCCCCGCGCCCCTCTTGCTTTTTAGGCCCCCACCCTCACTGTGAGATGCCCCTTCTTTGCTGGATGATTTGCACCATAAATCTGCGGGGTTTTGCCATATTTTCTCTTGTGCAGGTGGGGAGGGCAGTGCCCTAGCAGCTGCCTGCTCAGTCATAGGTGTGGGCTCTGACATCGGCGGCAGCATCCGCATGCCCGCCTTCTTCAATGGAGTCTTTGGCCATAAACCCACAACAGGTGAGGTGGGTGTTGGGGTCTCCTCCTCTTCTCCACCAGCAGAAATGCCATGAGGTGGAACGGGGGCTGTGGGATGAACCCCCTCAGGACACCTCTGTGCTGGTCACTGATGGGATTGCTGATGGGAGTCAGGTAACCGCCTCCTTGCGTGGGCCAAGTCTGTTGAGGGAGCACAGCTGGGGTTGGCAGTTGGGAAGCTTTTGGTAGCAGAATGCCAAGGCGCATGGGGGATGGGTGGTGGTTTACCCAAGTATTGCATCCTCGGCATGGGATGTTTTCACAAGGTTGGGATCTTCTGGGATGTTTCTCTGGACTTCATTGTCCTGACTAGATGCTTTTCCTCCCTTCCCCACCCCATGCACGTTGCACGTGTGGGGTGTGCTATCCCTGGGGAACCATGTCTCTGCCCCCAGGAGTGGTGCCCAATGATGGGCAGTTCCCGAACGCTCGTGGGGTGCGGACCAGCTTCCTGTGCACGGGGCCCATGTGCCGCTACGCTGAGGACCTGGAGCCTGTGTTGAGAGTCATGGCCGGTCCTGGGGTCAGCAAGTGAGTTGCAAGTGAGGTCACTGCTCCCAGCTGCTGAGCTGGAGTCAGCAGCTCTCTCACACTGTAATAATCCTTTGTACGAGACAAGTCTGCAGTCCACCCAGATTGCTTGTTACTGATTTCCTTCCTCTGCTTCTGGTTTCAGCAGGACCTTGGCTGCTGGGGCTGCCCTTCCCACCACCCATGTGCTCCCAGGAACCTGCAGCTTATGGGCAGGCTGATAGGTCCCCCTTCCCCAGTGAACTGCTTCCCAACTCTGTCCAACACACTGCTCCCCTCTCAGGGTTGGCTTTGCTCTTGGGTATTACAGGGCCTTTTTCCTGTTGTTGAATGAGGAGTTTTCCATCCCACACCAGTGGCCAGTTCAGTTCTTCAGTTCTTAGTCTGTGCAACCATACTGTGTGCCAGTGAGGAGTAGAGTGGAGGTGGGGCATGTGGGGCAGCCCTCCATTTTGCCACAGCCTACACACAGTTGCTCTCTCCGTTACCACTTCACTTTTTCCCTGGCTGTTGTGCAATCCCAGCCTTGGCTGCAGCCAGGGTTTGTAATCACAAGGTGCTTCTGGAGAGATGAGAACTTTCCTGACAGAAACTTGCAGGGACTGAGGGGGTGGGTGAGCAGCTGGATGCATTGCAGGTAGTAGGTGTCTTTAGGGTCTCATCCTGCCACTCTGGAGGACAGAGCAGGGTCTCCTGAGGGCAGATAACAAGCATGTGAGAACCTCTAGCAGCTGCAGAGGAGCTGGGGATGCATTTGTGACAACGCACCATTCCTTTCCCAGGCTGAAACTGGATGAGAAAGTGTCGCTGGAGAAGATCAAATTCCACTGCATGGATCATGATGGTGGGTCCATTTTTGTATCACCTGTGGACAAGGAGATCTTGCAGGCCCAAAGGAAGGTAGGAAGCAGCAGAGGATGGTACTCACTGGGGTGAGCCTGAAGACGGAACCTGGGGAGACCACTCAGAGGAGCCCTGGGGAAGGGAAAGAGCTGCTTTGTGTGTGGCTCCTGCAGGGGCTTGCAGGACAAAGGGCTGGGGAGGCAGCCTTGCATCCCAGTCCTGTGCTTTCAGGGGTTAAAAAGTGGAAAGAACTTTTTCTTCTTCAAGACTAAAGAAGACACAAGGGGAAGATCTTGCAAGTAGGGCCCCTTACCCTCTTCTCTGTAGTTCCCACGGGCTGATGGCAGTGCATCACATCTTTGTGGAGACAGACACGTCCTTGCTCTTCCCTTCAGGTGGTGGAGCACCTCGAAAGTGACCTTGGAGTCCGGGTTCAGCGTGTGGCTATCCACAAAATGAAGTATTCTTTCCAGATCTGGTCAGCCATGATGTCATCCAAGGACAGCGAGGGGCAGGTGTGTCACAGTGAGTTGGCAAAGGCACAACTTTGGAGGCATCAGGGAAGAACCTGGGGACAGTTGTGGAGAGCTGTAGGCTTCCCAAACCTACCTGGGAGCTTTCCCTGCTCCATTTGCCCCCTCAGTCCTCCTTTCATTTCTTCCTAAAGTTGCACTGCCCCTTCTCCCTTATTGTCCTGTGGGTTGAGGCCATGGCTCTCAGCAGAGGAGCTAAGTGGAAATAGGGAGGAGGAGGTTGTTTTGGCACATTGACCTTTTTCGTGCAGGTTGGTAAGTCAGCCAAGCAGGGAGCATCCTGCCTTGCTCTCTGCCCCATGCTGTGTCTTCTGACATGTAGGCTTTGGGATGCCAGGACAGGCAGGGGACTAGCAGCTTTTCCAGCAGGAAGCCTGCTTGTGCTATTTTCCCCTGGAATTGCAGCTGCTGTGCTATGCTCTGTGCGTGCAGGAAAGTATTTTGTAACAAAATAAACTTCTGGGAGTGTCATAACTTGTGGATTCCTGGCACAGAGGCAGTGATGAAACAGCCCAGCCCCACCACACCAAGGAGGGCTTGTTTGGCTCTTCTGCCTCCTTCTTCCAGGTCCCATGGTCATGTCACAGGAGGAAATGCCTCTGGGACATTATACTTAGCATCGTGTCAGTTGGGTGCTGCTTTGGGGGGCTCTCCCTTCTCCTTGCTGTCTTTGGCAGGGAAAGATGCTCCTGCTGCTGCTCTGGATCAGTGTCAGAACTGTGAAGCACTCCTGATAGGCATCTCCTGCGTGAAAGCGGGAACGCCTCACATTGGGATGGTGGGACAACTGGCATTTCATTGTCCTTTGCCAGCCTGTGCCTGCCTGCTGCATGCTGGCTATGCTGACGGGGGAGTGGGTGTGTTACAGGAGGCGCAAAGATTCACGGACCTGCTGGGGGACCACGGGAAGCCAGTATGGCCGCTGTGGGAGCTGATGAAGTGGCTTGTGGGGATGTCTTCTCACACTCTCCCAGCTATTGGTAATGCTGGCAGGGGCCTCGGGAAGCGCAGAGGCAGTGGTGGGTCGGGCAGGTTGTTAAATGCAGGTATTACCCTTCCAGTGCTCAGTCAAGGAACTCGGGATTTGCCCTGAGCAGTTCCGGCCTAGTTTTGTAATGACACTCTGTGTCTTTGAGTTGTGTGCAAGCTTAAGAGAGGTGATCTTTGATTACTGGGAGTGGATATATTGGAGAAAAAAGTGAGGATGATGGAGCTGGGGGCAAGGTTCACTCCTGCTGTGAGTCCTGCCAGAGCTGCTGGGAGCTCAGAGGGAGCAGTTAGGGTCTGCACCAATCTTGTTTCATAGCAGCAGGTACTAGAGAACCCTAATTAGCACAGTTGTGCTGCTGTCTAATGAGTTCTTGGGTTCTGCCAGCTCTGCTCAACCCCACTGGCTGGAAAAGGTGGAAAGAAGGGGCAGATGGAATGCTTTTCCCTTGGCAGAGCTGGGGGGTGCTGCCCACAATGCTGTGCTAGGGCAATCTGCCATGGCTGCTGGCAGAAAGGGGTACTAGGGGCACCACCCCAGAAGCAGGGGATGTTACATGTGGCTGGGCAATGTGCTTCTGCTCCACATAGCCCACAGTCCTCTCAGTCTCCCTTGTCCTCATTTCTGCCTTTTGCTGCAGCCCTGGGACTGACAGAGAAGCTGGTGGACCTCAACCTCAGTGGGAAGGCCAAGCTGGTGAGCATGGGGAAGAGCCTACAGGAGGAGATGGAGGCACTGCTGGGGCCAGATGGGGTGCTCCTCTACCCCTCACATCCCACCATTGCTCCCAAGCACCACTCCCCCATCTGCATGCCCTTCAATTTTGCCTACACAGGTGAGCAGCCCTGGCTCCTGTGGGGCTGCCAAGATGGTGTCCCTGTGACAGCAGTGTGGGCTGGTAGCTGGAGTGTTGTACCCAGAGTGTTTGCATTGCTGACAGTGGGCTGTGCAGCAAAGAGGTACCTTGCTGCCTCAGAGAGTGGGGCAAGGGTCGTGCTTCATGCTGTATGGCATCTTTGACCTTTTGCCAAAGGTGCCTGTTCTGGCAGACAGCAGGGTAGTTCTGACTTGGGTGTGATATTGGGGCCTCCATGCCCCGGGGGGGAGGTTACAGCTGCTGCTGCAGTTTAGCAGGAGCCTGAGACCCACCATCTCTTAGAGGACAGCCTAGGGCTCCCTGTGTGGTTCTCATGTGGTCTGAACACCTCGGTGCCAGTGTCAGTGCTGCCTTGCTTTAGAGTGATGGAGGGCTGGTGCCTGGGACAGGAATGTCCCAAATTTGGCATGCCACAGTGTTGCCATCCCTCCTGGGTGCTGTTTATACATGTGATATGGGCACTGGGGATGTCTGGCCAGTGATATCCCTTGTCACCATGTCCCTGCACTGCTGCATGAAGCACCAGCTCTGATGATCTTGGTGCTGTGGATGGCAGAGCTGCCTGCCCAGGGTGGGAAAGCCAGGCAGTGATGTATCCCAGTCGTTGTGCTCACTCTGATCTGTCTTACCTTCTCTCTTGCAGCCATCTTCAATGTCCTGGGCCTGCCGGTGACACAGTGTCCGCTGGGGCTGGGCAGTGAGGGGCTGCCCCTGGGCATCCAGCTGGTGGCAGCCGCCTACAATGACCACCTGACACTGGCAGTGGCCCGGTACCTGGAGAAAGCCTTTGGAGGATGGGTTTCACCAGGGAAAGTTTAACCTTGGGAGGCAGGGACAGAGGTGGTGACAAGTGCTGATGCTTGATCCCATCATGGCACTGCCTGCTCCCTCTGCATCCCGCTGTGCCCAGCTGGGAGTGGCTGGTGGTGCCTCCAGCCCAGGAACAGCTGGGTTATTGCCACTGGAGTCCTCACCCCTGTGGCACCCTCTGTCAGAGAGAGGCCTGCCTTTCCCAAAGCCCTCAGGAGCGCCGGCGGCAGTCTGAGATGTCCTGCCTGCAGTGGGCACCTGTCCACCTTTTCCAGACTGTGAAGTTGGCCAGCTCTGTAACCCTCCTGCTTTCAAGGCGCTGATTGAGAGCTAAGCAATGGTCACGCGTCCAGACTGCTGGGACAGCTGTGCAGCACCCCTCAGGGCTGCCTTGGCACCTACAGGGACTGTACCTACAGGGACTGTGCCTGCTGCACCCAGGCTTGCCAGCCCCCACAGTCCTCCCAGGCTCCTGCAGGCTTCCCCCCACTCTCTGACCAAGGAGGGAGAGGGGTTGAGGGGGCTGGAGGAGCCATAGGTGTGCCTTGCCAGCAGCGTTTTGTGGGGTCATGGGTGCTGGGCTCTGCAGTGTATGCAGCTGTCAGGCACAGTTGAGAGCATTTCAGCACTGACTAAAGCATCTTCTGCTTGTGTCTTCCCCTTCTCTCTGGGGGGATCATCCTGCCTGACTGGTGTCCCCCACTGCCCGTCCTGCTGAGCTGCCTGACCTCTGCCCCAGGAGCGGACATGGGCAGGAATGTGAGTGGTTGGTCTGAGCAGGCAGCAAGCACAAGGTGTTCTCATTGAGGGAGGTATTAAAAAGCCTGTCCAGTCTGTCTGTGTGTCCTTTTCCTCGTGGCTCTCTCCCTTCCAGCACTTGCCTCAGCCCCATCTCTGCCAGGGATGTGTCAGGGCTACCCAGCACTGCTGGGCTCTGGGCAGAGCTAAAAGGTGTTTCCGAGCCCCATGTGCTGATGTCAGTGGCTCTATTAGTCTTGCAATGTTCTTGGGAAGCACAAGTCCAGCTGTGTTTTGTCCCAGTGGGCTGCCAGAGGCCTGGAGCTCTTGAGGTGATGCAGAGCCACATTCAAGTCCCTTGTGGTCTACAGGGCAAAGCAAGGGGCCCCAGCCCTTTGTTCTCAGCCTGCAGCACTGATCTTGGCAAGGATAAAACCTGCTACTGGTTTTGCTGGGATGTCCTGGCCTGTGTCTGCTCTGCCATGTGTCTCCCCTGGCCTAAGCCCTATGCTCCTGTCTCCCCACGGCACTGATGGCCCCTGCCGGGTGCTGGGATGGCGTGCTGGGACAGGCTGTGCCTCAGCTCTGGTGTGCAGAGGGCAGTGCTGAGCGCCCGTGCCCAGTTGGGATGTTGCTAACGAGGAAGCAAGGAAGGAAAAAAACAAACCCTGGCTCAGCAAAAGAGATAACCATCCAAGTCAAATCACATCTGCCAGCGTGGTGGCACGGACAACGTGGACTGCCCCCCATCTGGAGGAAGCCTGGCAGCTGAGCAGACCATGGTAATGCTTCCTTTGAACACTCGGAGCAAACGTGAGGTTGGTGAGCTGAGGGTCTTGGTTTAACAGTGTGGTGGGCCAGGTGGGTTCCTGATACGGCAGAGGGGCAGAGAGGGAATGCTGGATCAAGGTAGGGGGAAGTGCTGGTGCTGCAGGGTGGTGTGATGGGGATGCAGACAAAGGAGAGGCTGTGCAGAGCAGAGGGGGTTAATCCCCACGATTTCAGTTACTGCCACTACACAGGGAGAGTTGCTGGGATTTTCCCTCTGGCCATGGCAGAAGGGGAATGGATGTGCTGGGGTTCAGGGGGTGGCTGGCAGGGACTGGCCTGCAGTCACCCTCATTGCTTCAGGGTAGCATTGCCCCCCTTGTGCTGCCTTCTGCAGTGGGAGCAGCCCTGTCCCTGCCTGTGCATCAGTTCCCCAGCTCTGCCTTCACAAGCCCCAGGAACAATCCTGGAGGCCTTTCCTCCCTCCAGGTAGAAATGCTGTCTCTTTCAATGGGCTCTTGCAAAGCTAGGAGGGCTCTTGCTGGTCTCAGGGTGGGGGGAATCCCTAGATCAACTGCCTGTACTTTGGCTCTGATGTTTCAGAGGTCTTACCTCAGCCCTCGCCCACAGCTTGCAGCTGCAAGTCCCTGCTTGTTGACTGCTCCTCCTTGTTTCAAGCCCTTAATGCTACAAGGGACAGAAAAAACATGGGTGAAATTATTTGTACCCGCACGCCGAGGTGGTTGTGCTTGTAACAGTGCAGTGTGAAATGGGAAGTGTGAGAAGCAGTGGCAGTGCTGAGCCAGCCCCGTGGGTATCCCATCTGCCCAGGGTACTCCCACCCCTCTGCCTCTAGAGGTGGCCCTGGGCTCCTCACCTTCAGGGGGGAATCTGTTCTCACAACCAGAAGGTTGGTGTTGGTGGCCTCAAAGCCCTTGCACATGTGCTCCAGGAGAGGAAGGTTACCTCCATAAACAGCAAGAGCATGAAAGTGAATGAATGGTGGGACAAGGTCAAGGTAAGAAGGGACTGGCCAGGTGTCAGATGCAGGTGCCCAGCAGGACCAGCCTCTGCTGTGGATCACAGTCTGAGGTCTCTGCCTACAGCCCAGGAGGGTCCCTTGTTGTGCCACATTTTGCTGAGTAGGTGCTGTCACACACAGTGCCCTCCCCATACCGGGAAGGCTGTGGAATGGCTGGGGGTGTCCTGGCAATGGTGTCACAGATTGTTCCAGTGTGAGTCATGCCCAGAGCTGGGCTGAGTCACCTCCCCAGTGATGTGAGCATCAAGTGAGGAGCTTTCTCAGACCCACATCCTGGTGAAGAAGGCAGCGTGGCTTCTCACCATGAGGTGCCAGAGGTAGGTGCAACAGAAGGTCACTGCAGCACGTGCACAGTGCCATAGCAGTGTGGCAGCTGCCCACTGTCTCTGTGGTCTTCTTACCACCACAGCCCTGAGGGTACCTGCCCTTCTGCACCCCCAGGCTGCAGCAGAAGGTCCCCTGACCCTCCACAGTGGACACCTCTATGCCACGTGGACTCCATGGGGCAGTGTCACTGGCTGAAGCTTCTGGGACTAATACCCTGTTTTTAATCCCAGGTCCCAGCAGCCCATCATGTCTGCAGGTAGCGGAACAGCTCCAGCACACTCATCCCTTTTCATGGCCCCCAGCGTGGCAGTGTAGTGTGGGGGCAGATGGATGGGCTGTGGTAGGATGAGCCCTGCCCTGCTCCTGCTACTGTCCCTGGCCAGCTGCTCCCTGCTGCAGGGTAAGCCACTGCTGAAGCTGTCACCACAATTGGGGGGTAGGCTGCAGGGCAGGAGGAGGCCTGAGGAGGAGGGACACCTCTCAGACCTACTGAAGGTACCTGTGAAGAGGAGGGTCCCAAGTGGTCATCAAAGTGTGATGAGAAAGAAAACCCCAGGGTCAGCAGCAGCTGTGTCAGAGTGTTGTCTCTCCCATTTTGTCAGCTATCTCTGCTTTGGCAGAAGCATGGAGGGGCTGTTCTCAGTGTGCAACCGACTGGGGGGATGCAGGGGCTGAGCATCTGCTTTGAAGTGCCGGGCTGAACCTGGGGAACCCGTGCACCAGGCCACAAGGGAACCCTGTTGGATGCTGCCTCATACCCCTCTCATATCACCAGGGACACTGCTGAGGCCACGGCATGTGAAGCTGGAGGCACAGAACTTCCACGTCTGGCTGCGCTGGGAGCCAGACCCCAGCTCACCCAGCTATGCCACCTACGAGGTGGAGTGGAGGAACAGGTAGGTGGGGAGGTGGGGATGAAGGGGTCTTGTCCTCTTACACCCTGGCAGAGGCTGTTGGGGACCCCTGGCAGCCAGAGGACTGTTGTCTGGCAGTAAATGCCACAGAGTAACAGAGCAGTGGGAGCTGGCAGTCCCAGGGATTGGCTTGTTCCACCTCTGAACATGAAAGGTCAGCTCAGTACTGTGTCCCGGTGGGTTTTCAACAACTTCAGGACAACCTCCCTGGACAGCTTGGCCCCTTTCCTGGTCACTCTCCCAGTAACAAACTGAAGGGTTGCTTTTGGACTGGGGTTTTGGATTTGTTTGGGGTTTTTTTCCACTATGCTAAATGAGATTTCCTGTATTTCATCCTCTGCCCACTGCCTCTTGTCCTTTTGCCGGGCACCACTGAGAGGAGCACTCTATCTTCTTGTGTTGATAAGACCCCCCCACCCAAAGCCACCTTTCTCTGAGGCTCAAGCTGTCACCACTCCCTCGTACCAGAGAGCCTCAGCAGCCTCAGCTCCTCGGTGGGTTCTCCCTGCCACGGCTATGTTTTCTCACTGTGGAGGGCATAGGTCAGGGCACAGTACCAGTTGCCATCTGTCCCCAGGAGGGAATCAGTTTGCTGGTGACTTTCCTCTTCACGCATCCTGGGACACTGTTGGCTGGTGCCTGGGCTTTTCTATGCCTTCCACCTGGGCAGGATGCCGGGGGCTGGGCAGCCCTCCTTTTGGTCTAGGAAGATGGTGAAAAGAAGCAATCCTTGTGCTTTCTCCCCGGGCAGAAACTCGAACTGGACCAAGGCAGTTGCCAGCAGAAGCTCCTGGGTGTGTGAGCTGTATTTTGACAGGATTCATGATCTCTACTGGGCACGGGTGAGAGTGGTGGCCGGAGGTGAGCAGTCCGAGTGGGCCAGTTCCAGCGAGCTGCAGCTGTACAGAGACAGTAAGGACTGAGGAGCTCCTCCAGCTCCTCCGGGCTCTTCCTGGGAGACCAGTGGGGAGAGGGGTCCTTGGAGAGGTCTGGTAGGAGACAGTGGGAAAGCATGTTAGGTTACTAGAGGGAAAAGAGTCAAGAGTGCTCACCAGAGGAAAGGGATGAGGCAGAGCTGCTGCAGGAGGGCTGGATGAAGAGCAAAAAAAGAGAGGAGACACAGTGAGGTGATGGATAGGAGGCCCCAGGCCAGCAAGGCATTGTGAGAATTTGGGTCTCTGGGGAATGCAGTGAGATGGGGCAGAAAAGAGGATATGCCTCCAGGCTTGGCTTTTGAAAGGCTCACCTTCCTCCCCTGTCATGGTCTGGGAGTTTTTGCCCCAGCAAGATGAAGCCAGCGCAGGAGGTGCAGGCTGGAGCAGACCCTCTGGTGATCCATTTGCCCTGACTATTGTGTTTGCCAGGTGTGGGAATGTGTCTCTTCTCCATTACAGACTGGCTGTTCTGTCCAAAAAACCTGGTAGTCTCTTGCAGCTAGAAAATTTCCAGGACTCTCCTCTGACCTCCATCACAGGGGTTGTTGCAATAAACTGAATGTGTGAGCAGTTTTAAATGGGTTTTGCGTTTGCATTCCCTTCTTCATTCCCTCTGCATCCAGCTGGCATGGAAGTGGGTGCATTAAGTTAGAAAGTGATTGCTGACCTTGGCAGTGGGTCTCCAGGGCCTGGTGGATTGCTCAGGGGTGAAGGTCTCAGCAGCAGGAGCTGGTGGTGCCGCAGGTCTGTTGGTGTGAAGAGAAGGCAGAAGCAGTGCTACCTGTCACAAAGATGTGGTGTCTGCCATCCCTAGAGCTGGTTTCAGAGCACAAAGTGCCACCAGGCAAAACCTGAGGAGCTTCTGTGCTCTGGGAGGGAAATGTCAGACAGAAAAATACTGTTTTTAGAGAAACAAGATATCTGCCTTCCTTTGAAGACCTTCATTTTCTGTTTTTTTTCCCCTTCCCTACAGCAATTGTTGGGCCCCCCAAGTTGTCCTTGCTGCTCCAGGGTCAAATCCTCAGCATAAACATCACCACACCACTCACTCCCTACCAGAGAAGAACGGGTTCCTACAAGCCAGTCGACCGAGTGCTGCTGAAGCTGTGGTACTGGCTGCACCTGTACGAGGGGAACCTGCTTGTCCAGCAGGTATGTGGTAGCTGGGTGGGCCCAGAGGACCAGGGCTTGAAAAGCTTTCCTGGTGCAGCAAAGTCACCGTCTCAGGTGGCAGTGGAGTGGGGGTGGCTGTGCTGCAGCCCTGCACACACCTGGCTGTGCATGCAGGTGTGAGGTGCTCTGCATCCCCAGTTTGGGGCTCCCACCTCAGCAAGAGACCCCTTCCCTCCCCTGGGTAAGAAGAACTGGACTGGTCCTGTTCAGATGAAAGGCGATGCCGCTGGTGTTTCAGGAGATCCTCTGGGACCTGAAGAGCTCCTGGGGCAGATAACTGAGTGTTGGAGGTGCCCAGGAGGAGGGACCATGGAGCAAGTGGGATGTCGAGGCTGGAGCAGACCCTCTGGTGATCCATTTGCAGTGGAGCAATGCACACACTCCACCTCCAGCAACTGTGGCCTCCTGTCCAATGTGCTTTCAGGTGCCCTGCAAACGGAGCAGTGAGGAAGTGCCTTGCAGCTTTGGGCACCTGAAGCCCAGCACGCAGTACTGTGTCCGGACAGCGGCTGCAGACATTGCCAGCGAGCGGAGCCGGGAGGCTGAGCAGTGCCTGGTGACTCCGGCGGGCCCTGCAGGTGGGAGAGCTCTCACCAGCTCAGCTGGCACCGTTGCATCTCAGGTCTGCTCACAGCACAGACTTGTGTGGAGGTGTGGGTCCCTCACCCCCAGCCACTGTGGTCAGGGTTGTGGCCCGGTGCTGCCCAGTGGGGATGTCTCACGGCAATGCTTTCTTGTCCTCCGCTTTGGGCTTGCCTCCTGAAACATCCCAGCCTGACATGGCTGGGAAAGACTGACAGAGGGCGGGGCAGGAGGAATATGCTTGAGTGACCCCTCAGCCTGCTGTGACCTCCTGGCAGGCTTTCCATGGGTCCTTGCCATGCTGACTGTCTTCTTCCTGCTGCTGCTACTAAGTGTGGCCGGGCTTTGCTTCATGCAGCTACATGTCCTTCCCAATCCTCCGGAGACACGCCTCCCAAAAGCACTGGTGAGTGACGACCCTCCTCCAGCCTCCACCTTGTGTGTAGCTACAGCCGAGCCAGGGCTCTGAGCGTTTGCAGGGGCTCAGCACCTCCTTTTCTCCAACTCTCACACCACCGAGCCCATTCTGGTATCCAGGTGCCTGCCCTGCTGTCTGAACCGCTGTCCCCCAAGGGGAAGGTACTGCTGGAGGGCAGCTGCCAGCCATGGGTCACAGCAGAGGATGGCAGTGCAGCCCTTGGTGTTCAGCAGTTTGTCACCCCGAGCTGGCAGGGCTGTGGCTGGCTGAGGCTTCCCGTGTCACTGCTTGTGTCCTTGCAGGCTGTCCGGAGCAGCGAGCCGAGTGTGGCCATACGGGTGCCTCCCCTCCGGCTCGAGGAGGACCCGGTGGCCCTGCTCCTGCAGACTGTGCTCCCCTCCTGCGGGCCATCCACAGCCGGGCAGGCATCAGCCTCGGTCCCACCGCTCCTCCGAGGCCCTGACCAGGATGTGAGTGGCTACTGTGCCAATGGGTTTGGCCCAGACTGCCCTGAAGTAAGGGACCCATCCTGCACCCACAGCCAGCTGGGGCACGCCTTGGGTTCCCAGGTCCCCTCACAGCTGGAGGAGGATGGGGAGGCAGGTGATGGGGATGATTTGCCAGAGCAGATGGTGCGAGGGGGACTGACTGGAAGCAGCTACATAGGTGACAGGGACAGCCAGATACCTGAGAGATGGCTTCCCCCGCACCTCCAGCTTTATTCTAAATGCCAGTGCCCAGTCCTGGGAGCAGGCAGCCACCTTCCTCTACCCGTGCCAAGCAGAAGCTGCAGCCGGGAGTACCTGCAGGAGAGCCTCGGCACGGCTGGGCGCTGGGTCCGGCTCAGCTCCGTGAAGCTCCCGGCCAGCGGGGAGGAGGAGGGAGGGCAGCTCCTCTGCGCTGCCCAGCCCCTGCCGGGCGGCGGGACCGAGCCGGCGCACGGTGACAGCGCCGTGCCGCGGGGGGGTCACTCGGAGCAGGCAGAACCGGGTGTCCCCAGCCCCTGCCAGCCTCCCCCCTCGCCCCGCGGGGCTGGTGCCTTCTCCGGCTACGAGCCACGCTGCCCCTCTGGCAGCTACCACAGCGAGTGGGGAGCCCAGGCAGCCTCCAGCTCCCAGCAGAGCCCCGGGCGCCTCCCGGAGCTCTCCGGCGCTGGCTGCCGGTCCCACATTGCTGCTGCCGGGCTGGGGCTGGGGCAGGCTCCTACGGGCAGGCAGAGGCACGTCCCGGGCACGGCCACCAAGGATGGGCGGGATCCAGAGCTTTCCTCTGGGGGTTTCATGCTCTTGAGACACAGTTTAAGGAGCACGGACCAAAGCTGAATCTCTAAAACTCTTGGTCTGTGTCTGTACATGCACGGTGCAGTATCTATACTATAGATACTATAGTATCTATACTATCTACACTCCTATATACATATATATTTTTAAAGCTCTTTAGTGAAAGGTGTTGGGGTTTTTACTTCTGTGGAAATGTTGATTGTATGCTGGAGCTGTTTTTAAATATCACTAATTTAACATAGAAAACTGGCTTCTCTATGCATTGTTTCTCTGTTACAGACCCAGCATGGCCTTTCCCTGTGCAGGAGTCAGGAAAGGCACTGGGTAAACTTGGGATTTTCCTGGCAGAAAATTGTGCCCATAATCTCTGTCTTGCTCTCCTGTGGGAAAAGACCGTTCTTCAGCACCATGGGATAAGTTTACTATTTCTGCTGCCAGCACCGGGGTGATTTATGGCTGAGAAGCCCTGCCTTGCAGTTGTCCCTCAGGATGTGTTTTGAGGCTGAGCCTGAAGCCACAGGGGCAAGGGGAAACCTCCTTGTGCCGTGTCACAGACTGGCATCAATGGAGTCATAGTGCGGTGACAAATCCAGGCTCTTGAACTCACAGGAGTTACTCTGGATCTGGGAACAGGTGAGAAACTGGTGTCCAGTGTCCAGGCAGCTGGTAGAGGGATGGAGGTACAGTTCTGCCAGACTTGGGGAGCCTTTGGGGCGGTGCAGGGCCGTGTTCCAGCCCTGTGGGTCACCCCTGACACCCCAGCCATGTGCCATCCCTGCCTTGTAATGCAGGCTGGCCCCTGTCCCCCACAAGAGCCCATGAGGGAGCAGAGATCCACCTGCAGTTCAGGGAGGACCCCGTACCAGATACCCAAAGGAGGCCATGGCTCCATGGGAAGATCATAGCTGGAGCAAGCTCCTGGCAGGCAGGACCTGTGGCCCCATGGAGAGAGGAGCCCCAGCTGAAACAGGTTTGCTAACAGGAATTGGGATCTTATAGGGAGAGTGATGGAGGAGCTTTGGGGTGTGTTTGGCATCCAGCCCAGGTCAGTCCCACACAGACGATGTGAGGACATGTGGTGTATTGAGGAAATTGAGCTGAATTAACACACAAAAAAAGAGGACACAGTCCCAAGAGCTGCTTGAGGGACACATGTATTACCCAAATGCTTTTTGCAGCCTATGAAGTTGGTGTCCAGTTGCCATCTTCTTTGTCCCTCACAGTCCCTGACCTGCCTCAAGGTCATGATCAAGCCCTACATGCCTGCAGCCCAAATTTGATCAATTGCCTCAACCCCATAGCCCACAGGGTCTCCAACCCCACACCACTCTGGAAGGTCACTCTGTGGTCCCAGGCACCCGCAAAGCATCTCTCAGCAGGAGCATCAGTCAGAGCTGCTGTTTGTGCTGCAGGCTTTGGGCAGGAACCACATCCCAGGTAAGAGCTTGTCCAGGCCCAGCAGAGTGTCCATTGTGCTGTTCCAGCCCAGTCCTGGGTGGTTTGCCAGGACATTGGACCAGACTGGCTCCCATAGTTGCTGTGTTGTGGGAACTGGGTTTGCACTGGGGCACAACTGGTGCTCTCATCACAGCTGGCAAGGTCTCTGCAGGTCAGAAGAGGACCAGCTCTTTCCTGAGTCTGTGATAGGACAAGGGGGCTGGGGTCTCCATGGGTGATTTTGACAGCCACTCACTGGCAATAGGGGCTTGCCCTGGCCCAGGGGTGGTTGAACAGCTGGAATGTTCCCACTCATATGAAAGAGTTGTTCATGGGGAGTAGAAAAAGACAGAAGGCTTGTGACATTTCAAGATGCCACTCAGCAGTTGAAGTTTCCGACTGGATGCAAAAGGAGGTTTCTGCTTTAGCTCGGAGGTGTGAGCCGCATGTAGGTTTCGGCAGAGCCATGGAGAGAAAGTGCAACATTCACTGCAGGGTGATGCCCCAGCATGTCCCAAGAGAGACCTGTCACCACTGTATGCAGCACAGGGACTGGGTGGGAAACTGAATTAGATCCCACTTTGGTCTATCTGGCAGGTTGATATGTGCTGAACAGGACTGGACCGTGCTGGAGAATGGACCTCTGGTGCTGGCCTCAGGCCCATGGCACTGTGTTGGAGGGTGGGAAGCCCCCAGCCCCAGACAAGACCTCAGCCCCAGGCAGGTCCGTGCAGGACATTGGACACGTCCCTCCATCACCACTGCAGCCTCTGCAGTCATGTGCATACAGCAGGATCCTCCCTCAGCATTCCACGCTCCCTCCGCAGCCTGGAAAGCGCTGAGCCAGCGACTTAGGCACCCAGCCCACTCTGCAGCACCATCATCTCGGAGGCCAGAGGCCATCTCTGGTGCTGGCCTCGGGCCCATGGCACAGTGCTGCGCCTGCAGGCACTGCTGCGGGGGCTGGAGAGAGCTCTGACTCACCACAATCAATCAGTTGCTCCTGCCTTCTCTCTGTGGTGTTTTCAGATTCTGCTGGTGCCAGATCAAAGCATCAAGAGGGATGCTGCTGCAAACAGCTCTTTATTAGAAACAGTGGGTTTAGGACTGTTAGAGCATGTTTCTTATTACTAATTCTCAGAGAGCAGAGCTGCCAGCCTATGAAAGTGGTGCACTGTGGAAAATTGCTCTTTGGGGGATAATGGGGCTTTCACAGTCACTGAGTGGGAAGCATTGTGCCTGACAACCATGAGAGATGTGGTAGCCCCTGAAATGATGAGGGGAAATCAAGCTCTTCTATTTTGCAGACTGCCAGTACCCAGGACCATCCTCATTTGCCTTTGAAAGCCATGGGAGGCAGAGCTGCAAAGAGCAGGGTCTGCTCTGACGCTGTGCCCACCCTGCTCTGTCTGCTCTCTCTCCTGGCTGTCACTGCAGCTGCCTTGCCACCTCTCTGTGACAGCCCAGAGCCACCCCAAATCCTCATAGCCACCTCAAGCGCTGTCCAGCACATCTATGTATATGGCAAAGACCTGGCACCTCACTGTCACTCTGCTTCTCTGTGCAAGTTGCCTTTGTAGCTTAGGTCCCTGAAGCAGCATAAGGCAGCAGCATCAGAGCTGTCCTGCTGGACCCCATCCTGCAGCCCAAAAAGTCTTCGTGGGTTGGCAGGTCTGAGCTGCAACACCCAGGCCACTGACTCCTGCTGCATCTCCCTCTCAGTGGTCCTGGGTGCTTGGCTTGGTCGGGAAGCCCAAGACCAGGATGTGGGTGGGGACTGTGAGAGCCCAAAAGCTGGAGCCTGAATGTGGTGTGTTTGGAGGACGTGCATGAAGAGGGCTGCAGATAAGTGAACTTGGCTCAGACCTGTGTGGTTTCTCTCCAGGCAGAAGCTTTCCTGCAGTTCAGTGGATCAGGACCCAAGGGGGTGATCAGGACGTCAGGTCACCCTGGGGCACTGCAGAGCAAAACTGCTCCTACTTCGTGTACTGGTCTCACCTCACCTGGTGATGCATGGTGAGTGTCTGCACTCAGAAGGTGCCATGGGCACCCTGATGGAGTCATATATACCTAGTCTGGCCACCAGGTCCCCTTACTCCACGTGCCACCCTCACCTGTGCTGTCCTTGCTGCTCACCACTGCTCCTCCCAGGGTCTGTGACAGAGGGCCAGTTCTTGTGCTTCCCATCCTTCAGGTGCACATCAGGGGGTTTCTGATCCTATAGCCTACAGGAACAGCAGCTCAGCTCAACTGTCCCATTTCCTGGCACTCCTCCTGTAGTTCTTTGCCCCCTAGGATCATTCCTGCTCCTGGTGACAGACAGGACCAGCAATCTACCCTCTGAGTTGGGTATATATTGGCTCACGATGCTCTCTGAGTTTGGGGGGGAGTTTGAGGTTTCCTCCTCATGGCACCACAGCAAATGTGGTTTCATTCTGTGATATGAAACCTGGCAGGATTCTGGTTTTTTTCCATCCTCTATTCTCCAGAGGATGGAAAACAGGCTAGATACAGATTTTTGTTGGGAGAAAAGTCCCAGCTGAGTGGAGAGCACGCTTGAAATGGATGATAGCTTCATCTCAGCTGTTTCCCAGTTGTATCCATGCCTGGCAGATGAGGACTGGCAAACAGAGGTAATAAGTGATTTCTGGATAATGCACCTTCATACACTCCATGAGAAATTAGAGCCTCTGTTTTGTGGTCAGCACGGTCACAGTCAGCCTTGTGATTAAACAATAGATGCTTGGGCTGCTCAGCACCCTCACGATGTCCCTTCTTCCTCCAGAAAATCCCAGTGTGAAGTCTGTTCTGGTTTTGAAGGCAAAACCAGTGAGAGATTCCAAGTCAGAAAACAAAATACATGCAATAAGACAAATGAAAAAGAAAACCACTGACAGAGTCAGAATACACTCTGTTGGTCAGGGTGTTGGTAGCAGTCCCGTTGGAAAGGTGGCTGCAGTCCTTCTGGATTGGCAGATGTGGCTCTGTTCGAGCATTGATCCTGTAGAAAGGTGCAGCCCTCTGCTGAAGGTCCAGTGGTGATAGATGGGCCTGGTCTTCCTCTAGGAGTCCAGTGAAAAAGGCTGCCTTGGTATCCCAAATCTCAGTTTTTTATCCAGGGAGAGAGGCTTGGCTCCTCCCCCTGGATGGAGCATTTCCCAATGGGATGATGTAATTTTATCAGTGGGGCTCAATGGCCCATGAGCAGAAGATCTCTCTCTGGAGGGAGGATGGGTTGTGGAAGAGATAAAGAAATTGCTCTCACTGGTTTCTTATCAGCTGGCCTATTGACAGAAGATTTCATCACCCCCCACTCCAGTTCCAACAGATGATGATAGAATACATACCCCTTGGTTACACTGCAACCCATGACAATGTCCCACCCCACAAGACGAGAGGACACAAGAGACTGAGAAACATGGATGTCCTAGGTTACAATATAAATATGTATTCTATTCCCATCCTCAAGGGCTGTTGAAACCAGGAGGGGCATTGTTCTTCCTTATCTCCTGTTAATGGGCCCATCAATGCCTTGCCCATGACTCAGAGATAACTCCCTCTGGGAGCCATTTCTGTTTGATGGACCCCCCGCATGACTCATAGAATGATATCAGCCCACTGTGAGATGCTCTGCCCAGGGGGGAGGAGCTAAGCATCCCCACCTGGATATAATTTGGGTTTTGGCACAGAACAAGCAGCCATTCCACCGGATTCCCAGAGGAACAGCTGCCTTTCCCACTGCATCTTCAGAGGAAGACTACACCCTTCTACAGGATCATTGCTCCAACTGAACTACATCTGCCAATCCAGGAGGACTGAAGTCACCATTCCAACGGGACTGCTACCAACACCCTGACCAACAGGGTGTCAGGTTGTATTCTGACTCTGTCAGTGGTTTTCTGTTTCCTTTGTATTATTGCATGTACTTTGTTTTTTTTTTTTCCTTTTCCTAATAAATTGTATTTCTGACTTGTAGTGTCTCACTGGTTTTGCTTTCGAAACAGAACAATGGATCTCATGCCAAGACTTCAGAGGGACTTTCCATGTGGCACCTATGAAGTAAGCACTGTTCAACCTGTCTGAGCCCCAGCCTCGGTGCAGGTAGGGAAAGGCACAGAACAAGTTGTCCTGTCTTCTCTCCTCTACAAATAACACCTCAGCTGTCAGGAGTTTAAAATCTTCTTGTGCCTGCCAGTCACTTTTCCACTGCCCTCAGGAAACGTGGTGCCCACTGAGGAAGGGCATGAGCTGCAGTCACAGCAAGAAGGACCTGGCTGAGGTCACCAGAGGGACCCATTCCAGCTGGATTTCTCTGAATTAAAGCCTTCCAGGTGAAGAGAAGTAATTAGAAGCCATTCTAGTTGGCTGATAGCATGGTAGTTTGAAACTGAAGTCGGGGGAAAAAATAAGATCTCTAATGGAAATGGAAAACCCTCAACGTAGGAGAGCTGTGGGCCAGGTCCCAACTGACACAGCTAGTGGCTGGGGGCTGCTTCTGTACCTGCAGCTTTGGGAAGAGCATGCACTTCAGAAAAGCTATCTGTTCTCTCAGAAAAGCCATCTTTCATGGCCCTGTCTCTTGGATGGTGCTTTGGTATGCTAGTGGACCAGTGTCCGTCGTTGGCTGCCTTTTTTCCAGAGAGCGAGGATGGGAATTTCCCTCTCCAAAACTCCCCAGACCACAGCACTTGCTCTGAATTGCACCACTTTCCTGTTGCTGTGAAGCCCAGACTGATCTCTCCAGTCTGCAGGGGCTTGCTGGTCTGGATGCTCCCAGGAATGGCCCCTGGATGACCCCAGCCAAGGAGCCTGGGATTACATTGGGCACCTGGAGCTCACAGACACATCCTCCAGAAGGGGGAACTGCACGGCCAGCTTCTGGCATGAAGGAGAGAGGCTCCTCCGAATGGCAGCAAGGTCAAATCCTGCTCCAGCAAGGAAGCCCTCAGCAGCAGAGGATAAGCCTTGTCACTGGCTGAGTCCTGTCTCCAAGGACCCGAGCATGCACTGAGAATCAGCCTCAGATGCGTGGATGCCCTGGCTTTGCCACTGCCCTCTTGCTACCATGAGATGTGAAAGCAGCAGAAGACATGCAGTAGCCCTCAGGGAGGAAGATCATGCAAAAAGGAAGCATGGATCCATGTGTTTTGTCCAAACCTTGGCCTCACGTTCTCTTCTGATCAAACTCCAAACCCCATCAGAGCCAAGGTTAACCTGCCCAGCCTTCCACAGCATCTCCCCCTGACACAACACAGCCCCAGTGAACAGAAGAGCTTCTGAAAAGCCAGAACTGACTTGTCCTGGTCAGCAAAGAGAAGTGGCAAGTCCTGCCTCCAGGGAGGAAGAGCCCCAGACACCAGGACACACTGGGCTATAAGCTAGTGATCCAGGCCAGCAGAGACTGCGGCTACAGCTTCACTTCTGCTAAATCTCAGAGGAGTCTCCACTGCAGGAAAGCCCCCTCCACCCCACAGCACCCTCTATGCCAGCAGCCTTGGCACCGGGCTGACACCACACCAGAAAGGCATATTATTATAGACACTTTATTGCTGTCCTTAGTTTATAAAAACCAACAAACCAAAACCCATTAGTAACAAACCCAGTCCCCAAACCTAGCATTATCTGAGGCAGGCTTGCGAGGACACACCTTTAGTGCAAAGAGGAAAGTGGCAGCGAGGGCTGAAGGGGCTCTGCTGACTTCAGTTCCCACAGCCCCCACTGCACCCACTGTACAGTATCGATTTGCCCTGGGGCTGGTCAGGAAGGGGGCTGGCCAAATTCTCGAGCTGTGGTGGGAGTGCTGGGGGAGCTGAAGGTGTCAGAGGGGAGCACAGGAAGTCATGGCTCTGCAGGGCAGCTCTGATGCCTCCTGTCAGCTACACAGGATGTGGAGGCATGCTGAGCCAAGAGGCACTATTCACACCTTCCCACAGACACAGTGCTTTGCCAAACAGCTGCTGTCTGCTCTCCTGTACATTCCAGTGTGGAAAGTAAACATGTGCCCTACCTCGTGGCTGCTCCCAGCCTCAGGTGCCAGCAGTGTTGGTGGGAACTAGGGGGCTATGGAGCAAGAGCATGGCTGCACCCTCTGCAGGGTTCTGCAAGGCACAGAGGCTACTGAGCCGTGAGGAGCCACACAGGACCTTGCAGCCAGCAGCACGTGGCTCTGGGCACTGGCAATCGTGGGAGGTATGCCCTGATCCTCAGGCCCTGTGCAGGTCCCCTACCCTTTTTTTCCTCCCATACCTGGTCCTGGTGCTGTTGCACCAGGCATCACCTCCAGCACCCACCTACCCCCACGTCCTCTGGGGAGTCAGCCCCATGTCACAGCTCTCAACAGTGAGCACAACACTTCACTGCCATGAGCTGCCAGGGCAGAGCCTTTCCAGATCTTCAGAGGGAGCCGATGTCTTGGGAGAGAGGGCTGCCCAAATGCCAACCCCAAGCGCTGGGCAGGCTGGCAACAGGCAAATGCAAACAGCACCAGCCCTGGGATCCCACGACAAGCACAGGGTAGCTGGGACCACATAGGGTTGACAGATGGGAATGGGGAGGCTGGGATGGCCTAGGGGAGGCTGGGCTGGCCTAGCCATTTGGGGGTCTCATCTCTTCCAGGAAAGCGCCACTGCAGGAGGCTAGTGCTCAGCTTTTCCCATGACACATAGCCACAGGCTCTGAGAAATGTTTTTGGGGAGTAGGGATACAGCCACATCCAGATGGGAGCAGTGAATGCATGTGGTCAGCACTGCTGGTGCCCAGGGGCTGCAGCCAGTGGCGTGGAAGGAGGAGGTGGTGGCAGGGGCTGTAAAGCAAGGTGCTGTCTCTGAAAGGCAGGAGCTAGCAATGCTGTAAAACCCTCTCCAGTGTTTCCATTGGCTGGTTTTTGTTGTGTCAGGACTGCAGAGCTGGAGGGCTCAGCCAGGGCAGTGCTGCCAACCCACTCCACCCTGTGGTTAGGTCATCTTCCTGGCAACACTGGCATAGGTGTGCTCAATCTCCTCGTCTGCAGGACAGGTGTGGCTGAACTCCTCACAGGCGTAGGCGTTGCTTAGGTAGCGCCAGACGCCTGTCATGTCCTTGGGGATCTCGAAGTCACGGTACTTTTTGGCTGCAATCTAGAGGGGAGGGAAGGAGGAGGAGGCTGAAATTTCCAAGACCTGGGGAAGACTCATTCTCTGGCCTTGGCAGAGGGACTCCCTGTCCACTCCTCTCGGAGCAGGTGCCCCCCTATCCTGGCCCTGGGGGCCAGTGCCATTACCTTGATGATATGCAATTTGGGCAGCAGGTTGCAATCAGCCAGAGTCAGATGGTCTCCATCCAGGAATTTCCTCTTGGAGATGGTTATGTCCTCCACACTGTCCTGGTCAATCTCCTCTGGGAGAGGAGTGTTCAGGTAGACATCGAGGCGCTGAAATTCCCGCAGCAGGGCCTTCTCAAAATCTGGGAGGGTGGGAAACCGAGAGTCATGAGTGTGTGCCCCAGGGTCCCAGGCAAGCTTTAGGCTGTGTTGGGCTGGCTGAGCCTCCCTCGGGTTTTGCAGAGAGGAAAGAAGCCCTCAGGGCCACACCATGGGGACACATCATTGACTCTGGCCAGTCTCTGTTCCCAGGGGACTCCAGCAGCATCATCCCATGCTCTGCTGTCACCCCTATGGAGGAGCAGAGAACTGCCGTTATCCCTTCCCTCTGCCCCTCCACTTCCCAGAGAGGCTTTGGTGAGGCAGGCAGCGGGAACCATAACCTGATGGCAGGATTTGCCAGCAGACAAAAGCATTTCTCCTGCTGCAGCGTGGTTGACTAGAATCCAGCAAACCACAATCCTTACTGATATTTGCTTCTTTGCGTGGGTTCTTGATGTATGCCGAGAACTTGGCAAAGATGTCACTGCCCACATCAAAGGACTCCTTATACTTGGGGCTCAGGTGTGGATACCTTGAAAAAGACACTTATGTCAATGCAGGCAGGGATGGAGCAGGGAGGCAGCAGAGATGCAGCAGGGATGCAGCAGAGATGCAGCAGGGATGCAGCAGTGTCAGTTCCTGGGCCATAGTGCCCAGGGCTGGTACTGGAGGATAGAGGGGATATTCAGCTGGCTGTGGGAGAATCATGACGATATGAATTACTGCAGCTGCCACACTGTGAGCTGTGTCTTCTACCCTGGGTGTTTGCCAAGAGATAATCTCAGGGCAGATACTCCACAGTTTGGGGACACTGGTGGCAATGGAACCCCAGAGCAGAGCTCTGCCTGCAGGCAGTTCTGGCCCAGCCCAGAGGATGCACACTGGCACAGAGGCGTGTCAGGAAGATAGAAGCTCCCATGACTTCCTCAGGAACCGTCTTCTGTTTGCTAAAATGTCCCAGGGTGTGCTGCAAGGGCAGACACATTCAAGGAGGCAGGTGACAAATATATTTGAGCTTCCTCTTCTGCAGAAGTGGTGGGGCTGCAGCCACACAGGGCACGGGGAGGCTGATTTGGGAGGCTCCCCAGTGAGCCCAGGGAAGACCACCCCCCCCAACCACCCTACAGGCCACCTGCGTTGCTGTTGTCAGGCAAGGGCGTTTGCTTTCACTCAGCTGAGTGCACTGAATATAAACGAGCAAAGGGATCTTGCATTCCCCCCCTCCACCTCAACAACAGCTGCTGCAGTCAGTGGCAAACCCACCAGTGCCAGGGCCCCTGCAGGGACCTCCCTATGTTCCCTCTCTGCCCCCAGAGTGGGGGTGCAATGGCTGCTGCATTTCCTCCCGCTGTTTTCCATCCCTGTCATCCCCGTGCCCTCCCTGGTGGACCCAGCCCCTCAGCATCAAAGGGCTCAGGGGCTGGGGGGACACCCGCCTGCCTGGGCTGCCCGGGGGCACCTCCTGGCACTCTGCCTCGGTTTCCCAATCTGCTAGGCCCTGGACAGCACTGTGACAGGCCCCGAAATCGGGAAGGAGGGAATTTGCAGTTACGTGGGTGGACCCAGGGTCTGCTCCAGGAACTCCTCAATCTTGATGAAGTCTGTTTTCAGCTCCTTGTTGAACAGCAAGAAAGGTGGGTTGGTGCCCGGTGCTAAATCTTTCAACTCTTCAGGTTTCCTGGGGCAGAGAAAACAAGCTGGCTCAGAGCCTGTAGCACATCTGCTTCCACCAGCCCCAAGGAAAGTGGCTGTGCCAGAGGCGGGGACTAGGAGGGGGCACAGGACTAGGAACATTCCCAGCTTTGCTGGCTTTGAGGAGCTGACAAGTGCTCCCCAGCCTCTGGATCTGCCCAGTGGGGCCTTCAAATCATCCTCACATCCAACAGGACAGGGAGTCCCTGGGCCATGCACATTGGCAGGTGGCCCAAGTCTGCGCTAGCCCCCACTTGCACCCCAAGTGAGGTAGGCAGTTTGTGGGCAGCGACGGTCCCTGTACAGTGACACGCCAGCTACAGAGCAGGCGGGGGGAGAAGTGCCGCTGAGGGAGCTGAGCAGGGCACATCTCACCCCTTTGCTGGCCCACGGCTCCAGTGCCACCTCACCTGGTCATGTCCACCGTGGTGACATTGAACTTGACCCCTTTGAGCCACAGCACCATGAAGAGGCGCTGGCAAAAGGGGCAGTTTCCGATGTTTTCTCCATCCAGACCAGCCTGTCAGGAAAGCAGAAAAATGAGGATTTAACCCTTCCACAGACAGCATGCCTGGAGATGAAGAGCCACTGGGCACAGCACGCTGCAGGGAGCTCCTCCCAACTCCGGGGGGCTCAGCCGTAGACCCCACCCTGAGCCATGGCACTGAGGGCCACAGGAAAGCACATAAGAGCACGCTCAGGATGCCAGGGGTCAGATCCTTCCCATAAATGTGCAATAAAGCCAAGAGGAAGTGGAGAAGGAGGCAGGGGGAGAAGGTGGAGGGTGATTGCTAATGGATGGGGAGGAAGGGAGGGTCCGCTTGGCCGGGAGGCCAGGCTGGAGATGGTGGGAGAAGGGAAATGAGCTCATGTTTTCCAGGAAAAGAGCAGTTTGTTTTCATGTGCTGTTCGTGTCTGCCTCTGGCCTCCTGTGTGTTCAAGGAACATAGGCCCGATGTCCCCAGGCCAGGAGCCACGCAGCAGCCTGCCCCAGGCTGGGCACAGGACGGCTGTGCTGAAGAGGATTTGTGCTTGGGTCCCACACGGCACTGGGAGGAAACAGAAATGACTGTCAGCTTCTAGAGGAACCCCTCTCCATGAACAGACAGAGCGAGGCATGTTTCCTTGTTGTGTAGCAGCTGGAAATATCCTTTGCAAAAACGACTGGGACACCTTATGAGGAGTTTGGCAAGAGGATACGGCAGGTTCCCCCGTTCACAGAAACTGGCTGAGATGCTGCTGTGAAAGGGAAGTTGTGCTGTGGTGAGACATAAAATGGCTCACAGGAAACTCCATTTCTTTAGGAGAATTACCGGGTTCCTAAGCTGCCTGTGGACCATGGCCACTCTGCCCTGGCAGAGAGGAGCAGCACAGCTCATGCCAGCCCCATCACAGGAGGATGCTGCTCCCATGGATCAGGGCGTGCTGGGACACCAGCCTCAGTGGGACTGCTCTGCACTAAGCCTTGATATCTGATACTGAGCTGGAGTCCTGAGGCTGAGCAGGAGGATGATGAGATTTAAGAGGATCTGGCAGGGTCAAGTAGCAGCAAAATCCCCCAGGGTAGGCAGCTGGACGTGGCTCCAGAGCTCGCACCTCTTTTAGGACCCAAAGACAGGATGGATGAGGAGGCAGAGACCTGTGCCTGGTTTTCCTGGGCTGGAGGTCACCACAGATGCCCAAAAACCTGTGGAGTCTGGAGTGCTCAGCTTCTATAGGAAGACAACACTGACGTCAAACTCACTATAAGGCAGACTGTAAAAGAATCCAAACACTCCCCCAATACTCCAGGTAGTAAGCTGGAGCAGGGGGTCTGTTTTTCCATCATGCCAAGACCTTTTAGTCCTTCCAGAGGAAAGAAAATTACTTTAAACAAGTATTTTTTATGCTCATATGAAATTATGTCACTTAATCTGAGGAAGGAAATGGGAACTGAGAAACGTTGATTCCCTAGGATGTGCCCAACAGTGAAGCTGAATATACACATGTGGCTGGTCAGTGTCTATTAATAGCAAATACTCCCAGAGGGGCTATGGCTCAGGAACATCCTGTCTCATTAACACCGAATAGGGCTCCTTTGGAAAGGGGTGAAACTGGTTCTCAGACTTCTTTGAAGGAGCTGGAGGGGAGAGTCAGAGAACAGCCCTGAGGGCTGCCCATGGGCAACAGCACAGGGCATCTGTGCTGCCCCTCCCCAGCATCTCTGCCACCCATGACCCCAAACTAGGGCCATTCTTTGGAGGCTCTCCCTGCCAGCTGCAGTCTCTTTGACTTCTCTGGACTGGCACAAAGCACAAGGCTGGGAATGAGAAGGTTTAATTTGTCCTGTTGTCCCCCCAGGAGCTGTTGTGCTGTGCCATGGCAGTGCTGGGATGGAGGTTCAGTGAGGGGAGGGGTGCCTCTTGCTCCCTCTGCTCTGGGCACAAACTCTGATCGCATGCTTCAAGATTTTCCATACTTGTCTGCTGTCTCCAGTCCCTGAGCTGCTCAGGCTGGTCTTCCCCCTTACCTTTTAAAAATAGAGAGGTGGGGAATTTTGGACTAGACTGAGAAGAAAATCAGGATGGCCTCTGCAGGGAGAAAGAATCAGACCCATACCAGGATGCTCAGAGCCAAAAATCTTTATCTGGAGAAATTGGAGGGAAGCTCCACCAGTGCCTGGGTACTGCTGCGGGAGCATCAGGCTCTGAAAGGGCCTTGTTGGCAACCACTGGCCATGGAGATAGCTTCATGGAACCAGGAGCCTTCAGAAGAGACTTGCAGCCATGTGCCCTCTCTCCCTGGCAAACACAGAGCAACATGGAGTGGGGGAGTAATTGCTCTTCACTTCCTTCCTCAAAGTGCCCCTGCTGCTCCTCCCGCTGCAGCAGGAACTGCAGGGGTGGGGGCACAGACTGATATCCCCCAATCTTTTGCCCTCAGATGATAGATAAACCTAGCGTGGACTAGCACAGAATCTCTAGGAGGATTGCAGGCTTTTAGCTTCAACTTTCTGAGGCATCACTAGGCTGCACAGGGCATTGAAACCCCAAAGCTACTTGGCAGTACCTGTGGTTTCCCCATGGTGAAACAACCTTAAATGCAGTGGGAGGAGGGAACAGTTTTGCCTACTCGGGGCACTGCTAAATATTCAGCCCCCATGGGACCTGCCAGAGCTCCTACAGCCACCCTGAGAGTCAGGGAGCAGCTCAATGCCTAGTGGAGCTGCAGAGCAGAGCCTCCTCACAGGCAGGGAAAGACAATGTTCTTGCCAGGGATGTGGCAGGGTAAGAAACTGCCAGCCCCTTGGGAGTCACCTACCCTAACCTCCGGGTAAAGTGGGAGCTCTGCACGCCATCCATCCCTGCCATGGCAACTCCAGCATTCACCAGAGTGAAAGGCAGGCAGGGTGCCATGTCGTGCCGTGCCGTGCCATGCTGTGCCATGCAGTGCCATGCTGTACCAGTAGGCTCTTGTGGGAGCACCAGCTTCCCCCATGAATTTCAGCTGTCACTGGTCACAGCAACAGCCGTGTCTGGCATTCCCAGCCCGGGGAGGTGCTGATGTGACAGGAAGGGGCCTGTCAGCAGCTAGAGCCACTGTGTCTTTGGTAAAGCTGGGTCCTGAGTGCTGAGAAGGGAAGGCACAGCATCAGTTTTTCTGTGAACAGACAAGCCAGGACTTTTTTTTTTTTTTTCACGCTAAATTACAGCACAGGGGAAGTCCTGATGATGCTGCTGGTTTTCTGTTTCACTTCCCTCTGAAAACCCCCTAGAATGTGCTGCTGCCATTGTGCTCATGTATCGTTTTCTTTTCCAGCCATCCCAGGGAGAAGTATTAATCAGAGGATTCAAGATTCAGATTACTTTTACCAAGAATACACTTGTCTGGGTTCAGCTCAGCCAAGCTCAATGTCCAGCAAGAAGGGCTGTGGCAACAATTTTGTCAAGAAGATGAGGGAGATCTCTCCTGGGAAGGCTCACATAATCCTTTCTAGTAAGTATGTCTAACTACTACCCAAGGAAGGCACCATTCAGTGCCTAGAACTGCTGGGTGCCTGTGCCAGGGAAGCCAGCGCCTCTGACCCAGTCCTTCTGGGCACTGAACTGCCCCAGGAGGAGAGCAATGAAGCCCATGGACCTGAGTGGCTACAAAGAAACCACCCTTAAAACCTCAATGAGGTGGCACAGAGAGGCATTGCCCTCTAGTCATTGTCACTTGGCAGCGTGTCCCAGGGCCCCCTGGCATTGCTGTGGGCAGACACAGTTACCATCCACCAGTTTTGGCTCCTCTCTTTTTGCACCTCCCATGGCCGCTGCAGGTATTTTGAACTTGAGTGTTAAAATATTCCAAGGAAAGGGTTCGGAAAATTGCTTAACAGGGAAAAAAACAGAAACCATTTCCAGCGAGTACCCCGCTGTGATGCCGCTCCATCTCGCCCACACATGGGCTCCCGCAGCAGCCCCAGCCATCCCTGCTCATTTCATAATCCCGCTCTCAGAAGAAGCTGAAGTGGCTGCTCCCCACCCTCCTGCTTACTGTTCCCAGGCTGGGGCTTGTCTTATCTAGCTTTTGAGAGGCATGTGTGTTCCCACTCCTCCACCATGCTGCTGCCACTTCTCTGGGCTGCACAACCATCACAAGACCAGGGCATCGTTCACACTGCTGACACCCCACAGTCCCCATTCCACCACATTCCCCCCGCTTGGGCAGCTGTTTAGCCAGCCTTTGTGGTGAGTGACACTGAAACCGGTACCCATCTCCAGACCCACAGAACATGAAGACACCCATGAAGTTCTACCACCTGCACCCAGCTGGATCTTGGTGAAGGTAAGGCAAAAAGTCACTGCCCCCCCCGAGACCCACCTTGACAAACAGCTCGATCTCAGGCTCCTTGGTGGTGCTGTGCTGCTGACTGTCCATCCTAGCAGGGTGGGGAGGGACCACTGGCTGCACACTGCTGTGGGGAGTCCGTCTGGCCCCTGCAGAGCTCTGATGGGGGACAGCTTTCAGACGGCTGGTGGCTTGGGCCTCTTGGTTGCTCTTAATCTGCAGAGGGCTGGAGCTTACACTTTCCTTCCTTTTGAAGAAGGGAGGAGCAATGGGGTGTGCACCAGGACCCGCCAGCAAGGGGAGGAAGCTGCAAGGCCTCTCAAATGTGACTCAGCATGGGTCTATCTGGTCACATTCAGAGTCTATCGCACCCTCCCAGGCGCTCCTCCAGTGCCTCCGAGCAGTGGCTTGTGTCCCCAGCACCTCTGGTGTCCACAACACTATCTCTTCCCAGCTGGGAGCAGGGCTTTATAGAGGAAGTGTCTTGCCTGTTGCTCCTCCTGCTGCTCCGGTCCTGGCCCTTTGCCACTCTCCCACCCTCATGCTGGTGTCCAGTGCCCCAGGACTGGACAATCCCAATCTGGGGAGAACCTGGCTGACCTTTTCACTGCATTATGACAAGCAGCCGCCCGGAGGGAGGGTAGGAGGGAGGGTGCAGCTCCTCTCCCAGCCCACCCTTGGGGGGTCCCTGCGTGGGCTCGTCTGGGCACCCCTTGCTGCAAGGAGCTGGGCTGCGCAGGGCAAGCACTCAGGGAAGCTGAGTGGAGCAGCCTGGGCACCTGTCACTGACTTTTTGAAGCTGGGGCACAGCCCTTGGGTGGGAAGGATAGCAAGCAGCTAAGGCAGGGGATAAAAGATGCTGAAGCATTCCGGGGAGCAGTGGGGACCCCCAGAGTGCCCCTGGCAGCCACTGAGATGCGTGGTGCTTGGCAGGATGGTGGGATGGGCTGACCTTCAGCAGGGCCCCATTCCTGGAACTGGGCTGTTTTGCAGGAAGGATGAACAGCTTGCTTTCCTCCCCAGGATGGGAGGGAACTGTTTGCTGTCAGATCATCCTGGCTGCAGAGACAGCAGAGACAGCTCCCCAGCACACATGGGCTTAACTCTTAGGCAAGACCCCCAGACCACACAGCTGGTACCATTGCACAAAATGCGGATCCCCAATGCTTGACTCAGCTCACTCCCCCAGCTCGGATAAGCTCCAACATTCCCCAAATAATCTGATCAGACAGCAAACTCCCTCAAGGCAATTAGGATCAGAAACGATTTTGCAGACTCCTGGAGGAGGCTTCCCAACAAAGATGTTTCCTCTGGTCCTACTACACAGCCCCACTGGGGTTTACAGGGATGGGGAGATGAGGGGGTATTTTTTTCTGCCCCATCAAAACTTAGGGAGAACTTGGAGCCCTACTTGATGAGACAGGACACTCTGACTCACACTCTTATGATCAAGAGGTATGGATTGATGGCACTGTGACATGGCATCACCCTCATCACAAGCTCGATACCCACCAGCCAGCTCCCTCTGTGGACCCCAGCTGATGTGTGCCAGTCCCTGCTGCTGCCACAGCCTCCCTAGCTGTTCCTGCCTGGGAAATGCTGAGCCTCTGGGAGTTGTGATGGCTCCTGGCACTGCCAACTGCTGCTATTCCTGCTGATCTCAGCCGGGTGCCGAGCCAGCAGCTCCCGTCCATGGTGTTTCCCTCCAGCTGAAGCAGCAGGCAGGGATTTAAGTCCTGCAGGTGGGAGGCACAGTATGACACAGTGCTGGAATGCCCACAGAGGCTGTGGGGCAGAAACGTGGCAGCAAAGAGGTACCTTCCCACACTGTTGGGTGCAGGAAGGGTGTTTGTCTTTTCTGCAGGAACAGCCGCCTGGGAGGCAGTTCAGGGAGTCTTTCCCTTCCTCCTCACAGAGTGAATGGCCAGACACTCGCCGAGATTGAGATTACAGCACACATGTATCTGGATTTCTGTCTCACTGTGTCTGTGAGAAAGCTGGGGGCTCTTGGGAAACCCTGCCGAGCCCTATTCCTCTCCCCGGGGGGCACAGAGGTGGGAGGGAAGGGGTTGCCAGTTTCTCTGCCAGCAGTAGGATGCCAAGGCACGGCTCACCCGGAACAGGGTGGCCTGGGGGAAGTGCTCCTGTGCTGAGAGTGACCCAGCTGTCTGTCCCGAGCTGCCTCTGGCCCTGGGCAGCAGGCTAAGAGCGAGTGCACTTGTGCCCGCCCAGCCTGAGGACTTGGGCAGGACAGAGAAGTGAGACATTGTCCCCGCGCAGAGGCCCCGGCTGGTACAGGCTGCCGGGTGGGGCATAGAGTTGTGCCATGGCCGGACTGGCCTGGGCAGCGGTAACCGTGTTCCTCTGCTGTGCTCTTCGTCTGGAGGCCAGCCCGGAGCTCTCCGGTGAGTCAGGGGGAAGGCGGGGAGGAGCAGGATGCTGAGAACTGCTCACTGCGCTGGTGTGATGGGAGGGCAGAGACTGCAGGTTGGTGGGGTAGGGACAAGTGAAGTATAAACCACGGTAGGCCAGAGAGAGCTTCCCCAAAATGCTGGGATTTCTTTATCCCCGCACAGGGCTGTTCTCTGAAAACACACTGCACACATCCCACAACTCTGGTGTGCATGAGAGTGGCTCCCAAGTTTGCTGTGCTCTCTTGGATAGTTTGCAGGCAGAAATGCAAAGAAACTAATATCAAGCTGGTCCCCGAGCTTTGCTGAGCATTCCCTCTGCCACGAGGCTCATGTCTTCGGTGCTGGGCAGTGTGTAGAGCTGAAGGAGCATCCAGGGCTGCCCTGCCAGCCTTCCCTGCTCAGAGAAGGGGAGGGAAGAGTTGGGTTGAAGCTGTACCTGGTCCCCAGACGGAGCTGGAGGTTGTGCCCCAGATAGAGCCACTTGTGGATAGGGGTGCTGCCGGGTGCCCTGCCACAAGACACAGCATGGGCCAGAAGCTCTCCCCAGGTACATGTCTGTGGGACATTTGTATCATCTACATACAGATGCGGACAAGGCAGAAATCTGGGACCCTTCTGCCCCAGCTCTTTGAACAGTCAGGACAGGCTGGGCACCAGACATTCCCCAGGGATCATCTGGAAACAGCCAGGCACACCTTCTACTGCTCAGCCGAGCTCCAGTGGGGGAAAGCCTGGTGCTGCAGGGTGGGCTGTGGTGAGGAAGATGCAATTTCATCTGGGCAGAGCTAATGGCACAACCACAGCACCAGAGACAGAGTCAGCTGTACTGGTACCAATAGCTCACAGAGTCTGCCTACAGCCTCCTTGACACGCCTCCACCCAAAAAAGCCTCTTCACAACTACTCACTGGCCAAAATAGTGTGAGCCTCAGCGTCAGCTTTAAAATACAAACCACTGGTGCCTTCAGCCGGCATGACAGCAGAACAGGGTGCCTGCCTCAAGGCTGGATTTGAGGAAATTTGAGGAAACCCATTTCTTCTCATATTTCTCCCTGAGTTTCCTGCCATCCCTAGGATTTGGCTGAGCCCTCTGTTTCCAAGGCTGCCCAGCAGTGGGGGGTCTAGGCAGCCCTATATCCAGCAGTGTCGGGTATGGGCAGGTGGGTTTGGAGTCAGTGCTGGGCAGAGGTCAAGGCCAGAGTGTCTCTGAAACCTTCATGAGAGCCTGACTGCTGCCAGGTATGGGGCTGGTGCTGCAGGTGTGGGGCTGGTGCAGGGCATGCAGAGGAAGGGGATGGAGGCTGGCAGCCTGGGCAGAGTCCTGTGCCCCTCACAGCCCTCAGCATCCAGTGATGTGGGGCAACCAGAGGAAAGGGACAGGACAGGGTTTGTCTTGCCCGCTCTTCACAAGCACTGTACTCTGAGGGTCAGATCCAGCTCTGTGCCATTTAAAGAACATCTTTGCATCGCACTGGAGCTTTGACCTGGCTAGAACACCTTGTCTACTGCCATCTGCCCTCCTGTACCTCTCCTTTCCTCTCTCCTCCAGCATCAAGGGCTTGCTTTTGGGATGCTGTGGCCACCCACTTGCTCATCCCAGCTTGTGAGGGATAATGCCAAGGGAGAGATTAACTCTGGGCTGAAGGCAGCTCCCAGCTGCACTCACTGACATCGCAGGCAGGAATGCTGACTGCAGATGCCAAAGGGTTAGTGGCAGCACTGAAGGTGAAAGGGGCCCTTTGTACTGCTGAGCCTGGCACCAGTTTGAGAGGGAGGGGGGTTGGGGAGCTGGTGCTTCTACCTTCTTGGCTTGGTTTGGGGGAGTTTCACACACACTGGGGTTTGGGGGACAGGGTGCATGTCCTGCCCTGGCCCTCAGCACTGGCCAGAGACTGAGGTGCAAGTTTGTCCAGAGAACCCACAGCTGGGGTTTGGGGTCTGTGATCTGCTCAGGGGCCCCCTATTGCCCTGTTCCTATCTCCCAGACCTCAAAATGATGCTTCCTGTTTGCTTTTGTTTTATTCAAAGATGCAAGGTGCTTCATTCAGGGCCTTCACATCACATTTCATCAGCTTTTCTTGCTTCCTCAGCCTTTTCCAGCAACTGATGCCTGCTGAGAGCACCTGGCAGCTGGAAGAGCTGTTATTAAAACAGCTTCCTTGCCCACCCAGTACAGCCAATGCCAGCTGGAGCCAATGCTGTATGTTAAGCCCTTGGAGAGGCTGGGCAGGATGGTCCTACTTTGTTGTCCCCTGCAGGGAAAACAATGTGAGCAGTAGTTTGGGACACAGACTAGGCAGGATTAAAAGAAAGAAGCATTCTGTGATGGGAATTCAAGGAGGGAAGGGACTGTGCCCATTGAAAGGGTTGTGGGCCAGCAATAGCTTGCACCAACACACTGGGCTTCTTCAGCAGAGACCTGAGGCCAGCTGGGCTCAAGTGCTGACTTATCTACACTGACTGGGCTCACACTTATCCACACTGACCCAGCCAGCTGTGGGAGCTTGCAGCAGCCCCTGGACCCTTCTCTCACCTGGCTCACAGCTCAACTTGTGACAGACTTGTGACAGAGCACATCCCCCTCACCCTGACTCCAGGGATCATCACTGGGGGACCATCTCTGGCTCACAATTGTACTCTCCCCACCATGGCTCCATAACAAGCCTGGTTTTCTCTAAACGCTTGACAACTCCTTATGGGATTTCCCAGTCTTCTATGACCCTCTGTACTGCCTCCAGCTTTCCCTTCCTGTTGCTAACCAGCTCAGATATTCCCTGCTGCTTTCCAGGCTCCTGGCAGCAATGCTGCATGCAAGGTTTGCTACAAGCCCATCTTCTCTGCTGCTGTCCTTGTTCACCCCATAAGTGCTTCATCACTGCCACCAGCACTTGGGTGCCCAAGTGCCACCACTGCTGTGGCCCTGGTGTCTCCTCTGGACAATGCCACCTCTGCTTTCCCCTTCCAGGGTACCTGCGCAAGGTGCTGAGGAACCACACTGCCCACACCTGCGATGGAGAGCAGCTCCTCATTGTCTGCCCTCGCAAAACCACCATCAGCATCCTCGGGGCCTTCTACGGGCGTCGAGTGCCCAGCACCAACCTCTGTCCCAGCCCCAACAATGCCTCCCAGGAGAGCACCGAATGCATGTCTGCCACTGCCCACCTGGTAAGGGAGGGATCCCAGGGGCCAGGCTGCACAGCCCGCTGTCTCCACATCACTGAGCTGCCTGCTTGGGCTGGGGGACTGCAGGCAATGCAGGCTCTCCAAGCCCCAAGGAGGTTTCCATCAGCACCAGGATTACAGAATCACGGAATCATAAACAACTCTTGAACTGTTAGGCTTGGTGCTGAGACCACTTCTCTGGGGAGCCTGTTCCAAACCACACTGTGAGAGGAACCTTTTTCTAATATCCAGCCTAAACCTGCCCAGACACAACTTCAGCCCATTCCCTTGGGTCCTGTCACTGGTCAGCACAGAGGAGAGATCAGTGCTTGC
>VYXF01002816.1:79823-106902 GCA_013397295.1 Polioptila caerulea | reverse complement strand
GCGGCCACCTCGGCCGGCGGCGGGGCCCGTCTCCCCCTGGTGGGCGCGGGGGACACTGCAGGGACCGCGGGCGCGGGCGGTGCCGGCGCAGGGGCACAGGGGTGAGGGACGCGTGGCGCGGTGCGGGATGGGGATGCCAGCACGGGCAGTTGCAGACCTGTGCTGGCACACAGCCCGCTGTGGGTGCAGGGAAGGAACTGGTTCAGGAATGAGCACTGGAATTGGGATGTCTGCATCAGGGGTGGGCATGAGCAGCTATGGGACACTTTTGTGGGGTGAGAGGCCACTTCCCTGAGCCTGGTGATGGCACTGACGGACAGGGGGTGAGAACAGCCTCAGGAGTTCTCACCCAGCTCACACCTGTTCCACTCTGCTCTCCAGAAGCTGCTGGCTGAGTGCCAGGACCAGCAGTGGTGCCAGTTCTCAGTGCACAGCCAGGTCTTTGGGCCAGACCCATGCCCTGGGACACACAAGTATCTCATCGCTTCCTACAAGTGCCGGCCAGGTGAGCACGGTCTGGGCAACACTGCATGGGCTCTCCCTGGCCTCAGCTGCTCAGAAAGGAGCAGGAAGGAGAGCATGGCTGCTCCTGCACCTCACAGCCCTCTTTCAACCCTCCCCTTGGCCTAAGAGAGGGGCTGCAAGTGATTCAGGATGCCTTAGGGCACTCAGCAATGTCACTTCCTAGGAAACCATCGAGTCAAGACCGTGTGCGAGAATGACAAGCTCAGGCTGCAGTGTCGACCAAAATCCATCCTGGCCATTTATTCTGCAAGTTATGGACGATTCCTGCGCGGCAAACCAGAGTGTGATGCCTTGAATACTAGAGGACCCCATATAGGTATGCCAGAATGGTTTGAGACAGAAATGGGGCAGGAACCATGCACAGAGTGTGGCACAAGTCCACCACTGGGCTATACCTGTGTCCCTTGGCCTCTGCTGGCTGATGTCCAGCAAGGAGGGGCAGGCAGCTCTGCCCATGGGTCCATGCCTCATGTCTCTGCAGAGTGTGTGGCTCCAGATGCTCTGCGCAGTGTTTCCAAGAAGTGCCACCGCAAGGGGAACTGCACTGTGGCTGCTGACAAGGCCACCTTCGGGGACCCATGCCTCCCCGGCATGAAGAAGCAGCTGCGAGTCTCTTACACCTGTGGTGAGAGCTCCCCACGGAGCCAGGGACACAGGAACCACTTGGTGGAGTGTCTGCTGTGCTTACCCCATGCCAGGCAGGCAGGGGCACAGGGCTCACCAGGGAGGCAGGGGCTGCAGGGGAGGAGCAGGGTGGTGATGCTCGATGTGTGCTCTCCTTGCAGTGCCCAAGCAGCTGCTGGAGGAGGTGGGCCCTGACACCTCAGACCCCTTCCTGCTCTCGGACTACATGCACGGTAATGTGGGGGGATGAAGAGTATACCACAAGCAGTGTGGCACCATGTCCATGCTCGGGTGAACCAGCCCTTCCATGGTTTGTCTGCATTCCTGGTACCAGATCCAGCCTAGCATCTCTGTCCCATTCTGGGAGCCATCCCTTAGTCAGTGCCCATTGTGAGGGGATGGAGGGGGCATCTGCTGGGAGCAGGGCAGAGGAAGACATGCAGGGTCATCCCTGCAGACAGCAGAGCACTTGTGCAGGAAGGATGGATTGTGGTATGGGGAAGGACAGGCAGGAGCAGGCAGCCGGGACACGGGGCACTGAGACCACCTCATGTCTCAGCCTGCACCCCTTGTTACTGCAGGTGGCTGGTACAAAGGGCCCAGGTTCTCCAGGCTCCAGGAAGACCGCATGATTTTTACTAGCTCTCTGGCAGCTTTTGCCCACCTTTGGGGTATGTGCCCTCCCTGGGTCTCATGCAGCACCCTGGGAAACAAGACAGGCTGGGGGGTGGCTGACGTCCCGGAGGGCCCCAGCTCAACCCAGGGCTCATCTCAGAGACAGCCAGACCCCAAACCTCTTCAGCAGAACCGACAGCCACACAAAGGAGCAGGGCACCAAGCACCTATGCTGGGTTTGGGGTGGACAGGTAGGGCAGGAGCTCAGAGGTCAAACAAGCCCCAAAGTCCCACAGCATCAAGAGTCGTGGTGTGGCTATAGTCCTGCCTATGGACCTTCCTTTTCCAACAGTCCAGATTACCCACTGGGTCTTATTCTTCCTGCCCTGTCTGCAGGCACCAGTGGGGACCACCTCTCTGCAGGCAAAAAAATTCCCTTGCCAGAAGAAATTACTCATTTAATCCCCCAAGGGATTAGTCTTTCCCTGCTCCACCTACCCTGCATCCCAGTGGAGGTTTCCTCTGGGGAAAGTCCCATTTCAGGACTGGTGGGTGCTGATGAGGCTCTAGGTGACACATCCATGATCACTGGGGCAGGGTCTGTCCTGCCTCTGCAGCCTGGGTGGTGAGGGCATCCCTGCTCCCCTCCTCTTATTCCCATATACCAGGCAGAGGGGCTTTGCAGGCACTGATACCCCACAGACTGCAGACTAGTTTGTACCCTGGTGTCTTTCTTTCCTTTTCCCCTCAGGTGTTCCTGAGAAAGTTGCTCTGTACTTTCTTTGTGGAGTCTCAGGAGGCCTCATGCTGCTGCTGTGCATCATCAGCCCCAAAACGACCTTCCTCCAGGAAGTGGGGGAGGCTCTCAAAGACCCAGAGCTGGGTAGCAGCTCGGAGCTGGGCAGGATCAAGCTGCGGGATGAGCAGGATGAAGACGTCCCTGATGACAGCTCCTCAGACGACTCCTTCCGTCGCCTCACCCGCACCTACCGGGCCACCGACAGCATCTTCAGCCCTGAGCTGACAGCAGCTATGGAGGGAGCAGTGGAGCACCAGGGCCACAGTGGGGAGGAGATCTGGATGCCCAAGGACTCAAGCCCGTATGCCATACACAAGATCAAATCAGCCACCAAATAAGAACTGGAAGAAAATGGCTGGAGGGCAGCAGAGGGATGCAGGTTCGGTGGGATCCAACATCAGAGAGACGTAAGAGTTGGGGCTCCTTGGGGCGACTGGACATCCCCAGCAGCAGCAGGGTCATGGCAGCTCCATTGTGCCCATCAACCCACTGCTTCACCAGCATGGAAACCTCTAACCTGGGGCTCGCATGTAGTCCCTCAATGTGATGAGGGGCTGTGTAATGGTTCTGTGGGCTACAGGCTCCTTTGCCACAGATGCCACTAACCCTAACCTAACCTTCCTGTTCTCAGCTTGCATCGTTTGGCTCTAGAGTTTAACCCTGAACAGCTGTGCCAAGCCCATCCTCAGCCCTTCGAGGCTGTTTACTCCTATTTCTCCTTGAGCACTGGCTTCCACTCCTGGTGCTGCAAGCACACCCTGCACTTGGGCACTGTGCCAGTGGCAGAGGCAGGAATTGCCAGGACACAGGGCGAGGCAGGTGCAGAGGATGTGGAAGTACAGCAGGCATCACCAGCACAGGCACAGGTGCATGCCATGCAGCCCTGCTGTGCCAAGGGAGCTACTCCCCAGGTTGGGGCCTCTGGCAGCTTGGCACAATGCTGGCTCTTAGCTCCCTGCAGGCATTCAGGAGCTCTGTCACCCTGCGTTGCTCTGTGCTTTCCTCTCTACTTTCCCCAGCGGCAGGAGAGCCCCAAGTTTTAACTTGCTCTGTTTTTTTCCAGTGAATAAATGCAACAGCTCTTAGGCACATCTCTCCCTGACCTTGGTCATTAGTAATGAAAAGAGGTAAAAGGAAGAGGCAAAGTCCAGTCCTCCCTGTGCAGAGAAGTACTTTGCCTCCCACCAGTGCTTCTGGCACTGGGCCGTGGGAAGCAACAAGTTGGGCCTGTTTTACCACAGGAAAGGATAAGGGGAAGGGAAAGGGGGAAAAGCAGTCCATCTGAGTCCCAGGAATGATGCTTCCCTGTGCTTGGTGCTCTTCTTGAGCCTGGAGCTTCTCATCTGGTGAGCAATGTGGAGCAAAGGTCCCCAGAAGCCATGCAGAGGGGCTTCTCAGCAGTTCTGCAGTGCCAGGAAGCCAGGCTGGGGCTGGGGTCTGTTCCAACTTGGAAAAGTAGCACAGGCTTTTTGTAGTACTGTGGGAAGAGGCTGGATGGAAGCAGCAACCCAGCTCTCCTCACAAAAAGAACATTCCAGGCACAAATGCTCTTGAGGCAGCACACAGCAGAGTCTAGTGAGAGAAGCCAAGGACCTGCATTCTACCTGATCTGGGGGTTTGCTGCGGGAATGTCAGAGCCCTAGGAGAGCTTGTTGAGCTCTCACCTCCAGTTGACCCCTAGCATCCTTAGATTGTGAGCAGTACTGAGACCACAGCCTTGCCTCAATGCTTGGACAGCTGGCACAGCTCCTGCTGCACACCCATGGCTTCTCCTTGCACTTCTTGCTCTCCTCATTTTTCTCCCACATGCCCCATGTCCCGGGGCAATTTCAGCTTTCATGGTGCAAGTCACACCCCTGCAGCAGGGCTGGGATTCCCAAGAGCCTCACCAGGAGCACCGTCATGGCAGTGCTTTGGAGACTGGAAAAGCCAGCTTTCCAGTGCTAAGCCTGGGCAGGATGGGCAGACATGAACCTGTCCCAAAGCAGGCAGCTCATTTCAGCCTCCACAGAGTTGTGGGCAGACTTGGATGGGCTGAGGATCTTATCCCACAAGATAGCCATGTTTCCAATGGCAATGGGATGTGTCCTGCCTCTGCCTGGCTAGTATGCACCCAACTTGTATCTTTGGCTGGGCTATGCACTGCCTTAACATGCACAGGGAAAGGCAGGGACCTGGATCCCACAGGATCCCAAACCAACAGCAAGCAAGCCTCAGGAAGTCCCCAGGCCAAGGACAGAAGCAGTGACACTGGGGGATCTGGGGCTGGAGAGGACAAGTGACCCAGGAGGGAACAAGGTGGGCTGGAGCTACCGCAGTCCTGACCAGTTCTGGGGACTGAGGGACCCAAGATTTGTGGGACTCAGGTTTAAATCTCCACTGAGCCTGTGAGCAGAATTCTGCTCCTGTCTGTCCATGACCCAGGTCTTTCTGCTGGAGATGCCCGCATGCAGCCCAAGCCATGTGGCTGATCCTGCCCACATGGCCCTTGAGCAGCAGGTTGAAACCCCCTCAGATGCTGGCACTGCTGTGTTTCTCTAGCCGGGGGTTCACCCACAATAGCAGCACGTGGGTGTGCGATTAGCTGAAAGGATTTTCTTGGGTTTAATTTCAGAATTTGAGAGGTTTTTCTGGGAATCTGGTGACTAGGGGAAACTCTCCTCTGCTGCAGTGCTGAGCCCTGCTGAATTTCCCTCAGCTAAGGCTTCACTTGCACCAGAGCTCAGTGCAGTGCTAAGACCCCCAAGAGCTGCTGAGGGCACAGGACCACTGCGTGGTGGTGGTCATGAGAGCAAAGAACTGTGCTGAACTCACAAAGGAGCAGAGTGATACCGTGAGCATCAAGTATATGAACATGGATCATGTGTCTGACACATGAAAAGTAGGTGGCTTTTCCAAGACTAGTTGATCAAGGAACAAAGCAAGCTGTGGGTGTGATGACTTTCACGCATTCCTTTCCTGATTCATGGAAATTGACTTCAAGCCAACTGACAGCCTGAGCAAGCCTTCTCTGAGCCCTCCCTGTCCAGCAGTCTGGCTGCATGGCAGGGGTTTCCCCAGGAGCTACAATGCCCTCGAGGCTTATCCGTGATACACGTAGAGTGCTCTTACCCTCAGCAGATATTTGATAAGCAGCCAGTCTCTCATACAACCCCGCAGCACAGAGACTGTGACTCGGTTACTCTGACTGACCCTGTCCAGGTCGCTGTGGATGACGGGGCAGTCCCAGAGAGCCTCACCCTGAACTTGGTTAGTCATGAACACTGCTCCTGGGGTACCTCAGACAGTGAAAGGAGGGTTAGACTAGATTTAAGAAAAAGATCTTCCCTGGGAGCGTGGGCAGGCCCTGGCACAAGATGCCCAGAGCAGCTGTGGCTGCCCCTGGATCCCTGGAAGTGTCCAAGGCCAGGGGGACACTGGGACTTGGAGCACCCTGGGACAGGGAGAGGTGTCCCTGCCCACGGCCCACAGGAATGGGATGAGCTTAAGGTCCCTTTCCACCCAATGCGCTCTGTGATTCGCCAAGCGATCCGAACCCTCTGTTCCTGACACTGGGTCAAGGAAGGTACGCGGCCAGCACACCCTGTCCACCCCAGCCCGGTGGAAAAGGGCAGCCCCGAGGTCTGAGCCCCGCAGATTCGGCTGCGGGCGGAGGCGGTGGAGGCCGCTCCCGGCGCTCCGCGGCCCACTGCCCGCAGAGCGGATTTAAACGGCGCCCGCTCCCACCAATCCCTGCCCGCCCGGCCCGGCGCTGGCCCCGCCCCCATCCCATGCTCGCCCTTCCATTGGTCGCCAGCGTTGAATTTTAAACCCTGCCGCCCTGCCCCTTAGCAACTGCATCCCTCGGAGCCCGCCGATTGGCCGCCGCCTGGCACCGCCTCGCACCCTGATTGGGCGACGCTCGGCCAGTGCCGGCCGGCCGCTACCGAACTGCTACTTTCAAAAGCGCCGTGGCCGGGGCTGCGGGCACAACGGAGCGGGCATGGGTGAGTGGGGAACCGGGCACGGGCGAGCGGGGAACGAGGGAGTGGGGAGAACCGGGCACGGCGCTCATGGGCGACTGGGGCAGGATGCCCGGGCGATGGGTGAATGGGGTCTCCGAGGACTGCAGGGGAGTGGGCAGCGCTGGGACCCCTAGTTGGTGGCAGATGTGGGGACCCTGGAGGGTGCAAGGGAGTAAGGGCTTCCAAGATCCCCGGCTCCCCAGGAGAGAGGGGAACTTTGGGACTCCCGACTCCCCCAGGGGACCCTGAGGGTTGTAGGGGAGTGGGGAATCCCCAACACCTCCAGCTGTCCGAGGAAGTGGAAGCCCTTGCATCCTTCTCCGGAATGCAGGAATCTGGGAATTGCCTGGCCCCTCTCCCACCTCGACCTCGAGTGCTTTTAATGACGGTCTTTGGGGTCCATGTTCCTTCCTCCCTGGGAGCACCCCCACCAGATTTATCCCTTTCCTGGGCTTGTCTTGGGGCACCACCTGCTCATGCCTGCCATGCTCAGGGAAGGGGTTGGTGCTGCTGTGCTAACCCCCAGGAGGGACAAAGGCCCCTCTGTTCTGCCCCAAGCTGGGAGGGTGTCCCTGGAGGCAGCAGCCCCCATCACATCGTGCTTGGCCCCCATCTTGCTCAGAGAGACCCAGGGAGAGGATGCCGCTGCCACGCAATGCCAAGGTGCTGGCCACCAAGCAGCCCCGAGCAGGCAAGGCAGGCCCTGCTGCAGAGAATGTCGACCCTGAGAAGGTGAGCACCGAGCCAGGTGAGGGCTGTAGGAGGGCCTCCTGTGGGGCAGCTGACTACCATCTTCTAACAGCCTCTATTGCAGGAGGAGAGCTGTCATGCCAAGAGATCTTCATCCTCACCCCAGGGTGGGCCCAAGAAGAGATCAGCATTTGGAGACATCACCAATGTGAGTGCTTCTTTCAGGGTGGGGGCTCTGGTGCCCCCTGTGAGACCCCCATGGTGGGAGGCCTTGTGCCATGCCTATTAGGAAGAGGAGAGGTCTCCCTGCAAGGCATATCCTACTTTCCACTGTGCAGCCACTGTATGCCCTTGTTCTGACACAAACAGGCTCGCAAGAACCAGGTGGTGGCAGGGAAGAAGGAGGCTGTGAAAATTGCTCCACCTAAGGCACAGAAGGCACATAATGCCTTGGGAGTGGCCAAGAACAATGAGATCAACTTAAAAAAGTGAGTAGCTGGGGGCAGGGGTTTGCTGCAAATTTGTCCCATGGGGACAGGTAGTAGGGGCTTCCCTTGGGTGACGGAGGCTGAGCCAGATGCAGGAGGGAACTTGTATATCTACTATAAATGGCATCAGGTTGTGGCAGGGGAGGGTTAGAGTGGATATTAGGAAAAATTTCTTCCCCAAAAGGGCTGTCCAGCCCTGGCACAGGCTGCCCAGGACAGTTGTATAGTCACCTTCCATGGAATGATTTAAAAGTCATGTGGATGTGGCTCTTGGGGACATGGTTTAGTGGTGGGCACGGCAGTGCTGGAGGAACTGTTGTCCTCAATATATTAAAGGTCTTTTCCAACCTAAGTGGTTCTAAGAGTCTGTGGGGATATTTTAAGGGTGGTTTTGCCCCTTCCTGGAAGGGCCCTTTCAGCCAAGAAATTTGGTCTTCTCCCAGCAATGATTTGTGCTCTTGTCCTTCCCAGGTCAATGAAGAAAACTCCCCCAACAGCTCCTGCAGAGCCCACAGTGAATCCTGTGCCAGAGAAGCTGGTGTCTGTGCAGGAACTGAAGCCCCCTGAGGAGAGGGTAGGGACCCTGGGCTGCAGCATTGCCCCAGGCCCATCACAGTACTGGTCTGTGTCTGCCACTGGTGGTACTGGGGCACCAGGCAGTGCTCTGGGCCTTGGAGAAACTTCAGCCAGGGTGATGGAAAGCTTGGGAGGGGGGCAAAGTGCATCACCATCTTCCTTCAAGAATCCTCCCCTGGGAAACGGTGGGGCAGGGCCTGCAGGGTAGGTACAAGAAGCGGAGTGTAGAGGGACAGCAGCCTTGCCCTGACAGGGTGACTGGCGCTCACAGGGCCTCCCCCTTATTGCTGCCTCTTCTGTGCCAGCAGGTACCAGCAGTGGAGGACATTGACAAGGAGCAGCTGGGTGACCCCTACGCCAGTGCAGAGTACGCCAAGGAGATCTTCGAATACATGCGAGAAAGAGAGGTGGGTGCTTGTCCAGGGGTGCAGCCTGTCCGGGGAAGGAGTGACTGCAGGCAGGGCTGCCGACTGCCCAGAGGCTCTGACCACCTGGCAGGGGCCTGCACAGGGTGAGAAGGGGCTTGTTTGAGGGTAGGGATGTCTGCCCTGTCCCTGACAGCTGGATCTTTGGCAGGAAAAGTTCCTGCTTCCTGACTACATGGAGAAGCAGACAGACATCAGTGGGGACATGCGTGCTATCCTTGTGGACTGGATGGTGGAGGTGCAGGTGAGAGGGCACAGCTTCCTGTGGAGCAGCCCCCATGCTGCCTTTGGCACGTGTGACCTCAGAGGGCTGCCAGAGGCTCCTCCAAGCATTCCCAGTACAGAGCTGACCCTCCCCCTGTGTGGGCTGTGTGAGGCTGAGCAGGCCTAACTTCTGTCTGATGCTCTGTTCTGATTGCTGCTCTCCTTGCAGGAGAACTTTGAGCTGAACCATGAGACATTGTACCTGGCTGTGAAGCTGGTGGACCACTACCTGGTGGAGGTGGTGAGCATGAGGGAGAAGCTGCAGCTCATCGGCTCCACTGCCATCCTCATTGCCTCCAAATTTGAGGTGACTCTTTGTGCGCTATCCTGGGGTGCAGGGGCAGAGGACCTATGCCTCTATGGCCCCTGTGAGGTTTTGGAGAAGGCCAGGCCACTGCCCTGAGAGCTACCAGGGTGGCATGTCTGTCATGTTTCCTATCCCAAGGGCTGCGAATGCAGTCATGATGGGCTGAAACCTGTGTCCTGGTGTCACTGGAGAACCAGCTTCTCTCTGCTCTGCACAGACCATCAGGATATCTTAGTCTGCTTAATGCAGGCGTGGAGTTCAAGCCAAGGGCTGGAGGAGTATGGACATCACAAAAGTCCCACTGGGTGTTAACAGTCCTTGCTGAGTCCAGCAGCATGTGAACACTTACAGGGCCTGTGGGATGGCTAGGATCTCCTGAGTGAGGCCAGGATGAGCCCCCACTGGGGTGCTGAGCAGTTGTGCCCCTACAGGAGCGGTGCCCACCATGTGTGGATGACTTCCTCTATATCTGTGATGATGCCTACAAGCGGGAGGAGCTTATTGCTATGGAGATGAGCATCCTCAGCACCCTCAAGTTCGACATCAACATCCCCATCCCCTACCGCTTCCTGCGGCGCTTTGCCAAGGTGAGTGCATGCACAGGGTGGGCTGGGTGCCTCAGGCACCCCTTCTGCTGGCTCCATGGGACTCCCATCAACAGGGCTTCAGGCTCCCAGCTGGTAGCAATGAAACTTTGCCCAGGTCCCCTCAAGAGGGTTGAGGGGTTGTGACGATGGTGGTCTGTGATAGGCTGGGTATATGGGATCCCTGTCCTGTGCCCCAGAGGCAGCATTCTAGATCCCAAAAAGGCTGGGAATGGGAGCAGTGTTGCTCAAAAGGCTGAGCCTTTCCCTGCCCACTGGCTGTAGTGTGCCCGTGCCACCATGGAGACACTGACGCTGGCCCGCTTCCTCTGCGAGATGACCCTGCAGGAGTATGACTATGCCCGCGAGAGCCCATCGAAGCTGGCTGCCAGCTGCCTGCTCCTGGCACTTACCATGAAGAATCTTGGAGGCTGGGTGAGTACCTGCCTAATTCAGAGCAACCGTCCCTGCTGAGGCACCCTGGGAGGCACTGCAGTGGGAAGCAATAGACCAGTGAGTGGGGTTATGCACTGGGGATATGACCAGATTTGGATGCTAGACAGGGAAGATGATGGCTGTCCTGTCATTGAGAAGGACATAGCTTAGCCCCGCTGTCCCCTTGCAGACCCCTACCCTGGAGTACTACAGTGGGTACAGTGCCCAGGACCTGCACCCCCTGGTGAAGAGGCTGAATTTCCTGCTCACATACCAGCCCCGTGATAAGCTGAACGCTGTGCGCAGCAAGTACTCGCACAGGTGAGAGCTATGGGGCTCTGTCCCAGGCCTGTCCCTGCTACAGGGACTGACACCACCAGCATGCACCCTGGAGTTCTGTAGGGATCTGGGAGCACTGGTGGATGGGTGTCAGGGCTGTGGTTGAGCTCTAAGCCAACGTGTTCCTTCCAGGGTCTTCTTTGAGGTTGCCAAAGTCACCCCCATGGACATGCTCAAGCTCGAGGAGACACTCACTAGCTCCTAGCCCTACTCTGTGAATAAGCCTGTAAATAATGGGGTACCCTCAAGCAGGGTGGTACCATGTACATAAGTAAGAGTAATTTTAACTGAGGAAGAGGTGGGGGGGAAAAAAAAGTCACGTGTAACTGTTAATAAAATGTGTTTGTCATACATGCTGGCACTGGAGACTTATGAGCCCCAGCACTGTACTTCCCCTTGTTGTGATGAGACACAGGTTGAGACCAAGGTGATGGGTGGGGAGCAGGAAGCTCAGGAATTCTCAATTCTCTCCTCCCCACCCCTCACCTTCCCCTCAGTAATGACACTATGTGAGCAGCAGCAATGAGTATCTTCTCTTCAAATATTTACACAGCATAAATACTCATGTGGGGAAGGGGAAACTTTGCTTTAGCTCCAGCTTGAGCATATACAGGGTTGTCCCAGCTCTGATGGGGCTGGACCGGTGGTCAGACCACATCACCTATCTGGTTATACCTCCGCTTCAGTGTCTCCAGCCCCACAGGCTGGGGGAGAAATAGCGGCTCCAGGGACACTGGGGACAGACAGTTAAAGCAAGGCAAGCAGGGGGGGCTCCATACATATGGGGTAGGGGCAGGGACCTGTTCCCCAACCCAACCCCTGTTCCCTGGGGGCAGCACCCACCCAGCACCTGGGCTGGGCTGCTGCCCTGCTGTCAGCCTAGGGCAGGTTGCTGAGCTCCTTAATGGCCTGAAGGATCCTCTTCATGTGGCCCACTTTGGTGATCCCCAGGTCCTGCAGGAAAGACAGAGGAGGTGATGCATTTGCAGGGGGCAGCTCACGGCCCTTGTTAGTGGACAAGCCACAGGGTGGGGGATAAGGCACGGCCCAGCTGCCCGTGCTCTCTCTCCCTTGCTGGAGCAGAGTGCTTGCTTGAAGCCCTCTATCTATCCTCCAGGAAGCACATCCCCATGCCTGAATGCAGGTGAGGGTAGGGTGCGGTTGATATTGCTTTGGACAGGCGTATGAAGCCTTGCTAGCTAGAGGCCACCCCCCTCCCCTGCTTCCCTGCCCCTGTGCACAAGCTATACAACTCTGCAGACCCAGATGCAGGGCCAACCCTGTGCAGGAGGGACTTCCCAGGGCTGGAGGTCCCTCAGGAAGCATAAGGGGGGTGTACCTTAAGGTCTCTCCTCTCCAGCAGAATTAACTCTGAGCCCTGGATGTCATGCCGGATAAAAATGTCTCTGTATTCCCCTAAACCGAGTGCTTCCAGCCAAGCTGCCACTTCCTCGGAGCCCCACTTGTCTGCTAGCAGGGAGGAAAACCACAGTTGTGGACTGCTGAAGGCAGTGGGACACATGCAGGGCAGGCAGCAGGGATGGTAGCCTGTGGTCGGCAGCCAGCATACCTCCTCCCACCCCAGAGGCCACAGCCTGCTCAGGCTGCAGAGGCCTCTCCTCTCTTTGGCTTACTTATGGAGCACCTGAGCTGCTCCCCCTCAACCAGATCCCCAGCCATGGAAAGGGACTTACCCAAAGGTCAGAGCTGTACCAGAGCCCCCTTCTCTCCCTAGCCAAGGGTTGGGGTGCTCTGCATGTCTGATACCAGAAAAAAGCTGTAAGGGGGTCTTGGTGACAAAGGTGACACCCCCAGGCAGCCAGGCGATGCCCTGTTTCCCCTTCCTGAGGATTCTTCCCCAGGACGTGGAGACATGCCCAGGACAGGAGATTGAATGACAGGGTGGTCCTTTCTAGGACGGACTGCACCACCTCTCTCCCTGACACACTGTTCCCTTTACCTGGGAGTGCAGTGTTGGCCTTCTGCTTCTGCAGCTTGTCCTTCTCCTTCCTGGGCTTGGCGATGTTGAGGCGAAGCTTAAAGCTGCCCTTGTTGGCACTGCTGGCACCTTCCTGTGAGAAGCCAGGCTTGGTGGGATGCTACAGCCCCCTGAGGCCAGACAGTGGGCTGTGCCAGACCCTGTGCACCCACCTCCTCAGCAGGGTGGGCAATAGGCCCCAGCCAGTGGATGTCCAGCAGCCGCTGCAGCTCCTGGCCCAGCACACTCAGGGGGCTGTGAAGTGCCTCCTCCTCCTGGGGCGAGTCCAGCTGTGGGGGACAGGGACCATACCCAGCCCTGCTGCCACCCCCACAGCTACCAGCCTTGGGGGGCTTTGGATGCTCTCCAGCCCCTCACTCACCGCCTTTCCTTCTAGAAAGGCCCTGGTCTCAGCCCACAGCTCCTTGATGCTCAGCACCACCTCCACAGCCACGTTCCTGCTGAGAAACTGGGGCACAGAGGGGTTACCCCTTGAGCGGCCAGGCCCCACGGGGTCTGGGTAAAGGCTGCCTTACACTGCCAGTCCCTGCTCACCTCTGAGGTGCCAGCAGCTTTGTGGGAGAAGGCTTCACTCAGTGCCAGGGAGCTGGCATTGACTGCATGTGCCAGCTCCTGCTCCACAGCTTTGTGAGCCTTGGCTGCCTCATGGATCCTGCGGGTGACAGGAGCTGGAGCTTCCAGGGCTTCCCTAGGCTGGGCAGGCACATGATGGCCACAGCACAGCTTCCCCTTCCCTGTGCCCACCAGCTTCCCCTTCCAGCAGTCTGACCTGGCAATGAGGGTCTCAGCGACCCGTGAGACCTGCTGCAAGATGTTGCTCTCCTCCTCAGTCAAGTACTCCATGGACTGCTGGGAGCTGAGCCGGGGCCGTGTGGCTGCTCGGTAGCTCTCCCCTTTCTGCTTGTCTTCCCAAGACTTGAGGGTGCTTTCAAATGCCTGTGGGGGACGGACATGGCCACTCTGAGATGGTCATACCTCCCCATGTCCCAGCATGGACTTGCTGAGCACCTCAATCTCACCCGGTCCCTTGTCAGCATCTGGGCTCTGTTCTTGTGCTGGATTTTGATGATGCCAGGTGGCTGGATCCAGGCCTCTCCATCCACCTGCACGGGGACACCCTCGTCTCCCCGGATGGTGATCTTCACCATGCGGCACTGTGAGGCAGACAGCCCAAGGATGGCACCAAGAGCTGCCAAGCTGAGCAGAGCCACACTGCCTCAGGCTCCACTGCTGCCTCAAAAGCTTTTCTGGCACCACTTGTGGTCCTGCAGGGTGCCTTGCCGCTACCTGTGCAATGCGATGGTGCTGGAGATTGATGACCCGTGACACGGCCATCTGGATGCTGCCAAAGACTGCCACCACCTCCAACTTCTTGTCATCAAAGGACGGAGCCCCAAAGTTCTGTAGAGGACCACTACACATGAGACTTTCAAAATGGGCTCATTTTGGGACCCAGCTATTCCCCCATGTGTGCCCAAGGCAGGGACACCCCAAGCCCTAGGGTTTCTTGGGACCGGGGAAAGGACATCATGCTACCAACCCATCTCATGGTACCAGCACTCACATTGTCCTCCTTGGTGCCTCCCCAGAAGTTGATGCCCCCAGCATAGCTGGGGATGTTGAGGACAGCAATGCCCTGCAGGCTGGGCAGCGAGACAGGTACCCCATCACACTGCAAGAGAGGGCTAAGCCTGGGGACACTGTAACGCTCCCCCTCCCACCCTGTCCCTGTTTTCCCAGCCCTGTACCTCCAGCTGGACCCGCTGCTCCAGGTTCTTGTAGGTGCGCTGCAGGAGCTCCTTTGTGCCTAGCACCCCATACCACATCATGTTCTTGGTGCGGCTGCTGTGAGGCAAAGTGGAACAGGTGAGGGGCTGTGGGCTCCCCACTGCCTCTCACAGGCTCCACACCCTCCCCAGGGCACCGTGCTGAACAGTCCTGGACTGCTGGCCCCACGTCGGTTTCCTCAATTCCTGCTACTTCCCAGGAAAGCCAAGGTGCAGCATGTTGCACCCAGATTTCGATCCTTTCATACCAGCATGGCAATGTCCCTCTCTCCAGGCGTAGAGCAAGTAAATCTCACCAAGCCCTCGTGTCTTCACCCCTTCTGGGGTGTTTGCAGCCTGCCACCAAGGGGTGCTCATCCCAGCAATGGGTGCAGGTATAAAATCTGCTGCAGGAAGGATCCCCAGCACAGTAGCACTGAGTCACCCCTATGGCTCTCAGCATCTTGATGGTCCCTCCTGGTGCAGGCACTGGAGAGCCAGGGGTACATGGTATTCCTGGGGGAAATCTGGGGGTTCCAGCCAACCTGCACTTCTTGGGGTGCTCGTCACGTTTGTTGTTGAACTCCAGGGAGATCTTTGCATCCAGGCCAATGCCAAAGTAGTTATTCATGACGCATTTCTCTGAGAAGTGGCTGAAAGTAGCAAACAGGGAAAGCAGGTTGAGCAGCAGCTGCACATTGGTGCCTCTGGGTTGGCACCAAAGGCTGCAGTGTAACACCCACTGGAGCAGAGCAACTGGCATTGGGAAGCCTGACTAAAACTAGCAGGAATGGCTGCATTTCCCTCAGTTACCATGGCAGGACACCCATGGCACAGACAGGATCTGCCTGCAGGCAGGAGCACCGAGCTCCAAGCATCAGCCCGAGATCCCACACTATGTGCAGGCAGGCTCCCCCAGCACAGGCATGGCTGGGCCAGGAAGGACTTGATACCAGGAATGCCATGCTGGCAGGCAGAGGCTCCTGCAGCAGCCTCCTCAAAGGGGTAGTATGGTACCAGCTCTGCTCCTGCTCTGTGATGGGCAGCAAGAGTGGGCCAGAGTCCCCGGGGCAGGCAGAACACTTAACTCACAGGGTGCTGGGGTCTTCAGGGAACTGCAAGCTGCCAAAGGTGTCTGGCCGATCCAGGACGATGGAGGAAGATGCAGAGGTCACTGTCACCCGCTGGGAGCCTGGCCAGGGTGGACAGGGAGGTAGCTGCCACATGGGTTCTCACCCTGAGCCTATCCCATGGCTCACCCCCACACCCCCACAAAATGCCATGTGCCCTGCTGGCATCTTACTGAGCTTCTCCTCCTCCTTGTTGAGCTCCTCCAAGCTGTCCTTGCTGGGGCCCACACTGCCCTGGTAGGCTTGGGTCTGCTTGTTCTGCTCATCCACAGCTGGATCCAGAGAGGAGTATGACAGGGAGTCTGTGCAGCCCTGTGGCCCCTCCTCATGTCAGCCGAGGAAGGGTGCAGGGTGGGGCCACTGCGGCCATCCCAAGGATCCCAGGGGAGAATCAAGGCATGGATCCACCACCAACCCACTGTGGCTTCACAGTCCCAGCCAGGCTGCTGCAGCACCAGGGAAACTGCCAGCTCCCACCCCTCCCTCACCTTTCTCTGTCTGCTCAATGATTTGCCGCAGGGCTTTCTTCAGGCTGTTTGCCCGCAGCATGAGTTGCTCCTTGGATTTGAAGATGTGAGGCATGGGGCTGGGGTTGAAGCTGACAGCTTTCTCCTGGTCTATGACATCAGCATGGGTGGTCTGTGCCATTTCTTCAGGGACCATGATGGCCTGAGCCTCCTCATTCAGCTCCCGCACCAGCGAGTCCAGCTTTTCATTCAGCATAGCGCACTGTGGGACGTCTACCCCTCTCAGCACCTGGCACAAGCTGCTTCCCCCTGCCAGTGCTGGGGGCTTCCCTGGGCACCTTGAGTGCCTGGACACCCCTGAGCACCTGGACACCCCATGCCTAGGCACCCCAAGCATGGCACACCCCAATAAATGCACAGCAAGGGCATAGGCTTGCAGAGCAGTCCCTACCCTGCCCAGGGGCTGTGCCACCAGCTTGACCAAGCCCTCCAGCCCCCCTGCAACACACCTTCCGTGCCATCAGCTCAGCCTCCTGCTTGTTCTCTGTTGCCCTCTTGTAAGCCCGCCCAACTTCGGTCACAAAGTCATTGACAGTGCCACAGAGGAACCTGCCAGGGGAAGTGGCTGGAGGTCAAGAGGGGCACAGCATGGCCAGTGAGGCACAGATGCCAGCCAGGGGGTCTGCTGGGGTAACACTGCTGCTCCAGAGAGGCAGTGCCAGGATTATCTACCAGGCACCAGCACAGCTGGCAGCTGCTGGTGGCCAGTTGGGACAGCCTGGATGAGGGGGGTGCAGTGGTCCTGGGGACATGCCCCAGCACAGCAAAGGGGCTCTGACACCCCCAGCAACAGCCCCCTCCTTACTTTGCAGAGGAGATCACCACTGAGTGCTTGTCTGACTCCAGGATCTTGGCCAGGTGGAAGGCAACAGAGTCAGCATAATGGGAGATCTGGACCTGGGGGGCACATGTGGAGACAGCTGGAGCCCTGCCACCCTGCCACATGCCCCGCTCAGGGATGGAGCTTTGCCTAGCCAGCTTTGAACTGGGGATGATCAGCCCTTATTCAGCCCACTCCCCACCACTGAGGGCAGCCATGCCCATGCTGCTGGGCACAGGGGAGGTCAGTCACATCAGGAGTGAAACTGAGGCAAGGGGCTGAAGGGGAGCATACAGAAGAGTCCAAAGCAGCTGGCCAGTGGCAGGCTAGCTCTACCTCACCTTCTGCCTGCTCCCAGCTGCACATGCCAGGCTGAGACCTGCCAGGCTCATTTCATTGCATGCAGCAGACAGCCAGCCCCCTCGTAGCCCCAGTCCGCAGAGACCCCCAGCACATCCTCTTCCTGTGCTTTCCCTCCCCGTGTGTCCCGGAATTGGGTTGAACAGAAACCTGCCCTCCCCATCTCAAGCCCTGAAATGCCAACAGTTCCCACCTGGATGTTGGAGTCCCCATTTTCTTCCTCCTTCAGGGCTGAGGGGGACTGCTTGGGGGCCTCATAGGTCAGCACGCTCCACCTGCCAAGCAGAGACCATGGCTGCTTGCCCCCTAGCACAGCGACAGGCAAGGAACTGGGACAGGCTACCCAAGAGATGTCAAGGGAAGGGGGACAGAAGGCATGTATTCTGTGCCCTGCTCACCGGTCCAGCATCTTGGTGGTGGCCCTTTCCAGCTTCTCCAGGATCTGCAGCAGCTGAGTGTCATCGTCACACAGGCTGCCCCAGCCCAGGACCCGTGCCAGGTCATTACCAGTGCCCAACGGCAGGACACCCAGCTGACACTGCAAGGAGAGAGACAGAGTGGAGGGGCTCAGAGCAGCCCCCAAGGGCACCTGTGACACCCCCAACCCTGCTGTGCCCATTGCTTGGCAGCACTTGGGCACACAGAGTGTGCCAGCACTGGGGGTGGTTCCAGCCATACTAGCAACGCCAAAAGCACTCACACTCACCTGCTTGTGGAGACCAAGGGCATCGATCTCAGAGAGCACCCAACCCACACTGCCATCCCCCCCACACACCAGGATTCTGAAGGTGGAGAACTTCTGGAAGAGGCGCAGCCTGGGTGAGGGGCAAGGAGAGAGGGACTGGGTGCTGTGCTAGGTGCCCACCAGGATCCCACCAAGGCAATTCCAGGGTGCTCAGGCTGGCACTTACCCCAGGTGTGGGCCCCCATTCATGAGGTCAAAGACTTGGGCTGGATTGAGGAACTGTTTGAACTTGCGAAGAAACTTGACACCCTGGTTGTCCCCACTCTTGGAGTTGACAAAGGCCAGGAGAGGGCTGGAGCAGGTCGAGGGGCAGGTGGCTTTCCAGAAACCTGCAGTAAGCCCAAACACACGAGCCCAGACTCTCACTCCCCACACACACTTCAGGAGAATGGAGTGTGGACACTCCATCTGTGCCAAGCCCAACCTGTGGGGTGCTGGGGCAGGAGGGGCAGGGATGTCCGGGGGATGGTGAAGGGCAGTGGGAAGAGAAAGCACTCTGCTTTTAAAAAAATTAGATGAGGAAAGAAATGTGGCCAAGGCAGAGCAGGATTGACAGCTGGCCCAGAGCCCACACCCACCTCAGGCACATCTTGGCCATTCCAGTCCCCTGGCTGGTGTCTGCAGGTGCCTTGCCTTGGCAGACCCAGCAATGCTGCAGCAGGGACTGCATCAGCTGTCACTGCCACTGGCACCAGCCCCACAGCCATTGCCCTCAGAGCCCTGTGGGCTGCAACCAGGAGCCCCAGCACCCCCCCCACAGCAGAAGCATGAAGGCAACATCCCCACAGCCAACCCTCTCCTTGCCTGGCCACTGCTCCATCTCTGCTCCCAGCCCAGCCAAGCCAAGCAGATTGGCAACTCAAAGCACTGGAGCTGCTGAGTCAGAGCGTGGGCTGCAGCGGAAAAGCTTGCTGCCAGCAGTACCCACATGCTGCAGCAGGACAGTATGGCAGGACAAGGGGGGACTGAGGCCTTGCTAAGCTGTTCCCAGTCAGATGGGCAACAGTCACAGCCACGGATGGCTGGGCTGCTCGAGAGGGACAGGGCAGAGATGCTGCTAGGGATCAGCCACCAGCTCTGCTGCTCTGGAGCTAAGGAGCAGCCGCGTGATGGTTACCCTAACAGCATCCTGATGAGTAACAAGGCAAATGAGCCACCAGCTGAGCTGAGTGGTGAAAAGCATAAAAGCATGAAGAAATAAATATCTGGAGAAGAACAGATTTTGCTCAGCAAAGGCCAGCTGGGCCCCTCAGGAGAAGGAGACAGCCCGGGGTGTCCCCCCACGCTCCACATGGCTTCTCCCTGCAGTGTCCCGTGCCAGGGCAAAGTTGTGTTCTGCACTACCAAAAAAACAGCTGAGCTTTAGACACTGAGAAATAACCTAAGAAAGAGCTTTATCCTTCCTTGAGAGATGCTGAACCATTGAGGTACAAGAGAGGACAGCCCATCTCAGAGGTTTAGGGTTGGCACAACTGATCCCAGCACAGAGGAACCATGTCCTGAGACACTGCAAAAGGTGGCCTGGCAGGAGCAACTGAAGCTACACGTGGGCAAGAAGCCCATAGAATATTACCAAGCCCTGAAGCAGAGTGCAAGGCAACAAGCAGCCTTCAACCAAGGGAGGGGCATTGCCTCTGGAGCCTACTGAAGGTGGTGTTCCCGCTACCCCACAAAACAAGCACTGTGCCGCTAGTCAAAGCATCCAGAGGACCTCAGAGAGCTCAGAGCCCTATCCCAAACAGCCTGTCCCCCTTGTCAGACCAGCCCTGGGCCCTCCATGACTCACCATCAGAATCAATGCTGTTCAAGGCAGTTGGTGGGATGATGGACACTTTGTACTGGCCCAGGGGGCACCTCTTGCCAAGGAGCTCCTTGCAGGCACTGTGAACCTGGGAACACAGGGATACCTGGATCAGCAAAGCTGGGGGATCCAGCACCAAAGTCCCCAGCATCAGCTTTCCCAGAGATGCACACAGGAGGGGCAGTGCTGTCTTTGCTAGGAGAGGGTGGGGACAGGGATGGGTACATCCTTACGATGGCCTTGCACCAGAGACACCGCCAGTCCTGCAGCCTCCGGACACTGCCACAGGTCCGGTCGCAGACAGCGCAGCGTGCACTGACGGGCAAGTTCCCCTCTAGCCACTGATGGGGCATGGCCACCTGCAGAGAAGGGCAGCCACCAATGGCATCCTGCATGCTTGAGGGAAAGGTCATAGGCCACCTCTTTCCCCAAGCACCACGGAGGTGGTGCCCTGCAGCAGGGCAAGGCAGATCTGGAACCCCTCCCATGTCCTCTCATCCCTGCCTGCCTGGCCCCTTGAAGCCATCGGCATGTGAAGCAGGGCAGACATGTCCCCAGAAAATGTCTGGAGGTGGTCCCACTTGGACAGCAGAAAGGGACCCTGATACAGGGTGCCAGAGGAGGTCTCCCCAAGATATGCCTCTGCAGAGCAAGCCCAGAGGCCACACAGTGCAAGGAAGAGCTGCAGTTTCTTCCTGCTTCCTAATTTGGGCCCAGCAAGGCCAGTTCTGCTGGAGGATCTGTCCTGCCAGGATCCCTGACAGGGACTCCCCTGCTTACCCCATCCTCATCTTCGATGATTTCAATGCCGATGGAGGCCAGAGTCGTCCACTTGCAGTTGTTTGTGGCTCTGACGGCACAGCGCTTGTGTGCCTTGAACTTGCAGACTGCATGGGGGGGAGCAATGAGGAGCACGGAAGGTCCTCACAGCATGCACACCCCTGGTCGCAAACCCCTCTGCATATGGGCAGTGGGCATCACCCCGCACCACTCCTGCTCTGGCCCAGCCTTGAGAGGCTGCCCTGCCCTAATCCCAACCCCTGCCCACCTCCTAGCACTGGACCCCAGCACTGACCTTCACAGGAGAGGCCATGGGAGGTGACCCCTGGAAGAGCTTCGCGGCACACGTTGCAGAAGGTGGGGCGGGCATGGGAGCAGGCGTACCAGTTGTGCATACCCGAGAAGTGCTCCATGTTGAACTGTGTGGCCTGGAGGCACAGCCCTGCCCCGTCAGTGCCTGGGACCCTCAGCCGGCACTCCCTCCCTCCTGGCCCCCTGAGTGCACCCAGCCCAGCTCCTGTTCTCCTGGCAGGACTGTGCCAAGGGCAACAGCTCTTGTCTGGCAGCCAAAGGCACACTGAGGGAAACACGCTGCACATGGAAATATGGACCTGCGCAGCACCCTGTCCACATTACCTCATGGATCTCCCACTTCTGGACAGATTTCAGGGCAGTGATCCAGTCCTCCATCTCCTTCCGGTTCTCCGCACATAAGATGAGCTTCCGGAAGGGCGTGATCACCTGCAACAGCCACCACCCCCACATTCTCTCCCAAGGCCACCACCAGGCCAGCCAGAACCCAGCACAGACCCCAGCAATCCCTGGCACACCAGTGCCACCTCCAACAACAGGAGGCCATGCTAGGGAGAGCTCCATGGCTCTGGGGGAATGAGGGAGGCCTGTAGTGCCTCCCACAAGGTGCTGAGGTCTCCACAGGGTGCCGCTGGTAGCCCCACATCTTCCTCACCGTGAAACTGTTGTTGATGTTCTTGGTACTGGTCTCGGCCACGCTGGCATCAGACAGGTCCACCTCATCAAAGATCAGGGACTGCGAGAGAGGAACCAGAGCCCCAGTCCAGCAGGCAGAGATCTCTGTCCCCTCCTGGGCTGGCAGGCTCAGCTCACCACCTGCTGAGCATGCTGGAAGTGCCCCCAGCCTACCTTGGCATCCTTAGCATAATAGAGCGTCCTGCCTCGCAGCTTGAAGTATCGTCTCTTCCACCTCTGGAAGGAGCTCGTCTGCTTCAGCAACAGCCCCTCCTTTACGCTCTTCTGCGGAGACCACAGTGCCCTGATCACCAAAGCCACCATGTTCCCCTGTGACACCAGTCCCCGGGTACCCAGGAGCACAGATTGCGCATTCTGGGGCTCACTCTCTGCTGCATGTAGCAGGGCAAATTATGTTCCTGGGCACTGGGCACGCCCTGTGACCTGGAAGGATGCTGCTGGGCATGGCAGGGCTGGAAGATGCAGGTTTCCAGCAGTGCAGAGCTTCCACTGTTGATGCTTCCTCTCCAACCCCAGGGCAGTGCCGGGAGATCCTCATTCTGCTGCAGTTCCTTAGAAGCCAAGGGCAGAACTGGGGCCAGGAGAGCTTCCTTTGAGGGGATACCAGCGCCCCAGATATACCAGGACTGCATCTTGGAAGTGGCATGACCTGGGCACTGTGGCCTCAGCCAGCTTGGAGAGCAGACAGCCAGGGTGCAGTCAGTTCTGCCTTGCCCCTACAGCCCCTGGAGGGGACAATCTGGGGCTGAGGGTAGCCTGCAGCAGGCAGAGTATCCCCTGTGGCACGGTACATCTCTGCAACCTGGCTGCCTGTCCTCTGCCCTCCCCAAAACACAGCACCTGCCAATATTTACCCTTCTCGCAGTGGTGTTTACAAGATTCAATTAATTAGTGTTTGCAACATAGCTATGAGCCTGAGCGGGGCAGCAGAGATGCTCTGGCACTGCCTCATCTCTGATTGTATCTCCTTTAAACACCACCAGCAGCTCCGTTCAGCTGCTGCACTGCAATTAGCAGCCACAGTGGTTGTATCCAATCCAGGCACATGATAACAAGCCACGTTTAACGACAAATTAGCACTGGGCACGAGGGCACAGTGAGAGAACCATGGCCCTGAGGCTCTGCACTCCTATGCCAACCCATGTGCTGCAAGAGGCACCCGCTAGCCTGCAAACACACCACTCCCAGGTCTCAGCTTTAATCTACTGCCCCATGGGTCTGAACCAGATGGCCAAAGCACCAGGAACAGCAGGAGCCTTCAAAATCACAGCTGAGCCTCAACTCCCTGAGCCTCAACTCCCTAAATGCCCAACCCTCCCAGACCTCCCTGGGGCACCCATCCTGTTGTTTCCTGCTCTCTTCCAGCTTGGAGTTTGAAGAGGGACATTTTAAGCCTGTATCACTCCCCAAGAGTGGCACAGAATTTGGCTGTGGTCAATGACCATAATGCCTACAAATGTCGGTTCAGGTTCAAACAACCAAGTTGTCCCCAGTGCCAGCACCCCAGGACACACTTCCTTGGCCTCTCAGCTGTGAGAGCACAGAGGGATCCTTCCAGTGGGGTCCAGCTGTGACCCCTAGATCCACACAAACCATGCACCCTAGCAGTTCTTGTCCCACACCAGGAGGGGACAAGCCAGAGTCCTGCCATAGCCAGGTGGGATCCAGCCCCAAACACCACATCCACCACACCTGGCTGCACTTGTCAGGCGCAGGTGCCATTTCCTGCAGTCATTGCTGCTGCTGCAAAGGACAGGCAGTGTGTGACAGCAAGGGGGGGGTGGGGGGCAGCAGAAGAGGATGACAAGGAGAAGGAAGAAGAGGTGGGTCCATGGTGGCACCTCAGGGCTACCACAGCAGGGGCTGGAGCCAGCTGGGCATGTGCACTCTCCCTGGCTCCAGGGCCATGTGAGTGGCAGGATACAGCAAGGGCTGGCTGCCTGGGAGGGGAGCACCCACTCCTGCAAAGGAGGGTCAGAGCTGAAACATCCCCAGCAGCAGCTCCTGACAGCAGCAAAAAGTCACTACCCAGCCCCAAGACATCACAGTCCTGGCCATCCCAGGGACAGGATGCAGCTGCCCTGAAAGGAAGAGTCCCACACCTTCCCCACAACACCCATCAGAGTTTTACAACATTTCCATTACCATGGCGGGGTAGGACTGTGCCTCAGTTTTACACCAGTGCAGACTAATCCCTAGCCATCCCAACATGGGGTGGCAAAATTGGTGCAGAGAAGCTCAGGAGGCACCTCTCCCCACGCCCACCCTTGGGGGCTGCTTTGGGCATCAAAGCCCAAGCCCTTTGTGTCACCATGTGCAGCATTTTGCTGCACAACTCCTCATGTCAGCAGCTGCCCATCCAGGCTCCATCATCCCTGGTGTGTAATGCCGTGTGGTACAGGTTCCATTGGTGCCAGCATGGGGCCAGACAACCCCTCCCTGGGGAAAATAAGGCAAGTCCCCTTTCCAAAATAAGCTGTCTCACGCTGCCTGGGCAGGCACACAAGTCTAGGGTGCCAGAGGGTTGTTTTGGGATCTCACTATAGTAAGCTACCCACCTAACTCATTTTTTGACCATGGGTCTCAGCCAGGAGCACCTGCTCCAGTAGCTTTTCTGTCTGGAGAGCCCCAGGCAACACTACAAGGAGCCTCAGCAAAGCCAGTGCTGGTCCCATCTCAACAACTGAGGCGGCACACTCAGAGCCACGTACAACCTGCCCAGCAATCAGCCAGAGCCCAGTTCCCCTGTAGGGCTCTGTCCCAGCACTCCACTGCCCCATCCTGGGGTCCCTCCCTGCTCTCTCCAGCCCCGGGCACTCAGCAGCAGCACTGGTGGCATCCCAGAGGCACAGGGCGGTAAGGCAAAGGCAAGAATGAAACCATAAAGCATCTGCAGACATCCAACCACCTCCAGCTCAGATGCAGCTGAAGTGGCAGTGGCAGCAGAGCCTCAGAGGGCACACAGGTAAAAATGGCCCTGGGATGATGGCCAGTCACATGCCTTGCCAGGACTGGGCTGGTTCCCAGAGACCATCATGCCACAGGCTGGCTGTGTGCTCAGCACAAGCAGGGGGCTCGAACTGCAGCCCAGGGGAGCTCAGCACCCTCCAGCAGGGATCCTTCCAGGTCAGGCTACAACCCAAAATGCCAGCCCTCCCTTCAGCCCTAAAGCAGAGCCCCAGGATGCTGCTTTGTTCTGTCACCCCACTATCCCAGCTCTGCCACCACCGTTCCTGGGAGGAGCCCATTGTGCAGCCAGGTCTGAGCACAGCTGGGGCAGGAGGGTTTTCCTGCTAGGATCAGCTTGGACAGCGAAGGAGCGCCTGGAGAAGAGCCAGTAGGGTTGTTACTCAGGGATGCCGTCACAGATCGCTGGTGAACACCACACTGTCTGCCCACACAGCTGGCCACCCTACACCAGTCCTGAAGGGGTGTACTTGTCCCATGGCCTCACCCAGTAGGAGGAGAAGGGAAAGAGGATAACCTGTCAACACACCAACCTGCATTGCACCAGCATCATTCCAGGCAGCCACCCTCCTGCTCCAAGTGCAGCAGCCCATTGGGCACAAGTCGGGGACCAGTTGCATCAGAGCTCATCCCCCAGCTGAGCCAGCAGGCACCAGGACAGCAGAGGAAAGCTGGCAGACCTCAAACAGCCCAGCTGCAGGGCTTCCACCAGCTGCTAGGCACCCCGGGGGCTGGAGTAAGTTGGAAACCTTATCAGGCTTTGTGACACAGCAGAGCTCTTCTGGGACTGGGCAGTAAGGGGGCTTGGTGACTGGCAGGTGCTACGGCCCCACAAGCTCAGCTGCTCCCAGAGGATGGAGCTTTCTGCCATTGCAGGACCAACCACAACATCCCTTTCCTGTGCTGGGTGGATGCTTGAAAGGAGATTCCAGCACCAGTTCTGACAAGCCACTGCATCATGCTCACAAGGCCATTGAAAGGGGACAGAGAGTTAACAGGAGGAGACGAATTAGGAAAGGAGCCCCCAGAAGAAAGGCAACTCCCCGTTACAGCACATCATCCAGCAGCTGCTTTTTAGAAATGAGGTCATGCTTCCCCATCGGTCCCCAAGCATCCTGCTGTCAGGAATCCCACATCAGCCCGACCCATGCTGGTTCCTCCTGCCCCTTGTTCCCCCATGCTGATGGGCACAGCCCTCCCACTCTCCCCAGCAGGGGTGGGCAAGAGCTGATGGGCAAGAGCGACGTTCACGTAACAGAAAAATTGAGCAGGGAGAGGGCAGAGTGCTTGAGAAACCTCACAAACATCCGGCTAGTGACAGTGGGGCTATCTTCACACCCCAGGCACCAGCTTGGCAAGCCCTGATTAATGAGAGCAAGCCCAGTCTCCCTGGTCTCAGACAGTGTTTTCTTGTGTTGAGGTGCAATTTCCTATTTTTTCATCTCTGTCCATTGGCGGACACCATTGAGAAGAGCCTGGTTCCCTCCTTGCTGCACCCTCCCTTTCAAAAACTGGGGAATCCTTGGTTACTGTTTCTCCTCTAGGCTGAATAGTCCCAGCTCTCCCAGGCTCTCTCTCTATCAGAGGTGCTAGTGTCCCACCAGTATCAAGTCCGGAGGATGCACGGCCCAGGAGCCATGGTCCAGCCTCCTGCTGCAGAAGAAAGGTTTCCAGGCCTGGCCCCAGCCAGCTCTACCTTGCTTTCCTCATCTTTTGGCCAGGATTTAGCCTTCCCTAGTGGGGAGCCTTCCCCCCAGCCTGGCTCTACAGCACTGCCTCACCAGGCTCCCTACAGCTGTCCAACACCCCAACATCTACAGGTACAGCTTCGCCATTCCTGGGGCACCCTGAGCCTGCAGGATGCTCAATGCCTGCAGCAAGGACAAGAAGTCCTCATTCCCCAAGGTACCAATAACCCCACTGACCTCCTTGAGCCCCATGGGAGGATTGTGGTGGGTCCCTCAGCCCCACCAAGCAGCTGGATGTATCTCAAGATCAGGAATTTGAGAACACGATCCCTCTTTCCAAACAGCAGACAAGCCATGGTGGCCTCTGCCCACCATGGCCATGCACATTGTGCCCATGCCATGGGCAACCCTGGATCCCTGGCATGTACCCCGCTGTGCCCCTCTTGAGCCTCCGCTTCCCAGCTCTGGTGCAATCACCCCAGGACCTGCCACTTGCTGAACCAAAGAGTGCTGCTGGATCACTCTCTGCCTCCGCTCAGCTGCTGGGAGAGCCTGTGCCAAGGCAGTGCCAGGACATGATCGCCCCAGCCACATGGGCAGGATGTAACCCACCACCCTCAGCAACTCAAACATGTTGGTGTGCCCCAGAACCAGGGCCCCCTCTCTCCCCTTCCTTTTCTCTCCACGCCCAGCCCTAGGGGGACTAGTGCTGGGAAGCAGCATCACATCCCCCTCCCACTCTGCCCTTGCACATCTAAAACCTAGTACAGGCAACTGGCAGGCCCCAGCTGCATTGAGAAGGGGGGCGGGGGG
>VYXF01002816.1:60881-75249 GCA_013397295.1 Polioptila caerulea | reverse complement strand
CCACGCACGGCCTCGAGCATGCGGGCACGGCGGGCACCCGCGCGCCGCCGCGCGCCCCCGCGTGCGGCACCGCGCGGGCACAGGAGAGCACGTGTGCACACGTGTGCACTGCCCACCCGCGCGGGCACGGCGGGCACGCCCGGCGCGGGCACGCACACACACACAGGCACCGCCACCGAGCGCACCCGTGTGCACACCCCCGCACGCAGCCGGGCACGGACACACACGCACCGCCACCGAGCGCACCCGTGTGCACACCCCCGCACGCAGCCGGGCACGGACACACACGCACCGCCACCGAGCGCACCCGTGTGCACACCCCCGCACGCAGCCGGGCACGCACAGCCAGGCGAGGGCACGCACACATGCGCCGCCGCACTCGTGTGCACACGCTCACACCTGCACAGGCAGGCACAGCTCAGGCACGGGCGTGCACATGCATTCCCACCGTGCACAAAGGGATGCTTCTCTCACGTGGGTACATGCATGGGCATGGGAGAGCATATGCACCACTGCAGTGCACCTGTGTGTGCACCACTCACGTGGGCAGGGCCAGCACATGCACAGACATCACAGCCAGACTTGTGTCTACACCATCTACACAGGTATCTGCACAAGCAGGCACATACTCGGTTTCCATGCCCATATCTGTGGTCATAAGCCTGCACACCCCAGGCATGGGAAAGAACATGCACCATGTGCATATACACAGATGCGTGTGGGCATAGTGAGAACATGCACTGCCACTGTGCACATATTTGTGTGTTTCCCACGTGGACAAGGGGGAGCACATGGCTGGCGCGGGTGGGCATTCCCATCGTGCCTGCACACAGTTTTTGTGCACATAGCCACATGCACACCCCAGGCACAGGTCAGCATGTGCAGCGTTGCCGTGCAACCATATGGGCATATGGTGATACATGGGGGCAAGGCCAGGCACACACACAGATGCCTCCACACACTTGTACACACACTTCCACGTGCACACAAACATGCTGGCAGCCCAGAGAGCCACCCATGTCCTGAGTGCATCCCTGCAGGGCGGGCAGCAGGATGAGGAAAAGAGCTTCTCCCCATCTGCTCTGCTCTGCTGTGCTCTGGTGAGGTGCCCAGGAGTGCTGGCTCCAGCTCTGGGGTCTCCAGCACAAGGAGGATGTGGTGCTGTTACAGCAGGTCAAGAGGAGACCACAGAGATGCTCTGAGCACTGAAAACCAGACTTGTGTCTACACCATCTACACAGGTATCTGCACAAGCAGGCACATACTCGGTTTCCATGCCCATATCTGTGGTCATGTCTTATCTACTGTGGAGACAGGCTGTGAGATGTGCAGTTGTTCAGCCTGGAGAAGCAGTTCAATATATCAAGGGTGTCCCAAAAGAAGAGTTTTTCACAGGGCATGTCAAGACAGGACAAGGGGCAACAGTTTTAAAGTGACCTATGGTGTGTTCAGGTTAGACAGAAAGAGGAACTCCTTTTTCATGGGGGTGGTGAGGCACTGGCACAGGTTGCCCAGAGAAGCTGTGGCTGGACCATCTCTGGAAGTGTTCAGTGCCAGGCTGGATAGAGCTTGGAGCAACCGGGCATCCCTGGAAGATGTCCCTGATGGCAGCAGGGGTTGGACAGAATGTCCTTCAAAGATCCCTCCCAACCCAAACCTTTCTGTGATTCTGTGGTGTGCATGCATGCAGATACCCCCACAGAGGTGTAATTGCACAGAACATGCTCCAGAGTGTGTGCTGGAGCACACACACGTGCATGCACACAGGGGGTGTGCCACCAAACAGCCCACACCTAGGGAGCGAGGGTCTGGCCTCACTTTCCATCCCACAGCGTCCCATGAGCTCCTGTGCTCATCTCTCACCCACTGCTGCTCCAGGCTCTCCATGCTGGCAGAGCCCCAAGTCCCTTCCTTCCTGCTGGGCCATGCTGTCCCAGCCCAGGGACAGGGAGGGCTCCCAGTGCATGGCTTTCCCTTTTGGACTGTAATCGACTGTGGGAGTGAGGGAGGCCTCTGTGGGGTTTGGACTTTTATGCTTCAGGATTCCCAATCCCTCACATGTGGCAGGGGTCGCTCATTAAAGCATCACTACCTGCCTTGTCCTCATCCTTCCCCAGCTCAGGTGTATGGGATATCATGGGACAGATCTGGGATCTGTAAAATGCAGAGATCATCGCGACGGGGAGATAGACACCAGGGACAGGGGCTACTCCACCTTTGTGGGTTCTCTTTGCAACTCTGGGAGACTTAGGACCCTGAATCTATGATGGGCCTGCTAGGCTGCATCTCCTCTGGGGTCTCACGAAGGGATCCCCAGGACACCCCATACCATGGCCACTGAGGGTCCCTGTACCCAGCAACCTGGCCATGCTGCCATGCCTCGGGCTGACGGTTCTACCTGGAAGCAGCTGGAGGTGCATGGAGAAGCAATGGGGTTTTGAATTGGTCATGGGGCACAGTTTGCCTGTGCCTGCAGTTATCTATATAACTATATATATCTATTTCTATATTTATCTATATATATCTATTTGGCTTGCACAAGTAGCCCAATGAATTCACACACGTGCAATCACCCATGTGTCCACTGGCTCACTTGCATGTGCACACACACCTGCATGCATTCACACGTGTACATCGGACATAGGCCAAGTTCCCCCGTGTGTGTTCACCTGCACGTGCAGTCACTCACCTCTAGTGCTTGTGAGCAAGAGCATGGAGCCGTGCCCTGCACACACCCACTGATACGTGTGGCATGTGTTCAGCTACGTGAACGTGTGTGCTCACAGGCATGTGCTCACACCTGTGTGCGAGTTCAGCTTTGTGCACTCCCATGCATGCACATCCACCTGTGCATAACTGTGTCTGCTTGTGTGCACTGACGCGCGTGCACCTGTATCCCCTGTGCAGCCAAATGCTCGCACCCCACGTGCCTCCAGTCACTCGCCGACACGCACGTGTGCATCCCACTGTGCACTCGCCTACACTCACACTCGCCCCGTGCACTTGTGCTCACACGCACGGACTCGCACTGGAGCATCTCTGGCGTCCCGTCCCGACACCTGTGCACGCGCAAGCCGCCGCGCGCCCCCGCCCAGCCCCGCGCGCATGTCCGCGCACACCCGCACGCGCGCTCCGGCCGAGGACTGGCGCCGCCCAGCGGCCGTCGTGGCCCCCGCGCTGCCTCGGTGCCCGGTGCTGCCTGCGAGCGGCGGAGTCCCCGGGAAGGCACTGGGCACCACCCTGCCGCACCGCGGGGAATCCCAGGGGCACCCGGGAAAAGGCCCAGCAGCAGCAGCACGGCGACATCCCCCAGGGCACGGCCACCCCCTCCACGGGGCTGCTATGGCAGATAGCCAGGGAAGAAGCTGTATCCACTACCCGAGTGATGTGACCCCTACGTGCATCCCGGGGGAAGGATCCAGGCACGGACCCGTGCCCCAACTCAGCCCGGGAGCGCTGGGTGCAGAAGACATCCTGCTCACAGCTGCACTTCCAGTGCCCCCTGTGCCACGGGGGCATTCAGCTCCCAAGAGCTTGCCAAGCCTTGGCTCATCCCAGCTGGAGCAACTACACCCTCCCCGCTCTGGTGCCACTTATTGGGGCACAGGGACAAACCATGCAAGACACAGCTGGGACAGATGTGCAGCTCCTGCTGCTGCTTTACTGTTAGAGATACAATGGCATGCAGCAACATGCAGGTGCTGGCAGCTTCTCCAGCACGGGGCCCTATGCAGAGCTACTGCACCCCCATGGGGTGCAGTCTTTGGTCCTAGCAATGATCCTGGGGGTGGTTGAGATGGAGGGAATGTTGAGGACCCCACTCCTGCCAGCCAGGTGTGGGGTGTAGTGTTTAATAGGCTAAGGGTAGCCAAGAGCAGGGGTAGCAACAAGGGTGGGGGGGATGTCCTGCTTCTGGAGCACACGGGCAGGCATGGATGCTGTCTGAACCCTGGGCTGGGTTGTACAGCTATGGGGCCACCCCAAAGGGCTGCAGCCCACCTGCCTCCCTAAAATGTTCACCCCCTTGCCCCAAGCTCCTGCTGGTTGCATTAAAGCCCTGTGCAAAATAGTATGAAGGCACCTGCTCATGCCCTGGAGACAGGTGCAGAGTGTTGGGGGTGACATCTAAGTGCTGTTTGTGGGTGTTGCAGCACAGAGGAGGAGACAGGTACCCCATTTTGTCCTTAATGTGGTTTTCCCTCTATAAATCGCTCCTGGTGTTGAGCTAGAAGCTGCAGCTAAAGGCTGGATGAGGCCCAGTTGTCTCCATGCCCACAGCACTGGCGACAGATAGTAGCTGCAGGCCTCAGTGTCCCAGAATCCCATGCCCTGGCAGGGTACCATCCCAAGACATAGGCACACAGCACCTACTGGTACTCACCTCACCCCCTGTGGTCCCTCAGCCAGCAGGGAGTGGGTTAAGAACCCGCTGGCTGGGGCCATTGTTTCTGACACAATGGGGAGGAAGAGGATGCTGGGGCTGAAATTCCTTCAGCTCCCACCGGACAGATGGACAGAGCTGGACAAACAGACATGACAGAGAGTGAGCACAGTTTAACCCTTTCAGGTGCTGCATGAATAGTAGCTGAGGGGTGTTTAAGGCATGTGGTGCAGCATCAGATACAAGACAGGCACTGATGTCCAGGACAAGTTGGAGGGACCCCGTGGGCACAGGAAGACTTATGAGAGTGGCGGTAGTATCCATCCATCTGGTCTTGCTGGGCCACAGGCTGCTGAGTGGCCAGAGCCTATGACAGGTCTGTGGCACAACAGCCCCTGTCAGCACCTGGACTGGCAACCCCTCCCCTGCTCAGCAAATCAGAAAAATAAATAAAAGGCAGGAGCTGGACAGATGGACACAGGGAGAGCCCACAAGGGGCTGGATCTGCTTTGGCAGCAAGCTGGGATCACAGCCAGGATGCTGGACGGAGGCTAGGTAGGGGGCTAGCAGTCCTTGGAGCCCTGGCCAAGACTCTCGCGCAGGCACCTGAGCTGCTCCTGGCCCAGCTTGATCTTCTCTTCCAGCTCCCGCTGCTCAGCAATGAGGGCCGACTTCATCTTGACAAAGTGCTGGTAGTCCTGGAGGTGCTCGGCGGGCAGGTACCGCGCCACCATGGCACCCACTGCCTCCTCCCGCCGCTCCACGTGCTCCTTCAGCTCTTTGGCATCCTCCAGCTGTGCCACCAGCAGCCGCTGCTTCTCCCGCAGGGCCAGCTATGGGCAAGACAGCTTGCATTGGCAGGGCATCCCGCATCCCAACACCTCATGGGTGAGGGTCCCCTGCCCCATGCCCACCTTGTCCTCGGCAGGGGCATGTGGCCCCAGGCTGCCCAGGGCAGCTTCCACCCGGGCCAGGCGCCCCGAGAGGGAGAGCAGGAGGTTGACCACCTTGTCCAGGTCACCCACGAAGAGGCGGTACTTGTCGAACTCCCCTGGGGTGCAGAAGGCTTGCAAGCGGGCAGCCACATCCTCACCCAGTGCCCCATTGGCGCTAATGTCCTCCTGCAGCCCCCGCTGTGCCTCCTGCAGCACCACCAGCTTGCGGCTCAGGCTCTCGATCAGCTGCAGCTGCCAGAGCAAAGGGGTCAGGGGTAGCTGGGGCCACTCCCCGTGAGATCAGGGGACTGGCACAGAAGTGTAGGGGTGCTGTGCTGGGGCCCACACTACACAAGAACCTTGTGGTATCCCTGGTTCCCATGAGCTACTGGCAATTCCCAGTCCCTCAAGAATCTGTCAATGTCTCAGACTCCATGTGCACCTAATGGATGCCCCCATTCCCTGTGGGCACCTGGGAACATCCTGCAAGCATCAAGCATCTGGAGATGCTGCTGATCCCCACAAGCATCTGGTGTGACTCCCAGGTCCTGCAAGCACCTGACAATGCCCTTGGTCCTTGCAGACATCTGGCAATGTCCCAGCCCCGTGTGAGTATATGGCAATGTTCCTGGACCCTGCAAGCATCCAGCAATGACCCCCCTGCCCATGAGTGCCTGGTGATGTCCCCAGCTCCCAGGAGCAACCCATGATGCCTCAGTCCCTGTGAGCATCCAGAAATGCCCCCAGTCTCCATGAGCACCTGGCTAGGGCAGTGGGGAGCCACAAGGGAATTGTCCCCAGCAGTATCTGTACCTTCTTTTCCACCAGCTCATGGTCCACCTCCTCCTCTTCATCCTCTGAGCTCCCCTCCACTACATCCGGCAGTGCCTTTACCTTGGTGAGTGGCTCAGCTTTGCCCACTGCAACATCATAGTGCACTGGGAATGAACTGGAGCTGGAAGCACTCCTGGGAGGTGGCGAGATGGGCTCAAAACCTTGCCTGAGGAGACAGAGATACAGTGATAAGCACTGAGGGTGTCAGCCTGCCCTTGGCATGGGGCCCGGTGCCATGCCAGTCCTACCTGTTCTGTGCCAGGGCCTCCAGGTGCCAGTCCTGCTGGAGACACTTCCGCCAGGCCTGTCGCTCCCCTGCCACCAGCAGCTCACCCATCGCCTCAGTGGCAGTGCCAGGGGAAGCCGAGGGGGCCAGGACATTGGCCAGGGAATGGTCCTTGACAGCCACATCCCACAGCTGTTCCTCCGAGTCCATGCAGCGGGGCTGGGGCCAGCTGCCCTGGCAGCTCACCCCCTCCACTGCCCCAGAACTGGGCTTGAGTGCCTCTGGCAGGGCAGGGCCAGAGACACAATGCAGGGACAGGGAGCACTCACCCACCCTACGGGGACTGGCACAGCCCTGCTTCTGGTTCTGGACAAGCCTTTGGGGTTGCTTCTCCATCTCCCAGGACTGCTTCATCTTTGTCCACTTCTCCCCAGCTCCTGATACCCTGCCAACACCCACCCAGGGCATGTCAGCTCCCCTGCCCACCTGTGGGTGCAGGGACACTCAGGGCTATGGCCATACCAGGGAAAGAGGTCAGGGACACCCCGCAATGCAAAAAATCCCCACAGGGTGATCCAAGGGGTGGATTAGGATGCTCTGATACAGGGTACAAGGACCCACAAAAGCCCCCTCACGTGTCCCAGCTGTGCATGCTTTCTCACTCCCACCCCCACGGCAATGGCACCACTTGCCTGCAAATCTCATCATCGGCAGCATCAGGCCCAGGAGTCTTGTGGAGTGATCTGGGGGCCTCAGGTCGGGGCCAGGCACCTGGTGGAGCACGGGGGCGAGCAGTGTGCCCCCAGGACTGGCCTTTCTGCTCCCTGGTGAGGCTCTGTGACCGCTCCTTCACTGCCTCAGCAATGCTGTGGGTTGGCATTGGGGCAGCAGAGAAGGCAGAGCCATGACCAGCACCATCCGGTGGGTGCTGGGATGCCTGGCGCTGCCTGTACTTCTCCCAGTTGGGCGGAGGTGGGCGGGGAGGTGGGGGGCCCTTCTTTTTGGGAATGCTGGGAGGGTCCAGCTTGGCACGGAAAAGGTCCTTCTGGTCACGGCCCCAGGGGCTGGCAGGTTCCCGGTTGAGGTGACTCTCAGAGAAGGCTCTGCCCCGTAGCGGGCGGTGCAGCGGATCCAGGGGGCTCTCAGGGGTGTGGGCCAGGCGGTCACTATCCCACAAGAGGTCATGCGTAGATGTGGCCCGGTAGCAGGGTGGCCACTCTGGCTCGGTGCTCTCAGAGCAGGTGTGGAATGGGCCAAGCCTTGGGAAACCCAGTGGGTAGATGAAGAGCTCACTAGGAAGAGAAGGAGGTACCCATCCTCCTGCACACAGTCACCCATCTGGCATTCAGGCCCATTTCATGCCCTGCCTCTTATCCCAGCTAGTCACACTAGTGGGGGAAGAAGCCCACGCTCATCCACTGGGCACTGCCCCCTGGAGATCTCTGGAAAAGGGTAAGGAGGTACCACCTATGCTGTGGACACCTCCTCACCATCCCCTTTCCCTGCGTGCCTCCTCCTGCCTCAAAGGGCAGCACACCAAGGATGGCCAAGTCAGTATGGGAGGCACTTTGTACATCCCCAGTCAAAATCATGGCAGTCCCCACATCCCCCTGGCAGAGGTCCCCACCGAGTGGCACACACATCCCAGCACCGTGGCACCTGGCATGGGCTCACCTGATGGACTGGCTGACTTTCCTGGTTATTGCAGGTGGTTCCCACTCATCCTGAGGAAATTCCTATGTGTGGGGGAAGGCAGTGTGAATCCCCCCCCAGCATCTCTGTCCCATCCCCATTCAAGTGCAGAAGGCATGCAGGAGGTCTGCAGGGCAAATGAGGGAATTGTACCCTGTACCCCAACCCAGGGTCATGGTCTGCNCCGGGGGGGCCAGGGGTCACTATCCTCTCGCCCAGGATGGGGGGCCGGGCAGCAGCAGTCAGGGCAGCGCACCCAGGGCACAGCATGACAGCGGCAGGTGTGGCCACGGGGCAGTGGTGGTGGGCACAGGTCCCCTCCACAGTAGCGGCAAGGCTCAGGGCGCAGGGGAACCCCATAGGGGTAGGAGAAGCCCCGCAGGTAATCCAGCTCCCCTGGCCTCCCCAGTGGCTTGTAACAGTGAGGCTGCTCCCGGCAGCACTCAGTGTAGGGGCCAGCAGAGGCAGGGCGGCCGGGTGAGGCGGGGCTGTAGGGCTGGTCCACAGAGAAGCGGCGGACATCCCGGTGGTGCTCAGGGCCAGGGGGCTGGAAGGCGCTGGGATCACCTGCTGGCGGCTTGCTGTGCCGGGGTGGTGCCGGTCGGCTGCCCTCCTCAAAGAACCGGCGGCGGTCAGCGAAGGGCAGCAGGACTGCTTCGTCGCTGCCCTGGGGGGGGGAGCTGCAGGCCGCAGGGCCTTGGCTGTAGCCCTCCAGGTCACTGGGGCTGGGCGAGTGTTGCGGCTGCAGCTTGTTTTCCGAGGACCAGCACCAGCGGCCCCTGGCTGTTGGCACCGCCCGCTCAGGGGTCGGGGGCCCTTTGGGGGCTGGCACTGGGTCAGGGGTGGGGATACCCCGGTCTGCGGAGTGGCCAGCGTTCCTGCTGTCCTCACTCGGTGAGGGGCTGAGACACTTAGGGAGGGCAGAGGGTCGCTCTGCCAGTACGCCGCCCTCGGGGGGCTCCTCAGTCTCCTCTACTGGTTCCTCACCAGGTGGAGGTGCACCAGGACCCCGGCTCTTCTGCAGCTGGGCCTTACGCCGCTGGATCTCGTTGCGCAGGCTGGTAGCGAAGCGGTCACTGCGGCGGCGCATCTGAGCAGAGCGGTGGGGAGGACCTCCCGCCCTCCGGGCCCCTCCCCGGCTCTCCTCCTCCACTGACCCCTCAGTGCTGAGTGCTGGGCTGGCCCCCTGGCCATCCTGCCCACAGGCTTGCTGCAGCTCAGGGCAGCAGCGGGAGGGCAGTGGGCGGCAGCAAGGCTCTGGGCAGTGCGGGGGGTCCTGGGCAGCCCCTGTGGTTCCCCCCTGGCTGCCCTCAGGATGCAGTGGGGACAAAGTCCAGCGCTGCCCACTGGGGGCTGGTGAGGCTCGCCCACTGTTGGTGCCCAACTGGAGGGAGCGGAGCTGGGAGGCCAGCAGTTGCTCGGGAGCACTGTGACGGTGCGACACGTGGCCCTTCAGAGGGGACAACAATGGGTTGTCACCTGCTGTCATGGCATCAGGCACTCGGTGTGTGCTGTCATCCAGGTATGGCTTGTTGTCAGACTCCATGCTCTCCCCCAAGAGTGGCTCAGCTGGGCATCGGTCCGGATGGGAGCTCAGCATGTAATACAGGTCAGCAGAGAGACGGTCCTTCATGGGGTAGGATGCCAGTGTCCTCCTGCCCACTACTTCTGCCTCCCCATCCCGCTGGCAGAGGAAGGTGTCAGAGATCCACCGGCCCTTGGCATGCAGCATATCCGCTGACACTGATGCCTGGCACCTGTCTCCTCTGCCAGCTGGGGCTGCATGCAGGCTGTCCCTCCTGACAGGGGGTTGGGGGGGCACAGGTGGCCGCCAGGCCTCGGGGTGCCAGCTGGCGGATGGCTCAGTCCCTGTGGTCAGGTAGCGCCTGTCAGGGGCTTTGCAGGGGCCTTGAAGGCTGGAGTCGATGGACACGGCCTCTTCAGGACGGAGAGAGAGGGCGCAGTCAGAGGCGATGGAGCTGGCAGAGAAGGAGCTGTAGGCTGAGTCCCGCTTGCTGTGGTACATGCCCTGGTCAACGGGTGAGGGGTCTCCTTCATAGCAGGCCTGGCTAGGATGGTCCAGGCTCTCCATGCTCCCGATGGAGCTGCTCCGGTCAGTGCTGCAGTGCCAGGACAGTGGGTTCCACTGCAGGGACAGCTTGGCTCCCCACTGCTGCCTGGCCCCACACCAGTGTTACAGGCATCTGCTGCCCCCCATCCAGCTCCACAGAGATCCCAAGGAGCCCACCCCCGCACATACACCCTCCCCAGGACAATGGGGCAGCACTGCCTCAACCTGCCCTTCACCCCCGGGTTGGGGCCACCACCAAGGCTGCCTGGCACTGGCAAGGGGGACAGGCACAGGAAACACAGGGTGTGTGTGACTCCAGCCACTCGAGACCTCCCAGCTCTGGCAGCAGGGGCAGTAGGACTAAGCTCTTGGCTGTCTCCAGCAGAGCCACCGCCCCTTCCTGTCGGGAGCCGTGAGTAAACAGCCAGGGGAAAGGGTAGTGCAGGATGAGGAGGGATGCCCAAAAGCAGCGTACCATGAGCACCTATGCCACCCCCACTGCCACAACCCAAGAGGGTGTCCTGTCTGCACCCTCCCCTTGCACAGCCTCATAACTGCCCCAAGGGTCTCACCTGACATCGCACCCTGAGGGCCAGGAGAGGCTGAAGGCATCAGCCGGGCAGTGCATGGTGGGGATGTCTGGGCGGCTTTCGGCAAGTTTGGCCACGTGCCAGGAATGGGGCCGGAGGACGGGCACGCTCCTCCTGCCAAGAGCAACAGCGGGAAAGGACAAGAATGGGGAGGAAGTCAGGCCAAGGAACCGGGGCTGAAGTCACTTCCTACGGGGCTTCCTGTCCTCCCCAGGCCAGCGCCTGCCCAAAGGGGATGGCAGCGAGGAGGGTCCAGCCCTGCAAGCACCCGGCACTGGGCAAGGGGATCCCACAGCTCACGCAGCTGGCCAGGGCTGCCCAAACTGCAGCATCCCTGTTGCCGCATCAACAGGGGACCAAGGAAACAGCCCCTGCACAGCCCATAGCCAATGCCCTGCGCACAGCAAGTGCCCCCGCTGGGACTGGACTGGCTCCACCAAGGGACACTGGGGCCACGTCTGTCTCCACCACAAGCCTGACCTTCCCCCTTGTTCCTTTGTCCTTCAGCATCTGCAGCAAGCACTAGCCACATCATGTCTCTGGGAAGGGTCCCATGCTGGTCCCTGTCCCACTCCTCACAGCACCCATAGGAGTCTCCAGTCACCCCAGCACATGCCACTGAAGCCACCTCCTGTACCAGGTCAGAAGCCACCTCCTGTACCTCCCAACAGCCCAGTACTGCCACAGCATGTACTGACTGGACAAGAGTGGCAAGTTGTGAGGTCAGCACAGGGACTTCCCATAACTCCCAAACTTACCATGGATGATGCTGAGCCCCAGCACAGTCCCGTGGGACCCCTGCCCCCTGGGCAGTGCCCTTGCGCCGTCCCTGCCCCTGAGTGCTGCTGGAGCTGGAGTCAGTCAGGATGCAGCCAGGGAATGGATGCAGTTGGAGGGGTTGTGGGGGGAAGGGACTGCAAGGCCCAGCCCTGCCTCTCCTTCCTTTCCCAGGCAAATAGGCAGGCAGGAGGCAGGCAGGCAGGAAGGGAGAGGAGCGGCAAGGCTGGAGGATACCGCCCAAGGAGGGGGTGGTGAGCCTGACGCACTGCCCTGGCTCTGCTGGCTGGGGAACCCCCACTCAGCAGAAGTGCTGACAGCAGCAAGGGGGCTGCCCCCTACCCTGCCCCAGGGCACTTCCAAGCTGAAGACAAGCACACCTCCCGGTGCCTGCCAGTCCCCAGGCAGGTAAAGCCCCACTGGCCCTCCCTGTGTCCCCTCCACAGCACTGCCAACCTGCGAACGACCATCTTCAGAGTGCGGTAGGAGCCCTTGATGAGGATCAGGGCCTCCTGGCGGGATCCGTACAGCGGCGTCCCGCTGATGTTCACCAGCTCATCACCTGGCTGCAGCCGGCGGGACAGTGCAGCCTTGCCCCCATCCTCCACCTAGGTGACAGAGAGGGGCATCAAGGGGGGCACGGCCCCCAGAATATCCCAGGGGATGTTCCACGGCTCCGTGAACCTCTATCAGGGGAGAAAGAAGCTTCGGAGAAGATGCCCGAGCCAGAGGCACCACAGAGGGATCTGCGGGTCCAGGCTCTCCCCCTTCTCCAGTCACATGAATTTCTGAGCAAGGGCATCCGGGTGGGGGGAGAAAGAAAAATGTCCCATCCCAGCAGATTCCCCCGCAGGCACAGGCAGCACAAGGGCCCTTTGTCCAGCGGGGATGCCAGCCCCCTGCTGCTGCTTCCAACCCCACACTGAGCCTGTCTGGGCACCCGTGGTGATTTTGACGCCCAAAGGATGCCATCCCACCCTATGTGCCCATAGGAGACAACAGCAGGGGAAGTACTGAGCCCTGGCACATGCTTACACTCCCTGACACCCATGGTCAAAATGAACCTGGCACCCTGTATTGCTGTGCTTAGAGGAATTAGGGCCATGGTGCTCTGTGAGATCCAGACCCATGTCCTCTGCCCTGGCTGGTAGGTGCAGTCCTGGTAGCCCTGGGACAAGCAGTGCCCAGCTGGGCTAGGCAGAGTGCCCATTGCCAGCTCTGATCTCTGACCATCCTGCCACTGCAATGGCCAGAGATCACCAAGTCCACACCACAGGGCCAGCAAGCAACTGGAGTGGCTGCTGTGTGGTGGTAGTAGCACAGGGCATGGAGGTGCATGGGACAGGTCCTGGGTTGCCTCATGCCCAGCATGGATGTGACAAGACCCTCTAGCCACGCACAGGGCAGAGCTAGCCTGGCCCCATGCTGGGGCTCCTGCACCCACCCTGCCCATGGGCTCTTCACCCTGCCCATGGGCTCTTCATCCTGCCCAGCTGCTCCCAAGCCTAGCTGGGGAATGAGCCCTGTTCACAGTGCCTGAAGCACCAGCCTGGGCAGCAGCCAGGCCCCAGTGCCAGGGAGCACACATGGCTTCCTAGGAGGTCAGTCATTGTGCATGTACCCCTGGGCACCACTCTCCAGCCCTAATGCTGGGCAGGGTTCAGGGGGCATTCCACTACCCCTGGGTAAAATGTCACCTTAGGAGGGAGGAAGGCAGGGGCAGCAAAGCCTCCTGCCCAGTGTACCACTACCCCATGGCCCTGCCTGGCACAGCTGTGCCCAGAACCAACAGCTCTCCCATTTTTTCAGGGATCTTAGCACCACAATGCCATGCCAAGGCTGGGCACAGCCCAATGTGCCTGCCTGTGCAGGCAGGCTGCCCTCCTTCCCAGATGCTGGCCATGGGGCTACCTTCCTGGCAGAGGACCCTGACTGTCTGTGAGGGGTCCCAGTCCTACCATGCAGTCGGTGGAGCACCTGGGTTTACCCTCTGCCATGCTGCTGCCCACCACTGGGCACCAGCAGAGTATGCAAGGCAGGCTGCACCTTCACCTTAGTCCTTTGTCCCGCAAGGAGTCCAATCAGTCCTACCCACCACGGCCATGGGGATGAGTCAGAGATGAAAGGTGTACCCACTGCTGTAGGACACCACGGGTCTTCACCCCTTTCTGCGCCATCACATGCACCAGGATGGGCAGGCTCAACCCTGGCATCACTCAACAGGAGCTAAATTTGGCAAAAACAGCCACTTGCTCTGCCTTTGCCACCAGTGAACTCAGCCCTGGAAGCCAAACCCCATCGCCTGGCTGAGCCAGCCCGGGACACTTCTCCAACACCATCCTTGGAGTTCACTCTGGACCCTAATGATGGGCACTAGATGGCTCACGGGAATATCTGCCTGTCTCAGGAGAAACTTGTCTTAGAAGTCACAGTGTTCTTAGGAGAACAGTGCCAGACCGGTGCCCACCCTGCCCCACACCAACTTCCCTTCTTGCCCCCGACGTGCTCGGGGAAGTCTGTGCCGGACGGCGTTTGCAGCCCCGTGGAAGGCTTAAGGGCGCGCGTGAGCACCGCCATGGGATTCTGCCACGGGAAGGGATCCCACCCGCAGCGGGCTCAGAGGCCAAACTCTGTCACCGAGTGCGGGGACGCCCTTCCCCTTTCCGGCCCGCGCCCGCCGCGCCACAGGCGGGGGCCGCCCCCTCTCCGCACACACCTCGGCCGGCCGCAGCGGCGGAGCAGTGGCCCCGAGGGAGCCTCCCCTGAATGCACAGAGAGCTGGAACAAGCCCCTTTTGTCTGCCGAGCACACGAGGTGGCGGCGTGCCCGTGGGAGCGCGGGGGCCGACGCCCCGCGGCTGGC
>VYXF01002816.1:0-59830 GCA_013397295.1 Polioptila caerulea | reverse complement strand
CGTGCTCTAGCCCGCCGCGCAGCGTGAAGCCCCAGGGCGCGCCCCCCTGCAGCTGCACATGCACGTAATGGGGGGCGCCGGGCCGGCCCTCGGCCCGCTCCATGGCGGCTACAGCTTAAGCCCCATCCCGGCCCGGCCCCGAGCTGTGGAGGAAATGACACCCCCGCCAGCCCGGGCTGAGCAGCGCGGGGCGAGTGCGGGGCGGGGCCGGCCCGCACCGGGACTGCTGCGCCGCCGCCAATGAGGCGCGGGGGGACGGCGGCGGCTGGCTCGGCACGGCACAGCTCGGCACAGCTCGTGGTATGGCTCTGCGCACAATGGCACAGCACAGCACAGCACAGCACCTTTCTACTCAGTAGCTTGGCGTGCCATCCTTTATCCCAGGGACCTGAAGTGAGCTGCTTGGCTCAGCGTGGTACAATCCAGACAGTGTATTTCAATACAGACCAGCTCAGCCCAACATGGCATGATATGGAAGGCTGGCAGACATCAGTGCAGCATGGCACAGCACAGCTCAGCTCAGCATGGGATGGCAGGGGGACCAGCATGGGTTAACTGGCCCAGCATGGCTCAGCCTGGCATGCCTCGGTGCAGTTCAGCTGGGTTGGCACATTCGGGCTTGGCTCAGCTCAGCTCAACATGACACGGGGCTGGCAAAGTTAACTTTAGTACAGTGCAGAACAACTAGGGGCCTCATCTGGCTTTTAGCTCCACTTGGCCTGGCCCAATTTTGTTCAGTGCAGTTCAGCTTGGTTGACTTGGACTAGCAGGGCTGGCACAGTTCAGCTCAGCAGATCGTGGCCTGACTTGACTTAGCTCCACCATGCATAGTTCATCTCAAAATTACCCATTTTGGTTCAGCACAATCTGGTGCCACCAGGAACCCACACCAATAGGACCTGCTCAGCAGAGCTTAGGCTGGCATGGTGGCAGCTTGACAGCACCCACGCAGGTATGAGGGGGTGGCATTAGGGTGATGAAGCCCCACTGGTGCCCCAAGCTCCACTGCCTGCAGGCCAGTACATGCCAGCCCACCATGCCAGCCCCCACCCTGTCCAGATCCTGCTGGGCACCTTAGGGCATGCACAGTAGTTTGGCCGCTCTTCACCTTTGTCTTTTCCCTGCCAGCCAGGAGAAGCAGCTGTGCTGCTTGGGGGAAATTGAGGCAGGGGAGGAGGTGGCGGATGGCAGCCGGGAATGGTGGGAATGGAGCACGGATGGCAGCCGGGAATGGAGCACAGATTCCCGGGGGACCCCGAGAGTCCTGTTCCTCCCCTTCCCGCCTGGGGCCACGACTCTTACTCATCTTCCCAGACAACACAACCAGCCTGGAAAGCTCTGCTCTGCAAGCAGCGCCTGCAGCCCCTGGTTGCCTGCCACGGCCCGAGAGGGTCGGCTTGCAGTGCCAGGCTGGTGAGCCACCCTAGGCTTGTTCATCCCCAGTGCTGGAAGGGTCTCAAGTTTTTCTTGGTAGTCCCTGTGCACAAGCACCTGCCTTGAACTCTTCCTGCTCCCTTGTGAAGCCCAGCTGCAGGCAGCCCAGCAGACTCAGAGTGTCACAGGGCACAGGGTGGAGGGGTGCCTGGGCTATTTGTAGTGCTGGAGTCCACCCAGGAGAGATGCATAGTGTGCTCTCCCCCCCGCCCCAGTCTTGACATGTCCACCACTGGCATGTCCACCATCCCTGACCCAAATCTCCTGCTCTCCACTATGGTCTTCCCACCATGCCCCCCACTTATGACTGGCTGCTGCCATGCCCAGAGTTTTCCCAGCCTTCACTGGCTCATCTGCCCCTTGTGCGCTTTCCTAAATGAGTAGCCAGCGCTTCGGGACCTGGCGAGAGGGCTCTTGTGCCCTGGCTCATGGCCCCCACAGCACATTTAGTACCACACACACCCTCACACAGCCCTTAGTCCTGGAACCAGGAAAAGTGGGCAGCAGACACCAGTACAACCCCCCCCCGGCCCCCAGCTCTCCTCATGTCCCTGTGCTTGCACTGGTGATTCATAACTAGTGTGCTCACTCCCTGGCTGCTTCCATCCTAGCAGCATGTGTACTGTGGGTTTGGGCACAACACCAGGGGCTCTGGAGGTGGCTGCAGCTGCCCACACCACACACTGTAGTGTGCCCAGAGGGCCTTTCCCAGGCAAGCACCATGGAGTCACTGTCCCCAGAATGGAAAGTGCCTCGAATGGCCTGTGCCAGCGAGAGGGTGGGCATCATGCTCACAGCCTCTTGGCTTTGCGTTGGTGCTAGCAGAAAGACCTGGGAACTGGTCAAGGTAGGCAAAGTTGTGGGCATGCTGATGGTGGTGGCAGGATGATGCCTACAGTGGAGTACTGCTGGCTTACCCAGACATATTTAGCACTGCTGGGCTCAGGGTCACTCTGCTTGCCCACATGCCTTAGTGTCAGCTGGGTATGGTGAGGCACTGGGCAGCGTAGCTGTGCAGCAGGGCTGTTGGCAAGCAGAACCCCAGGCTCTGTGCCTGCTTGGGGCAGTGCAGACCAGATTGCAGCAATGGGCACGAAGGTGCTGAGCCACTGCTGGAGAGTCAGCACAGAGTGGAGGGAGCTGGAGGAACTCTCATCACGTGAAAGCAGCCTCTCAGGCTCTGTCTGGCCCCATTCCCCTGGCACCCAAGGAGCTCCTGCCTCTTTAAAACCTGATTGAGTCCATGCCTTTAAAACGGGCCTGGGCAGGGACCTCCTACCCTGTAGGAGGAGGCTGAGCCAGGAGCAGGTGGGCTGAGTGAGCTAGTTCTCCTACCCCACATCACCCCACTCTCCTACTCCAGCACCTTTAGAGCCCCATAGCCAGGCTCTGTTGGGCTAGCTTTGCTCCCGGTCTGGGTTTTAGTCTGGAATTTGTACCCCTTTTTGCATACATAATCACCCCACCTTTCTGTTCCTGTGCCAAATTGAAGCAGCTGGTGTGGTTGTCCTGTTTTGATAGGAGCTGGAAGCACCTTGGGATCCTTTTGCTGGTGCCCACCGTCAGCTTTGCCTCTCAAGTGGGGAGAATCACGACTGCACCTTCTAATTCTTCTGCTGGCCAGCCCCACCTTATCCATTTACTTGCTCCCTCCCCAAACACACACTCACCTATCATGGCTGTGCCCTACCCTTTTGCCAGCCTCCTCCTCCTCCTCGTTGTGCCCCTTTCCCAGGCTGCAAACCAGTCCCCACTGCCCCTTGGCTCCCTGCCTGCTGTCCCCCCCCTGCCCCTCCTGCAGGCCCTGAAAACACAGGCTCCAGGCAGCCCAGGCTGGCCCCAAGTGGGGCCAGCCAGTGGGCAGCCCCTACGCTACATGCTGAATCTGTACCGGCGTGCTGCTGACCATGAAGGCCGACCCCGCCGCAGCCGCAGCCTGGGCACCAACACCATCCGCCTGGTCCAGGCCAGTTCCCGTGGGGGTCAGCCCTGGGCAGGTAAGGAATCAGTGGGCACTAAGGATGGTATAGGGGCCTAGGAGAGCTAGCAGGGTGGGCCTGAGCTCTGAAGGTGAGGTCTCTTGCCTGCTTCCTTCCCCCTCTCTACAGTGTCTGGGCTGGGATTGCTCTTGGCCTTGGGGTTCCACTTGGCAGGAATCCAAGGCTCTGCCCCAGGGGTGAGATGGGCAAACACATTGCTGACTCTTGTGTGCCCTCCTCTCCTTCCACCCTGCCTGATGCTGTGCCAGGCTAGTGGTGTTGGTGCAGAGGGTGGGAAATGTTGCAAACTCTTTTTGCCATTCATGCCACCAGCAAACCTTGGCTCATGGCTTCTGTTTGCTGCAGTTTCTGTCTTGTGCTGGGGCAGATGGCTGCCACAGTCTCCACGGTGTTGTGTGGGGCAGTGGCAGCACCATGAGAGAAAGGGATGCTGTACAGTGCCTCCTGCACTATGCTAAGAGGGTACTGTTCACTGCTTCCCTGCAGGTCGCTGGTACTTGCAGACCCTCACCTACCACCTGGAGGGCCAGCCAGAGGCTGAGCACCTCCTCAGAGCCACTGCGGTCTACCTGCCCAGTCTGTCACTGGCCCATGGTCGCCTCCTCTGCACTCTGGAGCTGGTGGTGGCCACTGAGGCACCCAGGGTGCTGCTCAGCCCTACTGCCCGTCCCCACCATGGCTGGGCTGAAGTTGATGTCACCCCTTACCTGGTGCTGGGGAACAGCAGCGTGGGGAGCCTGGTGCTGCAGCATGTCTGTGTGCGTGCTGGCCGAGCAGGAGGCCACAATGCCCCAGTGACCCCTGGCCACCCTTTCCTCCTTCTCTACCTTAACGATACCCAGGCAGGGTTGGCACCTCTGTCAGCAGAGCCCCACCGACACCGACGTGATACAAGGACATTGGCTCATGACCTGCCCAACTACCTGCGGGAGCAGGGAGGGGAGAAGAGTGACTGTTCCCTCCGCCCCTTCCCTGTCAGTTTTGCACAGCTGGGCTGGGACCACTGGATCATCGCTCCCCACCGCTACAACCCACGCTACTGCAAGGGCACCTGTCCCCACCTGCTCCGCTATGACTACCACGCACCCAATCATGCTGTGGTGCAGAGCTTTGTTCATCAGCTTGTGGATGCCAACGTGCCCCGGCCGTCCTGTGTGCCCTACCGCTACAGCCCCATCAGTGTCCTCATGATCGAGCGCAACGGAGGCATACTGTACAAGGAGTACGAGAATATGATTGCAGAGTCCTGCACTTGCCGGTAATTTCCACTGCTCCAGCACATCACCCCTGGGCTCTGCCTCTTCCTGCAGATCTGGACTTTAGGGTTTATCTTGCTCTGCCTGGGGCTCACTTAGCTCATCTCCCCTCCCCATGTAGTGCTGCTCAGTGGGGAAATTTTACAATGACAGTTTTATATAAATTGTGGATTTTTAAAGGCAGGAACCTGTGCTGGGGTGGTTGCCCCATGCATCTGTCCTTCCTGCAGCCCCCATGGCTGCTGCCTGGTTTTGGTGGGCAGGGGGGCTTGGCCTGATGTTCTCAGAGATGAGCTGTGTCCCTAAACTGGAGTAGGAAGCTCTTAGGAGGTGGCTGGGAGTCTCTTGGTGGAGCCAGGGCAGGGAGGGTAAGAAGTCCAGGTGTCTCTGTGCTTCGCATTTGACACATTGGTGGTGTCAGGATCTGATGTGACTCTGCCAGTTGGCATTCCTTCCCAACTCACATGCACCCCATCTCTATCTAGTCTCAGCTGCAAAGGCATCTCACCAGTCTGAGAATTTGGGCTGGAGGGAGAGGAAACCTCTCTCCTCCCCTGCAGTTCTGCCCTGGAAGGGCCATGAAAAACTGGAGAGACCCAATTTGCCATCTCTGCTTGCAGCTGCCTGTGCTGGGCTCTGCCTGCTGTTTCCTCTGCCACACTTGTCCTTGGTTTGCCCTCTAGCAGGGCTCAGGTCTTGTTCTATCCCAAGGTCAGACTCCCATTGCAGATGTCTCTCTACCTTCTTGCACTCTTGCCGTCACACAGGCCTTGGGCTCTGCTGGGCTCCTGACATGTCCCTGTTCCCAGAAGGGTCAGTCCCGCTCTCAGCAACCCTGCTGCCTGACTTTCCTCTATTTATTGCTTGACTGTGAATAAATAAATTGATTGATTTTGCTAAAGACCATCTTGGCCTGTTCTTGCACTGCCCCTGGGGTGCAGCAGGTGCCCCCTGGGATAGGCTGCCATAGGCTGTATCCCTGTGTAACTGCCCTTGTGCTTTCACTGGAGAGGGTGGGTGTGGGGGTAAATCCCAGCTGGTTCAAGCAGGGCCCGTGAGAAGTGCCACCCCTGGAGCATTGACCTGCCCTAGTGCAGAGACCAGTTGAGGCTGCAGGCAGCTGCCTCCATGGGGCTGGGAACAAGAGACACCCCACATCCCTCTGTAGGGAGGCAAGTCCGAGGGGCCATGGAGGAGCAATGAGCCAGCTCTCCTGGGCTGTCTGTCACCATGGCCAAGGCATTTCTCTGCTGGGGCTGTGGTGGTAGTGTCTGCAAGCAAACCTGCCTGTTGCTGGATATGGTGACCTGTATGCAGTGCTGGAGCAAAATTCCCATTCTTTGAGCAGGAAGGCATAGGTGGCAGTCATAATCCTCGGCTGCAGAGCTTGGGGGCACTGTCACCTGGGTGCTGTTTCTCCACAGCTCATGGCTCTTGCCAGGGTCTCCTCTTGCTTAGGGTCCAACCCCATCTGTTATTGCTGGCCTAAGCTCCTTGGAGATGTTTCAGCACTTTTATTTTTCCCATGAGTGTTTGCTGTTGAATGGGGTGCTGTCAACTCCAATCCCTCCCTTTCCTGCCTGTCTCAAAGTTTCTTTCCCATCCTGAAAGAGTGAGAAACCACAGATCGCCAGGCTCTTCTCCTGTCCCTTGTCCCCAGTTAGCCACATCTTGGTCATGAGTGGGGAATGTCTCCTGCTTTTTTGGAAGCTCACTGAGCCCTATCAATCATTAAGCATGTCGTGTTGACTCATTCAGGCAAGTGATGATAAAAGACATGGAAAGGGACATGCCCTGGATGCCAGTGGCCCCCCCACTCTAACCTGCTGCCAGCACACCTTGGACCAGCTGGGTGCCTGGAGATGGGTGAGCACTGGAGTTTGTCACCCCAGCCCTGTGTCCTCGTATGCACTGTGCCAATGGGCTCTTGTGTCTCTTGCGATGGGCCCTGTCCCTGAGTACACATGGGTACCCAGGGGCTGCTCCAGCAGTGGGATCTCCCCTGTGCTGGTGATGGGACAGGTGCTATGACACAGATGGAGGAGCAGTGATTCAGGGAAAGATTCACTCTCCCCGGATGACCCTGGCACTATGCCTACATCATTGCTGGCACTGCCAGGCACAGGGTGCAGTGACCCCGGCCTGCTGCCTGGGCGCACCTTGCAGGGAGAATCTTCCTGCAGATCCTGCAGCTATGTGAGCCCCTTGGACACAGCCTGGCATCCCACTGGGGAGCACCAGGAGTTCTGGCTTTGGGGGCATGCACCCAACCCACCCTCAGGCAGGGATCTTGCCTGTGGAGCTGCTGCAGGCACAGGGGGCTGCATTGGCCCCTTTCTCCCTCCCCAGGCCAGCTAGTGCATCCTATCCCATTCTGCCTTGCTCCCAGCTCCTTCCCCAAACCCCACACCGAGCCTTTGCTTTGTTTCCACAGGGTGCCCATTCACTATTGCTCCTGCTGCCCCTCCTAAGTGGGCATGCCCACCTCACACCCCACATCCTCCAGGCTGGCACTGGGCAGAGAAGGGACGTGTCCCATGTGTACTTGCAGTTCTGGGGCAAATCTTGGCTGGGCACAGTACAGGGGCACCAGGATGGAGGTCACCCAGCAATGGAGAATAGCTGCTCCCCAGGCACCCTGCTGGGACTGCAGTTGGATGCAAATGGTGATGGCCGGGATCCAGATGCCTCATAGGTGCCCTGCAGAGGTGCTGGCAGCCCCCCCAGGGGTGGGGGGGGTAATAAGGGGCTATTTCTCTGCCCAGGACCACTCAAATATTTGCGCAGGGCCATTACCTGGGAGGAGCAGTGCCTAGTGGAGGTACCTGACAGATGGAGTTTGCAGCACTGTGGAGGCCCCAGCACTCAGAATGGCTGACAGGGCCAGTGCACTCCCCAGGCATCACCATCCACCTGGCACTACTCCTCTCTCTCCTCTTGCTTCTCTCCAGCTCCCTCCAGGTGGGTCTGGGCATGAGGGGCAGGTGCCAAGAGACTCAGGACAGCCCTCCCTGTCCCATATGCCCCTCTGGGTGCTCCAGGAGCCCCCAGGGAGGGAGGGAGAGGAGCACGTGGCCCTCCAGGTGCCCCACACAACACCATTCTAGAGGATGGAGTGCAGCAGACCTGGGTGCTCACTGCTGGCACAGCACTGTGTATGTCATCAGGGCCTGCAGTGACTGGGGACCCCTGCTCATCCCCTGCATCGCCCCCTGCCTAGCCTTGTCTGCATCCCTGGGACTCTTCATGTCTCTTATCCCTACAAGCCCTATGACCCGCTCCATGTACCCTGATGTTCCCATCCATGGGGCCTCACAAGTACCTCAACCCCTCCAACTCTGGGAGTTCTTGACCCTGGGACTACCCCTCGTACACTATTCCCTGTCACCCTGATTTTTCAAGCTTTCCTGATGCACTTTCTAACTTAATATTTTCATAGTTCTTAGTTCTTTCTCACACGGGTGTTATAATTAGAAGCATCTTTATGTTAAGATGAGGTTGTTGACATTCTTTCTCTTGGTGTGAAAAAACAACTGATGGGCAGTTGTCTTGACCAATGGGATGGGAGAGGTGTCCAACTTCTCCTCCAATCCCTGGTCTGTGTGGAAATACTATAAGTTTAGAGTCAGATATTTTAATAAATAGTTTTTAGCCTTCTCACGAGAAAGTGTGTCCATGTGTGACCTTGCATGTCCCACAGCGACAATTCCCCACTGTCCACAGTCCAGGGACCTCCTGTGCACACCATTGTGGTGTCCTCCAGTTCCAATCACTGGAAGTTCCAGTGATTCCAGCCTAGGCATCCCCCCAGCAGAGCCCAGCTTTGGCCCCCATCCAGGTGCCCCCAGCTCAGGGATGCTCCTCCTCTGGACATCCTGGCACAGTGCTCATGGCTGCTGTGCCCCACACGGCTAGGTGTGTGCCCCTGTGTGTCAGCACGCTGACAGCCACTGGCGTCCTCAGGAATGTCCACTGTGCCCTGGGACCCCCAAGAGACCCAGAGCACGGTGCCCCAGAGACCAAGGGACAGTGTGCACTCAACTGCTGGGACAGGACTCTCCAGCAGTCATATGTCCAGTGGGTTGGGCCAGGGAGAGACTGTGCTCCTAAGCTCCCTGGAGCAGTACTACAGCTGGGCCACTCCACATGCTCTGCACAGAAAATGAACCCAATGGACCCTGCTCACACTCAGCACCTTCCTGCTCCTGCCCAGCTGTGGAAAGGCAGGTTACATGGGTGATGGGGTCATGTGTGCCTCAGGGTGGCAAATGGCACCTGCGGGCTCCCATCTCTTGCCCAGCAGCTGCAGAGTCTGACACAGCACCCACTTGGCCCCCACCTGCCCAAAGGGGTCCCAAGGATGAGGTGGGCTGCGGTCTCCAGGAGCCCACTGTGCCCAAACGCTGCTGGTGCACCCGTGTGGGTGCACATCTGTATGATGCACACGTGTCTGCCCGCACCTGTGCATGCAGTTGTATGCAGTGTATGCCTCTGTGTGTGTGCACATGTGTATGATTGTATATGTGCATGGGAAGTGTGTCCATGTGCTTATGTGTGCGTGTGCTCACAGGTGAGTGTAGCTGTGGGTACACCTGAGGATGTACATAGGTGTGCACATGCATGTGTGTTTCCATGTGCTATGGACACATGGAAATGCAGGCACAGCTGTGTACAAATAGGTGTGCATGTGGGGGAACGTGTGCACATGACTCTGCCTGTGCATGACTGCATGACTCTGTACGTGTGCATGCATGTGCATGCCCATGTCTACCTATGGACGTGTCCATGCCTCTGTCCACATGCGTGTCCATGTGTCTGTCCATGCCCCTAGCACATGTATCTGTGTCCATACAGACCCACAGTGGTACATGTACCCATCCGTGTGTCTGTACAGTCTCACACCAGTATGTGAACCCAGCCGTGTGTTCCTGCAGTCCCACACCACACACCAGTCTGTGTCCATTCCACACTGGCACAGGTATCCGTGCACCCATCCCTGTATCCCTGAATCTGTGTATCTGTATACCCGTGTGTCTGTCTTTATAGCCATGTGTCCGTCCGTGTGTCTGTCCATGTAGCCGTGGGCCTGTCCTTGTATTCGTGTGTCTGTCTTCGTAGCCGTATGTCTGTCCGTGTGTCCGTCCGTGCAGCCGCCTATCCATAGTCAGCGTTGCTCGGCCTTCACCCGGCAGGGGGCGCCGAACGCCACGGCCCCCCGCCCTCGGGGCCGCCATGGTGGCAGCTCCTGCCGCTTGGTAGTGAGCGTCCCGTGGGCCGAGGCCGCCCAGGCGACGATCCCAGGGCAGCGAGGTTGCGACAGCCGCTCGGGGGCTGCAGCGCTGCTCCGGGTAGCGCCGTTGGCGGCAGCGACCAGGCGCTGCCGCGAGGGTGGGCGGAGCGGGCAGGGGAGGGGCGGGCCGGGGCGGGGGCCCTGACAGGAGCCGTGCCGTGCCGGTTCTGGTCCTCCTGCCACCGTCATGAGGAGCCGGAGCAACTCGGGCGTGCGTCTGGACGGCTATGGGCGCCTGGTGCAGCAGACTATCCTCCGCCACCAGGTGCGGACCCTGCCCGGGAACGGAGAGCAGACTCGGGGCCTTGGCGCGCCCCGCCGGCCGCTGGGCCGGGGAGTCCCGTGTGAACGGTGTCCCCTCCGCAGGACGCGGTGACGGGGCTGCTCCCCGCCAGCGCCGACCACCAGGACGCCTGGGTCCGGGACAACGTGTACAGCATCTTGGCGGTGTGGGGGCTCGGCCTGGCCTACCGCAAGAATGCCGACCGCGACGAGGACAAGGCCAAGGCCTACGAGCTGGAGCAGGTAGGAGGGATCAGGGGCCGGGGGCGGGGCTGATGTCAGTCGGGGACGGCCGTTACCCCGATCTGGTCAGCCTTTGGCACAGCTGTGTCAGGGACCCAAAGGCAGTGCAGTGAGGGCGAGGACAAGGAGGCAGTAGGACTCGATGTCAGAGCCTGCTCTTCCCAGACCACGCTGGAGCCCAGCCAGAGCTAGACCTCTGGCTCTGGGGTGATCTGGCCACAGCCCTTATCTCGAGGGCCGGGGAGCCATGTCCTGCAGCCATGCCCTCTGTCCTGCTGCATAGCATGGCAGCCTGGCCTTTCTGGCAGACCAAGAAATCTTCCCTCTGCTGTCACCCAGGGGCTGCGAAAATGTGAGCAGGGGCTCTGATTACAGATGCTGAGCCCCACAAAGGTCAACGGCCAGCTGATCCTGAGTCAGGGCTTCTTCTCCTGGAGATAAACAAACCTCTTTTCCTTGTTCCTGCAGAGTGTGGTGAAACTGATGCGGGGTCTGCTCCAGTGCATGATGAGACAGGTAGGAGAGTACCTCTGAGTGTCAATTGGTCTCTTTAAAGCCCAGCTATGCCACAGAGGCTGTTGTCCTAGCTGTACCAGCCTTCCCTGATGAGCAGAGGGAAGGCTTCCTTCCAGCAAGTCTTGAAATAAGTTCTGAGTGAGGATCTGTCCTGGGTGTGATTGAAGTTCCAGAGCTGTGGGCTGGCGGCCAGTGGAGCCTTTGCCAGCTGCTCCCTGTCTCGTGGCCTGGCAGGCGCTAGGATTCTACAGCTCTCCTCTCTGAGGTCATTTGGGGTAACCCTTTTCTCTCTGCATGGTGCAGCTGAGGCAGTGGGCCCTCCACTGCTGCAGTCCTGTGCCGCAGCAGCATATGAGCCTGCACTCGCTGCCTTGGTGCACAATGGGGCTCAGCCAAGGGTTTTTGGAATCTCTGCCCTGCCAGGCATGACTCCATGAGCTCCACTCATGGCATGGGGCAGCCCTTGGCTCAGGAGCTGTTGGATCTCTCTGGAGACAGGGTTCGATGAATGCCTGCATCTCTTTGCCCTTCTTAAGGTGGACAAGGTAGAGGCCTTCAAGTACAGTCAGAGCACCAGGGACTGCCTGCATGCCAAGTATAACACCCACACCTGTGCCACTGTGGTAGGAGACCACGAATGGGGTCACCTACAGATGGATGCTACCTCCCTGTACCTCCTCATGCTTGCACAAATGACGGCCTCAGGTAATGCTGGGGGCTGCCATTGCAGCTTTGAGTGTGCTGGTCTTCAAGTTCACCAGAGTCTCAGTTTGGGTGCAGCTTCCTGAGTGCCAAGCTGTTGCAATGGCTTCTCTGATCCCCCCCTGTTTTCTTATGCTCACACAGTACCTGAGGTGGGTTTGGGCCCCTTAGTGTTGATCTCTCCAAAAGCCGCTGTTTGAATCCCCAGTGCTGCTGTAAGGGGGGTAGGAGTGGAGTCAACTAGGACATAGCTTCCATTGGGCAGGCATGCTGTGGGGAGGAATCACTGCAACTCTATCCTGGGTATGCTTGTGGACTTGGAGTGCTATTGTGAATTCTTCCCTCTGCTTTAGGCCTCCACATAATTCACAGCTTGGATGAAGTCAATTTTATCCAGAACCTCGTGTTCTACATTGAAGCTGCCTACAAAACTGCGGTGGGTAGCATGTGCTGGGAAAGGAAGGTGTGCTCCAGTGGTGTGTAGGAACAGCTGTGGGTTCCTCCCAGCCACACCAGCACCTTCTGGAAGCACCATGGATGCATGGCATTCAAAGGCTTTCTGGGTGTGTTCTGAAACAATGCCTGGTTCACAGGACTTTGGCATATGGGAGCGTGGGGACAAGACAAACCAGGGCATCACCGAGTTGAATGCCAGTTCTGTCGGCATGGCGAAGGTGAGCTGGGAAGAAATGCTGGCTGGAACGATGAGGAGCACCAGTGGGCCTGAGCTGCTTTTTGACAGAGCAGGCTGGGCATGCTGAACTGCTGAGGCTTAATGCCCCAGGCAGTGATGGGTTCCTGGGGAGCAAGACTCTTCTTGTGCACTAGGATAAAACTGTGCCCTTCTAGCCTGAGTTTTGCCTGAACTGGAAGTGAAAAGTTAGTTGGGGATGTGTGGTGGAAATGTCCCAGGCCCTTTTGATGTCTGGAGATGTGGTCCCATTTTGACCAGAGATGTTCTGCAACCACAGCAGCATTCAAATTCTTTCAAATTTGGGCAGTGCTAGTGGGACTAGCATGGAGTGAGAGCTCTTACAGATGAGCAGCATGGTGAAGGACATGTTTCTTTGGGTCTCACTCTGCTTGCAGGCTGCCCTGGAGGCACTGGATGAGCTGGATCTCTTTGGAGCCAAGGGAGGCCCACAGTCGGTGATAAGGGTGCTGTCAGATGAGGTGCAGCACTGCCAGGTGAGTCCCACTCAGGCATTACACTGTTGCAAGAGGAACTGTGATCTGCTGGGTTTGCAGTGCACATGATGCCTGGCCTGACAGCCTAACCAGCTTTCCTTCCCCTTTGCCCAGTCCATCCTCCACTCAATGCTGCCCAGGGCCTCCACATCCAAGGAGGTGGATGCCAGTGTGCTCTCTGTCATCTCCTACCCGGCATTTGCTGTGGAGGACAGCGAGCTGGTGGAAATCACCAAGCAGGAGATTATCACCAAGCTGCAGGTGAGTGTCTCTGCCCTTGTCTCACTGTTCCCAGGTGACAGCTGCAGTCCAAACTGCTGTAGCCCTTTTTTCCCCAAAAAACATGTTCCATGGGAGGTTGCTGGGGCATGTCCTCTCCCAGTCTCCATGACCTGTGCCAGGGGTGTACAAAGAAGCAGCCCTGTGTGCTGTGGCGCCGGGCTGTGCGTGTGGTACCTGAGTGCTGGGTGAGTGAGGGAGGGGGTGTTTGGCTGGAGGAAACACCCTGCCCCTTGAAGATACAAGATATCTCACACTGTGCCTCTTGCTAAGCACATCTTTCCCTCCCTTCCAGGGGCGCTATGGCTGCTGCCGGTTCCTCCGGGATGGATACAGGACTCCCAAAGAGGTGAGTGTCCTCAGCCCTGCTGCCTGGCAGAACTTGACTGCCAAGCAGCAGCCTGCCTGGATGCAGCACAAAGGCTGGGTTGGGGAGCACTGGGAAAACGGGAGCCCTGAGTAGCCCCAGCCAGTGTCATGGGTCTGGGCAAGGCTCCCTAAAATGCCAGAGCTCATTGGAGAGGTGGTACATCCCACCCACGCCTGTAGCAGATGGGCAGAGGCTGGTTCTGCCTGCATCCTGGGTCCTGGTGGTGTGTCTTTCTTAGGCTGGGAGAAAGTGGGATCAGTGCCTAGCATAGGAGCCCTGCTGAGGTGGGCTCTCTCAGGGCTGCCCTGAGCAAGGGCTGGAGGCCTGAGGAGGTGACTGCAGAGCTGCTACCCAATGGCCTCATCTATGGTAGCTCTGGAGGTCACAAAGCTGCTTCTGTCTCTCCTAGACCAGCAGTCAGCTTGGGTACTGCTGGAATGGCCCTGGGAGCAAGTGGAGAGTTTGCTGCCTTGGGGAGAGAAATACGAAAATGTTATAAGCAACAGTTTCATTTGTTAACCACTGAACTAGGAAATTATGCTCAGAGGCTCTTAAGACATCACCCTCTGCTGGGCCTGTACCCTTTGGTCATGAGTACCTCTGAATGCTTCTCCTTTGCTGCAGCTCTGCAGACCTGCCCATAATAGGCAGCATGAGTGGCTGCCCCCCTCCAGAGTCAGGGAAGCAGCAGCATCTCCAATCCAATGTTCCCAGTGCTTGTGAGCTTTGGCAGCATACAGACTTGTAGATTACTTAGTTCTGAGGAGCTGTGAGGCATGGAAAGGGCAGCAGTCCCTGCAGAGGCATGCAGTTAGCCGGAGTCAGATGGGATTTTGGAAGCTTATGGCTAGAGTGCAGGTGGAAGACATCTGCTCCTTCTGTCCACTCTGCCTGAATAGTCTTCTAAGGCCAGCACTCTCCCTTCTCTGCAGCAGACAGAACAGTTGTCAGGGAGGGTCGAAGAAAGGGCACTACACCACACAGAGCTGTGGTGGAAGGACTCTGCCCAGGCAGCTCTTCATCCTGACAGCTTCCCTTGTCTTGGGCTCACAGTAGCATCACATGGCAGGAGGGCCCTGGAGGAACCTCTCTGGCCCTATGTGACCAGCCCAAGCCCTCTCACCTGGCTGGGCCAGCTTGATGATGCTGGAGAAGACAGATGCTGAGATGCTCAGGCAGAGCAAGCAAGGCAAAGCAGACCCAGTATGACACTGGGGATGGCATGCTGTTGCTATACAACAGCACAATGTCTAGGGTGTTCTGGGGGCTCTGGGGTGCTCCCCTGGGGAGCAGGTAGACCTCAGGAAGGGTAAGTCTCTCCATTATCAGTACAGGAAGCTCAGGAGGGGGTGGTCCAATGGAGAAAACAGAGGCTGGAGGAGAAACTGCTTTTCAGCTCTGTCTTGGCCATCTGCAGAGGAGGGCTGGGAGGACATTTGAGGCTGGGATCTCAGGAGGAGGAGAAGCCGTGTCACTTTGAGGGGATCCTGTTACATACCACCTGCATTGATATCACTTGCAGGACCCCAAACGCCTCTACTACGAACCTGCTGAGCTGAAGCTGTTTGAGAACATTGAGTGTGAGTGGCCTCTCTTCTGGGCATACTTGATGATTGACGGGATTTTCAGTGGAAACATGGAGCAGGTAAGAGAGGCGAGACCTGCTGGGCTACTGGAAAAAAATCCCTTGCAGGAGAAGTGTGCAGAGGAAGGATGCAGGGAGCCATGACCAACAGCAGATTCCCTCTCCTCTCCTCAGGTGCAGGAGTACCGGGAAGCCCTTGAGGGGGTTCTCATCAAGGGGAAGAATGGGGTACACCTGCTGCCAGAGCTGTACAGTGTCCCACCAGATAAGGTGAGTGATCCTGAAGTATGGTGGGAAGCAGGAGTGTCTTACAGAATCACAGGATATTCTGAGTTGGAAGGGACCTAGAAGGATCATGAAAGTCCAACTGCTGAAACTCCTGGTCTCATTACCAGATAATTAAGTTTTAAGTGCTTATTAAGCCAAATTGTTAGTGAAGGGGCACATATAGTGCCTGGAAACCTCATGTATAGAAAGGATGGCTTGGAGCTGTTATGAAGGTGTGTTGGATAAAAATTGGGGTTTTTTTCTCTCAAAGCATTTCTTGCTCCCACACACTAGAGTTCTTTGCTGACAGTCTGCTTGCTTAGAGACTAGTGCCCCGAGAGCTCAGGGCAGGCAGGCGTCGGCTGAGTAGGGGATGCTGAGCTCCAGTTCAGTGGTGAAGGGATTTGTGTGGGCCTGGGCTAAGAGCAGTGGCCTCCTGATGCCCAGGTATCCAGGAGAAATTTGCTCCTTACCAGTATCAGAAAGCATCTCTGGCTGCTCCTGGGGCATGTCAGTCCTTCTAGTGGGATGGCCTGAGCAGAGAAACCAAACTTGATCTGAGCAGCTGCTCTGTTGTCTGACATGGATGACTGGGGCAGTCATAAGAAGAGAGGAGGAATGTAACCAGGCTCCTTTGAATACTCCGTGACAAATGCTGTTGTCGGGTCTTGTTTTAAGCCTTGAACTGCTGGACTTCAAAATGCACTGAGGATGCTTCCTTCAGCATCTTGTGTCTATGGATCCCTTCTTTACCTTCTGGCTTGTCTTCCAGGTGGATGAAGAATACAGGAATCCACACACTGTGGACAGGATACCCATGGGCAAGCTGCCACACATGTGGGGACAGAGCCTCTACATCCTGGGTTGTCTGATGGCTGAGGTAGGGTCACCCTGGGGGAGGGCTGTGGGACCAGGCTCTGAGCTTTGAAGGCACAAATGCTGCCACCTGCCATGGGGAAGTTGTTACCTCCATTCCCCAGGACCTCTTAAAGGTGGGTCGTCCATAGGCATCACCCATTCTACCCTGCCCATAAAATATTAATCTCTTTTTTCCCACAGGGGTTTCTAGCTCCTGGTGAAATAGATCCCCTCAACCGCCGTTTTGCGACTGTTCCTAAACCTGATGTGGTGGTCCAAGGTGAGGGAAAGGAACCAGTCACAAACCCCTGAGCCTGGCAGGTGCAGGGGGACTCTGGCTGTGTGGAATTCACAGAAGTGACTCTGGGGTGGCTCTGCTTGCTGAGCATTATTGCTGCCAATAAAGCTCAGTCTCAGCCCTGGCAAGGTGGGTGGAAAATGGGGTGCAAGTCCTTCCATTTCATCCTATGTTGACCCACAAAACCATCGTCTGCTGCAGCCTCCTCTGCAGAGAGGTTGAAAACTGTCTTCCTGTCACTTGGTTGGGAAGACTCGTGCGTATAGAGTGTTAGGAGGGGCGATACGGACTTCTGCAGTGGGAACTGGTTCCCAAGGGGCCCCAGACAGCTTCCTCTCTATGGTGTGGTGCCTTATATGTGTTCCCAAAGGCATTGGACAGTACTGTCACATCCTTGTGCCTCTGTTGCACTGAGACTGTCTTCCATCCACAGTGTGTATCCTTGCTGAAACAGAGGAGATCAAGGCAATCCTGCAGAAGGAGGGCATTGACGTGGAGACTGTGGAGGACATCTACCCCATCAGAGTGCAGCCTGCTCGCATCCTCAGCCACATCTATGCCCGGCTGGGTGAGCTGGCCTCCTTGCTCCTGCAGCAAAGGGGGTGCAGAAGGGTCTGTCCCACCCCTGGCACTCCTGCTCATAGACACTTGTGTCCTGCTCTCTGCTTGGCTAATGAGGATTCTGCTGCCTATTTCTAGGCCTGATAAAGCCACTGATGCCCAAGGGGAACAAGGTGGCACACAGTGCTGTTCAATGTGATTCTGACAGGCATAGAGCTTTAGCTTGCAGGTGCGCGGTCGCCCCAGGAACAGACAGAGACCCTGATCCCTATAAGTTGCACCTGGTGTGGGCAGGAGTTGTCTTCTGTTTCTGTACTCAGATCTGGATGGGGGAGGCTAGCCAGACCCCAGGAAGGGTCCTCTGGCCATCCCTAGCAAAGAGCCCAGAGCTCAGGCACTATGGCTTTTGCTGGTGGATGGGCAGGGCTCAGTAGAAAGGGAGGATGTGCTCACCTCTGCAAGCTTGCTCCTTGATGCTGCAGCCCCTCGGGGATGGGGTTTGTTTTGCAGGAGCCAGAGATTTAGCCTGGGCCAAAGGAGACACCTGATCTGCTGTGATTTAATTTGGCAGCTAATTTAGGCCACTAAAAGGCCAAATGTGACATGGGCAGGGGGAGCAGCCTGGCAGCCTCCAGAGCTGACGAGCAAGAGGTGATGCTGTTGCTGCACCATCTTGGGCTTTGGGAGTAATCCAGGAGCAATTGGAATGTTGATAGAGCTGTCAACTTAGGGGGGCCAGCCACATGTAGAGGGGGCCTTCTCCAGCTTCTGACGTACCCAAAGACCAGAAGGTGTGACACTGCAGAAGTCAGGGCAGGCTGTGTGTGGCTGTTTCAGCATGACTCTACCCCTCTGGGCAGGTCTAGGGACAGAGAATTACTGTCCCTTACAGCTGCACCAGCTTGACACAGGGTTCTGGGATATCCCAGCTACAAACCAGCATTTCCCTGATGGCTGGTAGCAAGAGGCTTGGCACTACTTGGTGCTGCAGCCTCTTTCATGGGGAGGCTCGTACTAAAAACTGCCCTTCCTGCCCTCCCAGGCCGCAACAAACAGATGTGCCTTACTGGACGGCCCTACCGGCATATGGGTGTCCTTGGGACCTCCAAGCTCTACAAAATCAGGAAGAACATCTTTACCTTTACCCCACAGGTGAGGGACGTTGCACAAGCTCGTGCCTAACTACTCTGTAATATGAAACTGGGCAGGATGTTTCTTCAATGGCTCAAGTTATTCTAAGGTGTGACCCAACACTCTCTGAACAGCTTGAGAGTGTGGAGTAGTCCAACTCTGTGACATGAGGCAGCACAGTTAGTGGTCCTGGCTGTGCGGATGTTGGGACAGTTTGAGCCTTCTCATGATCATTATTGGATGAAAATCTTTGCTCACCCTGACAAGGACCAGGAGGAGGCTGATGGCAGGACAGGGACATGTATCCAGGGGACAAGCAGCATTTCAAGCCTAGCACTTTGGGGAGTGCATTCGCTTGGAACAGGCATAACATGGACTGGCTGTGTGGGGTTGGATGCTGCTGCTGAGCTGTGGTGTTAGTTACGTCCTCATAGTTGTTAGTGGCCAGTAGTTGCCCTAGGGGTTGAGGGTCCCTTGCTAGGCTGTACTAGTGCCTGCTAAGTAAGGTGGGATGAGCCATCAGTGCAAAGGTGTGTGCCCTCTGGGTGCACAGCGTGGCTAGCTTGACTGCGTGCTTGTGGGTAGACATGGGTGGCACCATAAGGACCTGGTGACTGCATGAAGGGCCAATCATGTCTCTATGCTGTCCTTACAGTTCATAGACCAGCAGCAGTTCTACCTGGCTCTTGACAACAGGATGATTGTGGAGATGCTGAGGACAGACCTCTCCTATCTCTGCAGTCGCTGGAGGATGACTGGGCGACCAACCATCACCTTCCCCATCTCCCACACCATGCTCGGTATAGATAACTCCAGCCTCACAAGGCGTTTGGCTAGAGCAGCCCTGGGAAATAGCTCTTCAGGAGGAAGGGGGTGGGCAGATGTGTGACCATCTCAGTAATGAAGACATGGTGAAGGTGGAGCAGCCAATAGTGTCCAGTGAAGAACTTACTGCTCAGAGGAGTCATGCTGAGTGGCGTGGCAGCTAACAGGGTTGCCTGTCAGGCACTAGTGCCTGCAGCTCAAGGGCTGTTTGCTGGCAAAGATATATCCAGACTCCAAGCAAATAGGCTTGTAGGAGGGCCTTTTGGGAGCAAGACCAAAAAAAGCAATTTCTCTGTAGAAGTGTTCTTGGTGCTCTTTCTGTATCTTGACTCTTCCCTAAGACTGAGCACCTGCTAAAGGCTTTCCTAGTCAAACAGCAAGGAGAGAACAGTGAACCAGAAGGACCAAAGGCACAGAGTAGAACTGGCTTGCCTGCAGCAGCTCACAGCTTCTCTGTGAGCCTGGTGCAAGAAGATGACTGTTCTGCATGAAGGCCTTTCTGTCTCTCTGTGTGTACTTGAAATCCCTTTAATTTCTCAAGCGTGCCTTTTGCTGTAGTGTTTCCTGCCCTTGACAGCAGCCCACTCCTCTGCTTCCTCATGTGAAAGGCAGAGACAGAGCAGGCTTAGGTGCTGCTGTCTGGTACTGCCTGCTTCAGCCCAAGGTGAAATCCGAGGAGCTGGGAGTGCATCCTGGCATGGTTTTCCTTGAATCCAGCCTGGACAGTCCAGAATTCCCCTTTTTGGTTGTGCTTTTGGTACCACAGCCTGACCATGTACCCCAGAGTAAGGATCTGGCCATAGTGCTTTGTGTGTCTGAATGCCCACCTGGTCCTGGATTACTTCCTGTGAGTGAGTTTGAGCATGAAAGCCTGACTGCCTGTGCATCTTCCACACAGACGAAACCAGCAGCAGTGTGAATCCCACGGTGCTGGCAATGCTGCAGAAGCTGCAGGATGGGTATTTCGGTGGTGCAAGGTGAGTACTGCTTCCTGCAGTGCAGGAGGGAGAGGGCTGATGGCCTCCAAGAGTCTGGTTATGAGGATACCTGCTTGGCAGAGCATAGGCTGTGGGGGAGCAACCTGAGGAGGATACACTGGGGTGTGCTAGGCTATCAGCGTGCCCTGGGGCTACAATCCCAACAGAGGAGATGAAAGAGAGAAAGGACATAGCTCTTCATGACATCAAACCCATGGCTGCAGGATTCCTCTAATAGCTTTTGGGCAGCACTTCCGTGCCCACCCATGGCTGAAAGAGTTGCAGGCAGCTAAAGTAGACACCAGTGTGTATATGTTCCTGGTGAACATGTCTCTCCCCATCAAAGGGCCTGCCCAGGAGCCAGGAGGTAAAGCCAAGTGTATCACCTCCCCTTTCCTCTCCATGTGACCTTCCTATCTCTTGCCCAGAATTCAGACTGGTAAATTGTCGGAGTTCCTGACAACGTCATGCCGAACACACCTCAGCTTTATGGACCCTGGGCCAGAGGGTAAGGTCTTTGCCAAGAGTTACAGGCTCAGCAGTGACAGCTTTGAGAAGCTAGATGCCGAGGAGTGGCTGCATGGCTTGCAGGTAGCAGAGGATGGTAAGGGAGAACAGCCCAGTCACTGCTGTGGAGTGGCAAAGGCCTAACTCACCCTTACAACCATAACACCCGACCTCCCTACCAGCATACACTGCTGTGTTCTTCATATGCTTGGGTTTTCATCGTGTTCCATCTGGCCCTCTGTCAAGCTTGTCTGGAATGAGCGGCTCTGACCTTCATGAACTGCTGTGTAGAGAAGAGATAAAGGGTTGGCAGGCTGCCTCCGCTTGGGAGATGTGGCTGAGGGTCTTTGATGGCAGTGCAGAAGATGATAGCACAGTGACCAAGGTGGTGGGGAATAGCCACCATGTCCCTAATTAATCTGTTTTTTCCCAAAGCCTTTGTCCCTCCCCTGGGCAGAGCTGCTCCAGTGAGTGCCAAATTGAAGCCTTACTGCTGTGTAGAGAGTACCTGAGAATGCCTTGGCCCAACACAGCATGAGGGACCCCCCTTGTGCTGGGACCATGGCAGGGTGCAAGTTTTGCTGTTCCCCTTGCAAGCTGGCCTGAGGAATCTCCTCTGTGACCTAGCACTGGTCATCATCAGCTTTCCCACTATCTGTTTTGCCTCTGCAGCTCCTGCAGCCATTGAACACACTGCTGGGACTCTGAATGCTCATTTTTCTTACCCTTCTCTCACTTCACCTGCAGCCTCCTTACAGGCTGCATCAGGGGTTTTGTCCAAGGTATCTGCTTCACCTCCAGTGAGAGGATCTGCCTGGCCTTTCAACAGGATCTCAGAGATGCTAAATGTTCAGGTTTTCCTGTGGTCAGATGCTGCAACCAGGCAGGTGAATGTTCTCAAGGGTGGTGCTTAGAGGTTTTTTGCGGCCTAGCTTTCAGGCACTGTCATGAGGCATTCCATCAAGGAGTGGAAAGGGGATGCCATGCTGCTTCAGGTGCAGTCAGCAGCTCATCTCCTGGGGCCAACACACCTCTGAGTTTGCCAGCTGGAGAGCAGCATAGCTTTGCCCTGGCCCACTGTAAGTGCATTGACATCTCTGTGTTTTATCTGGGGCAGCCCCTCATTTTTACCTCCTGACAGAGCAGACACCTGGCCTCTGAGCACCCTTGTCCATGCTGCTGTTAGTGCATGGCATCTCTGGTGCTCCTGATGCGGTGTTGGGAGCTGCTTGAAGCTGGGCAAAGAGCAAGGCAGGAACCATAACTCTTCTGTAACTCCAACTTACAAATATCTTGCAAAACCCACCTTGCCTTGCTTCCTTGCTGGAGTCCTGCTTGGAAGATGCCTTTGCTGTGCTGGGGTGCTTGTAAGTTGTCTCAGCCTGGACAAGCTGCCCCTGGCTGTGCCTCCCCACTTCTTCCCTGGAGAGAAGGAGTGTGAGGGTTTTCCTGCAGGGTTTGAGTGGGACACTCCTGTCCTTGCACAGGCTTGGATGAGAGACATGCTGCAGCCCTGTTGCTTGCTTTGTCAAGCTGGGACACAGAGGGAGCCCCAGTTTGGGGCAGACAGTGTCCCAGGCAGGAGTCATGCAGCAACAGGGGTGCTTTGTGTGCCTGGCTGCTGGCACTGTCTATTAGTACACCTGGCTGCCAGCACTGGCTCTACATTGTCACTTCATGCAGCAAGCAAAGCTTTGTCCCTGCTGAGGCACAGCTGGGAGCATGGCTGGGAGCTCTCTGGGTTTTTGGGTGCCATGACTCAAAGTGGCTGAACCCCTGCTCTGCTGCCTTCCCTTTACAGAGGACACTGACGATGAGGTTGCTCAGTATCTGGATCACTTGCTGCAGCGCACGACTCCCCAGTCAAACCTGCCTCCCACCACCCAGCAGGGAGGCCTGAGCCGCTTCAGGGCTGCTGTCCACACCACCCGTGACCTCATGTCCCTGGCATCCAAGGCCAAGGACCTTCATGTCCAGAGTGAGTAACTCCAACACCTTCCACACCTTCCCTTGAGCCCAGGGGTGAGATTGGAGTGCTTTGGGAGCTTTCACAGCTGTATGATGCCGGGGTTCCTGTGGATTGCAGAGGAACTACACCTTTACCTGGGCAAAGGCACTTTATGTCCATCATGTTGGTCCTGGCCATAGAGTATCTTGGAGTTGGTGCCTGTGCAGCCCTATGGAAACTCAGTAAAGGATGGCAGCTCCCTGCAGCATTCCTCTGAATGGGTGGACATAGGCTACTTCTCCCATAGCCAGCTTCTCTGCGAGGTCTGCTGGGGGGGCAGTGTCAGAGTGTCTGAGGTAGTTTGGGGCACAGTAGTGGTGACTGGGGCTGGACGTGTCTCTGCCAACCTGTGGGTTTTTTTTAGATGTTGGGATGTATGTCCCCAGCAGGATCTTCCAGGCATCACAGCAGTCAGTCAAGCTGCTGAGTTCACCCCACCAGCATGACTTGGATGGCAAGGTGAGCTCTCTCTCCCAGACTGAGCTATCCTTTCAGCTATAGCTAGAGTGTCCTTGCAGGATTGCAAGGGCAAGTCTTGTTGTTTGATGAGAGGGAATATGGATAGGTCCATTTGGCGCAGGGTGCTGGTGGTGCTAATAAGCAGCACAAGTCTCCTTTCCCCCAGAGCCACGCACTCTATGCAGAAATGAACTTGCCACGTGATGAGCATGGCAACGTGGACTGCAAGGCACTGGTGGACCAGCTGCGCATCTGTCCCACACTGCAGGAACAAGCAGACATCCTTTACATGCTCCACACCCTCAAGTAGGATGGTCTCTGTGTACTGAGGGCTCACTGTGCATACAGGGGATTGGTTCAGCCCAGGGGGCCTGCCAGGAAGCTGCGACAGGCCAATTGCTGGATATAATGCAGCATCTCCTTCACAGGGGACCTGAGTGGCACACAGGGCTTGATAGTGAACCTGGCCCCACCGTCAAGGAGCTCCTCACTGAGCTGTATGTGCGGGTGGGGGAGACACGCCAGTGGGCCCTGATCCGCTACATCTCTGGCATCCTCAAGAAGAAGGTTGAAGCTCTGGATGAGGTAACAGCTGTACAGCCAGCCTTTAGCAGGCTGGAGTCTGTCAGGGAGGAGGCAGCAGAGTGAGCAGGTGAACCATGGCTGCATCAGCTCTGTCTTCCTCTGCCTTGTTCTGAGCCCCCAAATCCTCAGCTGTTGACAGCGGCTGCCTTTCTGTCCCCAGGCCTGCACTGACCTCCTGTCTCACCAGAAACACTTGACAGTGGGGCTACCCCCAGAGCCACGTGAGAAGACAATCTCCATGTAAGTGTGGCACCTCTCTCTCCCCAAGCATGGTGAACTGGGTCTGTATGTGAGCCTGCTGCTCTGAGGTCCATGGGCAGGAGTGGCCCTGGATGGCTGTCCCCAGCCTATCTCTCTCCTCTGGGGACTGTACAGACTGGGGGTGTGCAGGGTTTGCTCTGCTGCCTCTCACCTGCTCTGCTGTTTGTCCATGCCCCAGCCCAATCCCCTATGAGGAACTTGTTCGCCTTATTGATGAAGCCAGTGAGAAGAACCTTAGTGTGTCCATCCTCACCCAGGTAAGGGGCCAGGGTGTTGGAGGACCCCACAACTGGGTGTCTGGCTTGGTGAGCAGCAGTGAGATGATCTGCCTTTGCCCCTCCAGGAGATCATGGTGTACTTGGCCATGTACATGCGCACACAGCCTGCACTGTTTGCTGAGATGTTCCGCATCCGCATTGGGCTCATCATCCAGGTGATGGCAACAGAGCTGGCACACTCCCTGCGTTGTTCAGGTACATGTGGCAGGGACAGCACCCTAGCTGGAGTAGGTGCTGTGATGCTTGGGGTTCTGTCAGCCAGAAAGGAGGACTGTTAGAAGTGGGCAGCTCAGGCTAGGATAAGACCCTGCATGGAAGTGCTAGTATCTGCACCTGGACATGTTCTTGAGCAGCACAAACAAGTGAATGCACTGCAATCTCCTTCCCAGCATGTGTCAGGCTGGCATGGGAAGAGTCCATGTTATAGGCAACACCTGGTGTACATCCTTGTCAGATGAGCTCCTGTACCAGTGCTCCCCCTACTCACAGAATGGCATGCAGGGTTGTAATGTCCTAGGAGGACTGTGAGGCAGGCAACAAAATCACAGTTCTCTTCTCTCCAGCTGGAGAAGCCACAGAGAACCTGATGAACCTCAGCCCATCAGACATGAAGAGCCTCCTCTACCATATCCTCTCTGGCAAGGAGTTTGGGGTGGAAAGGAGTGGTGAGTCCCAGCAGAGAGCATCTCGGGGCAAAGCTGAGTGCAGAGCATGGCCAGATCTACGTGTTCCTGCCTGTGAGGGGTGTCCCTGTTCTCCCACATGTTCAGCACAGATGCTTCAGTACTGGAGGAGTCCAGCAGGAAGCTCTGCTCTTCATAAGGATGGTGCTGAATGATTTCTGGGATCAAGCCCAATTCTCATGGCTATTTGAGCTTTGCTTGGTTTGGCACTTGCCCTGGCTGGGTCTGAACTGAAGCAGTTTTGTACTGCGCTCATGGATCTCTGATGCTATCATGTTAGAGGCCCAGGTTGTGCAGAGGTACCAGTGCCCGGGCAGTGATGAGGTATGGCCGTGCCTTGGGCCCACTCCAGACCTCTCTTCCCACCAGTGCGTTCAGTGGACTCCTCGCTCACCACTGCTGTCTCCATCTGTGACATGGAAGCTACTGGGACCACCAGGCCGGAGCGCACTGGCCTTGTCAGGCTGAAGAGTGAAATCAAACAGGTGAGGACAGGTGGTGCAGGCCACTCATGACAGGTCTCGTGAGTGAAAACCAGCTACAAACCAGGCAGAACTGATGGAAGAGTGGGAGACACACATGCTTCCAGGAGCTAATTTTGTCTCAAGTCCTGCCCTGGGGGGGAAGTTGGGGTGAATCTGGTCATGGGTAGGGGCTGCTTTGGCAGTTTAGGGGGAGCACAGACGTACTTGAGAAGGTGCAGGGGTGTCCCAGGTATGGCTGCTGTCTTGGTGAGCATCTTCCAACAGCAGAACCTTCATTTCCTTCTTCTCTTGCAGCAGTTGGATAAACGTAGACAGTCTCTGCCTGGGACTAAGGTGAAGTCTCCCTGGTCCTGAAGCCTTAGCTTTTTCCCCTCATGCTATTCACCAGGGCAGCTTCTCTGCATGCACGAGTCAATGAGCTTCCCTCAGCTGATGCAGCAATGAGTTGGCTTCCCCTCTAAGCAACTGCCATTACAGCCAGCTGGAAGCTGTGCTCAACTGCATTCCATTATACCCACAAAATCTGCTGAGCAGGATGGCATGATGCTGCCAGTGCCATGACCAGTAGTGACTCTGCTGTACAGTTCACTGGATCCTGCCTGCAGCCTACCCGGCTATTTCTTTTCTGGAGAAAGAGGTCTCTGGTCAGCTACAAATGCCAAGGACCTCCTTTTGTGCCTGCGTCCAGGAGGAGTCCTGAGCTCTAGAAGGTGTCTTGTAATCAAAGAGACAGAGCTTGCTGGGGCCAGGCTGATGCAGCAGAGTTAAGGCCAACTTGCTGCAGTGTTAAACCTGACATCACAGAGAGTTGTCTGTGGGTAGTGACCGTCCTACTGGTCCTTCTGTCTGCTTGACACTAAATCCCTGCCCATAGCAGCAGAGCAGTAGCAGTCCTATTCCTGTGTGCAGGCCAGCACAAACCCACTGCTGCTGCAGCCCTGGCATGTGCAGCTCTCTGCAGCTTTCCCTTCAAAACTGCCTCTGTCTCCAGCCAACCCTGGCCCTGGGATAAATGCCCTGTGATCTGGCCCTGAGCTGTACTGCTGCTGCTGCTCTGTTTGCTGTGACTGCTGCCCTGCTCTGGCATGGTCTCATTTCTGTCTCTCCTTTTCTCCTTCAGCCCCTCAGTTTGCAGTCTGGGGACACCGACCTCAAGTCCTTTCTGGTAACCTGTGTTTGTTGGCTGCATACATGGGGTCTGTCCTGTTTGTGGCTGCAGGAAGGAGCTGTGCTTTGGGGGTTGCTACAGGGAGCTGGGGCTGTGAGGTGGGCTTTGCTGGGGGCAGGGGATGGCAGCTCTGTCTTTGGAATGAGGCTGGAGAACCACAAACTCTTGAGCAGGAGCAGGCTGGGTTCCTGTGGGATATTTAACTTTGCTGCAGTCTCTGTGGTTCTTGTTTTGTCTGCCCAGTCTGCTGGTCACACAGAGCTGCTGGGCAAGGACTCCTTTTCAAGCATGCTAGAAGACCAAGGCAGTAAGGACAGCCGGCAGGGCCAGTGGCAGCGGAGGCGCCGGCTGGACGGGGCCCTTAACCGTGTCCCTGTGGGCTTCTACCAGAAGGTCTGGAAGGTCCTGCAGAAGGTGAGTTAGACATTAGCTGGTGCCTCTCCATGCATGTGAGCCTCTGGTCCCAGGCACCAGCCTTGCCAGGGGGACTTAAGACACTCAGAGCTGGTCCCTAATGTTGTGTAGATATATGCTTCATAGACAAGGCCTGCAGCTGACCTTGGAAAGCTGTGGAAGATGTGCACTTGCCTTGAAGTCTTGTAGAACCTGCCTCAGCCTGCACCTTGCAGGGGGGAGCTGGGGTCTGCTGAGGTGCTTCGTGCATTGGGCAGACAAGGGCATGGCTAGAGCCACAGACGAAGGTGCTCTGGGCACAGCCCATCCTCAGCATGATGAGCCAGGGAGCAGAGCCCTATGCAGGGGGGCTCTGGCTGACACTGAACTGATGGGAAAGGAATGATGCTATATGGGGCCAGGAGGTGTATAGGCAGCATGCACCAGTGCTGACGTGGGAGCAAGTTTGTGGGCTGGATCTATGTATCTTAGCATGGTGCTTCTTCAAGCCATAACCATGATCTCTCCTTCTTGTTCTGCAGTGCCATGGCCTCTCTGTGGAGGGCTTTGTTCTTCCCTCCTCAACAACCAGAGAGGTAGGAGGTTCTCATGAATGGGGAATGGGGCACGGGGCACATGGGTTATGTGCTGGTTACCCTGGGTGATTGCCCAGCATAGCTAAGGAATTAAGCAAGTGATACAGTGCTCTAGGTACACTTCTTTCTACCTCCTCACAGATGACCCCAGGGGAAATGAAGTTTGCTGTGCATGTGGAGTCTGTCCTCAACCGTGTGCCCCAGCCAGAGTACAGGCAGCTGCTGGTGGAAGCTATCTTAGTGCTCACCATGCTGGTGGACATGGAGGTGCATACCATTGGTGGCATCATAGCTGTGGAAAAGATCTTGCACATAGCAAATGACCTCTTCTATGAGGAGCAGGTAGGGGTCAGGCCTCATCCAGGGCTGCTGGCTACATTCCCCATAGTTGGGCTGGGCTCACCCACTTGGAAAGCCCTTCCTGTTGTCCCTATTGTGTTCATGGAGCACAGCAAAGCTGTAGTGTCTTCCTCCCACTGCTCATCATCAATGAGTGCACTCATTTTCACACTGAGTGCAACAGAGGATGGAAGCTGATAAGGTGATTGCCTTTATTCCCAATGATGACTTTCTGCTTCCCTGTCCAAAATCCAGAAAGCCCTGGGCGCTGATGAGCACCTGCTGGAGAGGGATCCTTCGACAGGCATCTGCAGCCTGCTGTATGACAGTGCACCGAGTGGGCGGTTTGGCACCATGACCTACCTGTGCAAGTCGGTGGCCCTGTACGTGTACGACTTTCTGCCCACAGATGGCTGCTCCATGCAGTAGCTCTTGCAGCTCCTCACTGGGTTGCAGGTGCTCTGGGATAGTTGTTTCATACAGCTTGTAAAGATGAACACTAGGTTAGTTTGCAAGGCAGCCTGCATGGCCATCTTTCTTCCCAGCCCTGCCTCCTTGGGTGAGCAGCCCTCTGAGGAAGTCCACAGGAGGCATGTGTCCTAAACTGACCTGTGCCTGTGTGGCCTATGGAGCAAGGGAAAGGCTGAGCTTTGAAGCATGCTTGTGTTAGAAGGTCTGTCTGCATGACTCCTCCTGAACCATCACCCCTGGAAAGACCTCTGTTTGAGGGAGTTGGAAAGGGCTCCCCTGACCAGACCTGTGTGCTTGGCATTACAATGCTCTCTGAGCAGCTCACACTCTCCCTGCCTCCAGCAGGTTTGCAGTTTTTAACCTCTTCTGTGCTCCTTTTTATTCCAAATCCAGCAGGATTTATGCTAATGTAGGGTGAGGCTCTTGCTCTTCCTGCTGCAGAGGAATGGTGCCTGAGCCTTTCTTCCAGTAGGTTCAAAATCAATATGATCCAGCCCAGTCACAGCTGTGCTGCTTGGAAGCAGGCAGCCCATCATCCCCTGATGGGTGTCCTGTGTGCAGAGCTGGGGAGGTTGTGGTAGCCAGGATCCCTTTTACCTGCAAGCTGCTAGTGCAGGGCTTCTGGCTGGCTGGGACATGCCAGTGGCAACCCCTCTGTGCCATCTACTCTATCCCTGGTAGTGGTGCTAGTGGCCAAGTCACAGGTTCCTGAGTTCTCATGCCCTGTGAAGCATCTCTGAGCTAGCTACTTGGTGTTATCTATGCAGTCAAAACCATGCTTTTAATGCTCATCTCTGCTTCTGTCCCATCTCCCACAGCCTGGCACAGAGAGGGTTAAGGACACAGTAGATCCCTGCTCTAATCTATCCTGCAGGTCAGCCCCCACTCAGGATGGTGCAGTCTGGCTGATGAGAGTTAGGCGCACATACCACCAAGTGGTGGAGGAAGTGGGGTTCCCTTTTGGCTCTCTTGTTCACCTTCCTAATACTTCAGGTGCGCTCCAGTACACTCACTCACACCCTATGACCTTGCAACCTATGTCCCACATGATCCCTATGACCTATGTTCCACAGCTTGTCACAGGCCAATCTGATATCATCTATGTCCCCCTCCAAGACTGGTTTACAGCTGTCAGTGAGCAAAGCTCTGAGCAAAGATGCCTTTCTCTTTTGAGAAATGTTGATCCCATCTAAGAGCAGCTTGCCTTGTTAAAAAAAGTATTAAAAAACCTGAAACCATGGAAAGTGACATCAGCCACCAAGCCATGTATTCAACAGGCTGAGTCCATCTCTTTCAATGTCATTGCCCACAACTGGAAGGACAGAGGAAACAACCTGTGTTCCAGAATCCCTTAGCAACCATCCCTAGGCCCTGAACTATCTTTTGATTGCCCTTGGACTATGAGTTCCAGTTTCATTGCCACCCGCATGCAGGAGCTGCAGTGGATCACAGTCTGAAGCTGAATCCAGCTGTGAAGTTTCCTAGTGCTGTGCTTAACCGGGGTCCCTGGGAGGCAGCAGATTTCCCTAAGAGGACCATCTGTGTGGCATATGGGACCCTCAGAAAGGAGTCACCTACAACTCTAACCCATCTTTCTTGGGGAGGTGGACATGGTGGGGGGGTGTCACAGCCATGGCAACACCTCTGGTGTAGATGGACTAACATCCACATCATCCATTGCTTGGCCTTCCACATGAGAGCTTCATACCTGCTGTACAGAGGCATGTGGGGAGGCAAAGTGGGCAAGGAGGGGGTTTGCCTCTACCCACTCGTTTCTTTTAAGTTACTGCCTTCACCTGGCAAGGGAGGATACAGGATCTCCTTGAAACTGCATATTTTGGGGTGGCTGTTCCTGTTCCCATCACAGAGACCAGAGCCTGGTTCCACCAGTCTTTCTCAGACTCCCTTATGCCCCTTAATGTTTGTATGTCTTCCCATAGCTGAGCCTCGAGGGCAGGCAGATCTTGGCCACACCAAACACAGCTGTTCTCACTGCTGCCATCCTGCCCAGTGAAATGCTCTGGCACTCCCTGCACCCAGAGGCCTGGATGGCTGTGTGTTTTCATGGGAGCTCAGAGGGGTCACATCCATGCTAGGAAGCATAAAAGATGTGGTTCTGCCTGGTGGATGTCACAACCTGAGCTCCTTCTGAGAGGGTGATGGACTTCTCTTGAGCTGGCAGGGTGACAGTGCCCATGCCATGCGCCAACACCGTGCTCTGCTCAGGTACCCTGTGGTGCACTCTGGGCTGCCCAGGGTGAGAGTGAGTGCAAGGGTGGCTGCTAGGCAGAAATCTGCCACTCCACTGTAGATAGGGCTGGCTCCAGAGCCAGATGTTTTCCTCCGTGTGTGCCTGTGCTTTCTGATGTCCAGGTTGGTTTGGCCTCAAAGCCAGGTGGGCTCTTAGGGCAGCAGCTCTCCTGTATGTATGGAAGATCATGTTATGAAAAGCCAGTGTCCATAAAGGACACAGGAGTCCTGCAACTTTATTCAAATAAAGGGAGAGAGTCGACTAGGACAGCAGCCTGCAGGATATTCTCTCTTGAGGTTTCAGAGAGTGCAGCCTCCTTTTTATCCTAAACTCCCGGCTACATGTTGCCCTCTTCCTTACTCCACTGGCTGAGGTACTAGGAAGGTACAGCCTTCCCGAACTGCTGAACACATATTCTCCCCTTGAGCCTGTCGTTTGCCCCCAAGGTTCAGCAACTCAGGCTTGTGTGGACCTATTTGTCTGTTTCAGGAGTCAAACTGTCTAGGTTCTGTAACAAACGGGTGGCTTTAAGGGGGTAGAACCATTAAGACCCGTTTCTAAGGCGTTAACACCCATACCTTCACCCACGGGATTGTTTGTAATGACGTTGGCATCCATCTTTTCTGTCATGGCTAATCCCTCCCTGTGTGACCCCTGCTCCCGCCAGGGGAGCCTTGAAGGGCCCGAGCTCCTGCTCGGCGCCTCCGTCTGACCGGTGGGACCCTGTGGGAGCTGTTGGGGTTCGGGGGGGGCCCGGGCACCTCCTGGGGTGTGGCTCCTTGAGCAGGGCGGGCGCGTGGGGGGCTGCGTGTAGGCCACAGACCTTTTTTAAAGACATTCTTAGAGAATAAACACCACCCCGAGCTGCGTGGGGGCCCCAATAAAAATGTCTAACACTAGTTGGTTGCCTGTTCTTACGCGGCCGGGCTGGGAGAAGGATCGTGGCAGAGCGGGCCTACAGCTCCCGGCACGCCGCGGGGCCGGAACTGCCGGGCCTGGCGCACCCTCACCGGCGGCGTTGCGAGTGCTGGTCCCGGCTGTGCTGGTCCCGGCTCTGCCGGCCCCGATGGCGGCGGTGTCGCCGCCGGTCTACGTATACAGCCCGGAGTACGTGGCCCTCTGCGACTCCCTCTGCAAAGTGCCCAAGAGGGTCAGCGCCGCGGCGGGGGCGAGGGGGCGCGGGGAGCATAGCCGTGAGGCCTGGGTGCGGAGGCAGCCAGCGCCCGGCACGGCGGTAGGAAAGGAGGAAGCGGGGGAAGCGAGCGGCCCTGGCGGGGAGGAGTGTGGGGTTAGAGCGGGGACGGCCCGACTGTGCGTTCACATCGCCCCTGGCAGCGCGGGCTTGGACAGTGGAGCGACACTTCACCTCCCCGGGAAGCCGTGCGCGGCTGTGCTTCTGCCCGGGACACAGGAAGGCCCTTTCACACGGCATGGGCACGGGCCGGAGATGGGACCCGGGTAGGGAAGTCGCTGCTGGGAGGAATATGAGCCACACCTCGTCTGGGAGTCCTTGGGCCCCTGGTTGCTGGCTTTCTGTCTCCTGCTCTCACAGTCTTACTCTTCTCTTTAGGCCAGCATGGTGCATTCACTGATTGAAGCGTATTGCTTACTTGACCAGATGAAGTAAGTGCTCCCGTTTCCTGTGAAGGGATGTTTTATTCTCCACTGAGGTTTGGAAGGTGTAACTTCAAGTTTCACACTGTCCCTGCTGGCAGTGTGGTTATAGGAGCCCCCATAGTGTGTATTTCCAGGATTAAAGAAAAATGTTTGTTTTGCTACATGGACACGATTACAGTAATTGTGGCAGGTGTAATTAATGTTTACCCTACTGGTCTTGTGGAGCACTTATAGCCTTGTGCCTTCTCTACAGTGTGTGTCACCCCCATGCTTGGGACTCTGAGCAGGGTGACAGCATTGGTGCTGCTCCAGATCCACTGATCAGTCAGTGCTGATGCAGAGAGGGACCATGTTGTTTTGCTGTGTTGTCATTGATCTGGGAGACTTTTCGTGAGGCCTGCATGCTGTTCAGGAGAGAAGACTAGATGAGATCTGGGGCAGAAAAGTGAGATACCTCCTGCCTCCTTCAGCTCTTGACACTGGGGTGTATGAAGGGAAAAAAAAAAAAAAGAAAGGCATAGGTCAGCCCCTCTTGTGAAGCATCTCATAAAATCTTTTAAAACTGTGCTCCAGTTCAGGACAGGCAGGAGGTCTTTTTGAGACTTATTTTTTAAATGAATTTTTTTCTGGCAGAGTGCACTTGGGAAATGGCTGCAGGTATCTATATGGAGCAGGCCTGAAGGACTGTTTGCACTCTGTTTGTGTGGGGTGGGAAGCATTGGGGCTAGCCTGGAGCTGGGAGCTTCCTTTGTTCTTCCTGTAGCAATGGAGCTGTGCTGCACTGCCAATGTGTGCTTCCAGTGTCCAAGTTTTGGGACAGGTCCAGTGTGTTGCAAGATTTGTTTAGGCACACTGCAAAGCACCCAGACCAGGAAGGTGCTGTGCAAGTTGCTGGGAGCAGTGACAGTCTCTGCTTTGGTGCAGGTCACAGCACACGAGAGGCATTGTGCAGCTCCTGATCCAGGCTGAGGTCCTGCCACAGCACTGTGCTGGGCCTCCGTTAGTTCCTCTGTGTGTAACCTGAATGTTGGATATGCTGGGGATTGCACAAACTGAGAGAACAGGCAGAAAAGGGAAAAAAACTTGAAACAGGCAGCATCTGCAGGTGTTCTTCACTGGGGTGGGCACCACAGGCAGTGCCAAGCCAGGGGCAAGGCCCACTCCTGCTCAGCTGTGTAGCTTTCTCACTTGAGTGACAGTCCAGTGCTGGAGGATGAGGGAGTTTGCTTTTACAACAGTCACAGCCAAAAGAAGGCTCCTAGGGTAAAGGCTAAAGCTGGACATTCCAGCTGGACCCTGGAACCTCTTGCCCTGATATGATCCCTTCTTCCTCTCTGCCTAGGATAGTCAAGCCAAAAGTGGCCTCCATGGAGGAAATGGCAAGTTTCCACACAGATGCTTACCTGCAGCACCTGCAGAAGGTCAGTGAGGAGGGGGATGATGACCATCCGGAGTCCGTGGAGTATGGACTGGGTAAGGATGTGCATCTTCAGCAAGGGATTAGTTGAATGCCAGGGCCAGGATGCTTTTGCTGGAGCTGCAGTGAGCTCAGGGGGATGCTGGGCTTGGTTTTGGAAGAAAACACTCTCTGACAGGGTGTTGCTGAACCCCAGCAGCCATCTGACAGGCTGGCACTTTCCCTGGTGCACAGATACATTTTCTCTCCCCCTCAATAGGGTGGGGGAGAAAATATAGTGGAAAAGATCATGTTGAGATAGTAACAGGGCAGTGACTCTCCAGATACTGTCACCAGCAAAAGAGACTCTACAGAGGGAAATTAGTTGAATTTATTGCCAATTAATAATGGAGTAGGATAGTGAGAATTCAAAATAAAACTAAAATTACCATCCCCTCGTCCACCTTTCTTTCCAGACTCAGCTTCACTAACAGCTCTTCCACTTTCCCTCTCAAGCAGTTGAGGGGACAGGTAATGGGGGTTGTGGTCAATTCACATGTCTCTGCTACTCCTTCCTCCTCACTCTCGCCCCTGTGTCTGTGGGGTCCCTCCTACAGGACACTATCTCCCATGAACTTTTCCAGTGTGGGTCTTTCCTGTGGGTAGCAGTTTTTCAAGAACTCCAGTAAGGGTCCCCCATGGGATCAGTTCTTCAAGAACAGGCTGCTCCAGCCTAGGTCAGTCTTGAAGGCTCAAACAAAAGGAATGTGCTTCCCCTAGAGGGAAAGGCCTGTTTTGTCTGACATGTGGGCTCTTACCTGGACTCTTACCTGCAGGTTACGACTGTCCAGCCACTGAAGGGATCTTTGAGTATGCAGCGGCCGTGGGAGGAGCCACCATCACTGCAGCCCAGTGCCTGCTGGATGGCAAGTGCAAGGTAGCAATTAACTGGCCTGGAGGGTGGCATCATGCAAAGAAGTAAGAAAACAATCTCTTCCCTTGTGTTTTCTTGTCTGGTGTCTGAACCCTGCTTCCTAGCTCCCAACTTCCTTGTGAACCCTCAGGGTGCAGTGATCTAGTTGGAAGAGAAAGCAAAGTGTGAGCGAAGGCAGGAGATAGAGAGGAAAGAAACAGAGGGCAGTACAGAGGCCTGAGAGGAGGCAGGTCACTGCCCAGTGCTGGTGCTATCTCTGTCATGTGCTACAGACCAGGTCTGGGGCAGGTGTACTCACAGGTGTCCTGTGATTCCTTGGTGGGGGTCCATGAAGAAGCACAATGGAGAGACAGACAATTGATGTCACTGCCAGTTTGGAACACAATGGGAATGTGGTGACATGTCCAAATTGTTTTCGGTGGCTATTTTTCGGTTTCTTAATAAGAGTGCAGTGCAGGACTGACCTTGGGTTTCCCCACACTGCATGGGGAGCTGTTTCCTGTGAGCTCTAACATCAGTAATGATCTTCCAGCACAACAGGAGAGGAAGTAAAAACTCTGTGGTTCTGTAGTGGTGTTTCTGTCCCATTTTCCATGGAAATATGTTATTTAACTTATCCTCCCCATCTCCCAAAACATGGGGCCTCTTTGCAGTGTAAACAAGACACCAACATTCCTTGTCCACAGCCAACTGATGTTTGCATTGCTGTTCTGTGTCCTTGGAGAGCCTCAGGAGTTCCCATGGGCCCTGTGTCTAACCCTGGCAGCTTGGACATGCCTGTGTAGATGTCTTGCTCTGGTGACTTTTCTGACCTGGCAGAGGAACTCTGGAGGTCTAACAGTGGTGTGCAAGTGCCAGCAATTCCACCATCTCAGGCCGTTTCCTGGTGGGCACTTGGCTGAAAATGGCTTCACCTGCAGCTTGCTGTGAAAGGAGACCTGCACTCAGCAGAGCTGAGCCGAGCTCTGTGCAGAACTGATGGCTTTTGGATGGCTTTTGGGAAATCTCCTTTTATCTTCTGTCTGGATTGCATGGCTTAAGAAGTGCATGTAAGGAAAAAAGTCTTAGCAGTGTTGCTGCTGCTGAGCTATTAGCACTGGTCTGGGAAGCAAAGAGTCTGTTTAAAAAAAAGGTGTTTAATACTCACTGATCCCAAAGGTGTCTTCCCAGTCACCCCCGTAAGCTGGTGTGTGATGCTTCAGGGTAGATGCCTGCCCAGTGTGAAGGTCCAGCCAGAATGACACTGAACTGCAGGATGCTTGGTTCTGGGACCTGTGTCCTAGAAAAATACATTCCTTTTGTCAAAAAACACCTTTGGTCTGGTGGTTTAGTTGCTTTCCAGTGTCTTAAAAGTAGGAGACCTGGCGCTTTGGAAGCTCTTGGTTCAGAGGATGCCTTTGGGGTTGAGGGTAAAATGCTGATTAAGTGCCTTTTCTCAAGCCAGCCTCACACTCCCTTCAGGCAGTGACACTCAGAGCTTTGCTTTTGGATTTAGGGCAGCACGGGGGAATCCCAAGTGCTGGTCCTGAGCTGCAGCTCCAACACTGCTCTGCTTTTGACTGAACTGGTGTCCTGCTCTGCTTGGCCTTGAGTTACAGAGGTGTATATTACAGCATGGAGAGAGTGCCCCAAGACACAGCGTAATTTGCTTTGCTTCCTTGTGGGCTGTGAGGGAGGAGAGAAGTACATAATAACAGTTGAGCCAGATTTTCAGGATACCTGTTAACACTTCCATTTTCAGCATCAGTGTAAAGGAACAGAGTCACTGGGAAATACCTGTACTCCATGCACTTGCAGAGAGTGAAAGCAAGTGCGGTTCTGCTGCCTCCAGCTTGCTCCTCTCTGTTCCCAGCTGTTGCAGAGCAGGAAATGTCAGGGAAAATTAGCTGAGTGCTGTGACTGGAAGTCAAGAGGAATTTCCCAGAGGTGCATCTTTTATCCTGATACAATTTGTGGAAAAGGGATTCGGGTACTCCTGTTGCAAGGTATAAAGCTTCACTTTAAAATAACTGTCCAGGGCAGATTTAAGAATGCATATGGACTGGTGCAAAGTGGTGATGGGGGCTTGACTTTGGAGTGAGGCTGGAGTAGGGGTCAAGAAACTTTCTTGTTCCTTTGATGCCATCAAGTAAGCTGTCCCTGATAGATGTCAGTGATAAATCTTTCCATGGTACACCTGTCTTCTGTTTAGCTGCTGGGACTTTCTACTGATTGATCCCTGGAGCTGTATTGTGAGGGACTGCATGTGGGACATCCCGTTTGCATTTTCCTGCAAAGAGAACGAGAGAGTTACTTTGGGAAGAGGCTTAACCTTCATAGCCTGAGACTTTAGAACAGCAAGAGAATCCTGTGACTGCCTTGGACCTGCCTTTCACTGCCAGGACCTTCCCAGGAGCTGTGACCTAGACAACAGAGACGGAGTGGCTGCCTGTCTATGCCTGTCAAGAACTCAGAGGAAGATGGCCAAAGGGACTGTCCTCTTGCCTCAGAGAGAGAGTGGGTTTGAGTCGAGTGGTTCTGAATTTCTTTAAAATGTCTCAGATCAGAAAGCTAACATTTTATTTGTTCAACAGTGCAGTGGTCAGAGGTACCTCCCACAGGCCAGGGTCTTTCTGCAGCAGAGCCGACTGATGCTTACCCAGCTGCCAGAAAGCCCTGGGTTGAGAAGCAGTTGGAACAAGCAGTCCTGTTTTCTGTTTCCCAGCCATGCTTTGAGCTGTTCCTGCCCTGTCTCTTGGTCACTGCTGGGCCTTGGCTGAGTTTTCATACTCCTCTGTGCTCCTGTGAGGTGGACACTTGAAAAGTCAAAGTGAGGATGCTGGGATCAGTGGTGATTGCATTGACAATAATCAATGTCACAGACATTGTTTTTGCAGGGATGAAGCTTCTGGCTTCTGTTACCTGAATGACGCTGTCCTGGGGATCCTGCGGCTGCGCCAGAAATTTGACCGTGTCCTTTATATCGATTTGGATTTGCATCATGGGGATGGTAAGGCCCAGCACAGGCTGCAAATAGTACAACTGCACAGACTCAGGGAGCCATGGGAAAAGTCAAGGCCTGTCTGCACAGCGGGGCTTTACTTGCTGCAACAGCTGTGGCTTCAGCTCCTTTTGGTGCAGTTGAGTGCCCTCAATCAATTTCTGCCTTGTCCTGCTTTACAGACTTGCCCCTGTGCTGCTCCTCAGACCTCTCTCAAGGGTCTGGGCAGAAGTCTTGTACAGAAAGCAACAGATAATATGTCCCAGTCTCCCATACTGGCAGAGCAGTTGTTGACAGGGTTTAATTGTTTAAGGGTCTGTTGCAAGAGGGAAGCAGCCAGTAGTAAATGGTGCTTTTAAAAGAAGGTTTGATGCTATAAATCTAGAGCCAGAGCTGGCCTTGCCATAACTGCTCCCTCCTTCAGGGACATTATTTCTACACCATTTAACATTTCCTGCTCTTCTAAATTTTATGATGTGTTTCATTTTGTTCCATTTTCTCCCTGCATTTGGTTTCTGTTAAGTTTCCTATTACTTCTTTTTTCCCTCTCCACCCCCACTATTTTAATGTGTCTTTAAGGAAAAGGCATGTTGAACCACAGCAGCATTGAGAAAAAGCAAGAGAGCCCAGTAGCACTGGTTCTAATCAGAGCCAAGCTCTGGCCAAGGCAGCCCTGCTCGGATCCCTCTCCCAGCTTCACAGGCCTAGCAGCACAGGCAAGTGCTGCTACCATGGGTAATGATATGAGATATTGAGATCTATTCAGTACTGATTAGCATGAGACCTGCCAGATTCATAGCAGTTGTGATCTTTGCTGCAATTGAACTCCAGTCTCTGTGGATTGAGGATGTAATTATTGAGCCACATCTGCATTTCTGCTTTGCTCATGCTGCTCCTTCTCTGCTTGCTGTCCTGTGTGTATCAAGCAACTCTGTGTGTTCAGTCTCCATCATTTATATAAATGATGCATGAAAGCTTTTTTTCCCTTTCCTAATAGGAGTTGAGGATGCCTTTAGTTTCACCTCGAAAGTCATGACTGTTTCGCTGCACAAATTTTCACCAGGATTTTTCCCAGGCAAGTTGCACTTGTGATGTTTGTGCTCATTTGGTTTACACATCACTGGTGAGGCCTCCATAAAGGCAAGTCCCATCCTTGCTGTCCAGCCAACATCTTGCTGCCTCTTCTCTCGACCCAGGAGAAGGAAAGAGAGGGAGCCATATGTTTGGCATTTCCCCCTTCCTGGTTGTAGCTGAGCTCTAGGCAGACCCCCTGGGATGCTGCGTAGCAGAATTGGGCAAAGGAGAGGACTGGGTCCCTCCACCCCGCCTTTCTTGGTGGTGGCAAGTGGACTTTCCATAAGCATGCTGAGCATCCTGGCTCTCAGCTTGCCTTTGAGACACCCCACGTCTCTTGCTGCTGCTCTGGTTTCTCTTCTAATGGGGTGTTTCTGTTGTGCAGGCACCGGTGATGTGACAGATGTTGGCCTGGGAAAAGGTCGCTATTACAGCGTGAATGTACCCATTCAAGATGGCATTCAGGATGAAAAATATTACCAGATCTGTGAATCGTAAGTCCTCTTGCTCCAATACAGCTGACTTGGATGGGATTTTAGAGAATAAGATACTACACAGCTTAGTATTTTTAATTACAGTCCTTTCTTAAGGCTTGTCCCTTCTGTTGCAGCCTTTGATTACAATGAACATGGACTGTAAGTTCTCAGAAATCTTGTCTGAATCCTTAAGCAAACTGAATATACAGAGACATTGTGGGTGGCTGGAGGGGTCCCTGCCACAGGTCAGGCTGTCTCCTTAGATACACCTCCACAGGTGTGTATCCAAGGAGAGACTGAGAAGGGACAAGTATTTTTTAGCTGTGGACTTAGGGCTAGATGTTTTTTGTTCAAGTAAGTGCTCTGAATTCCGACTGTGGGACGTATGCTTGAGGCTTAGCTAAAAGCATTTTCCTAGAACCTTCTGCCTGTGCTGGAAGAATGAAAGACTGAAGGCTGAGTATTGGACAGTGACAGAGCTGCCTCCTGACGGTCCACTCTGCCCCTCAGCTGATGGTGGACCTCACAAGCTGTTGCCCATGCAAAACTGGGCTGTGGGGCTTGTTCTTTTCCAGGGAAGAGAAGGCTCAGTGTAGGGCTGCAGGACGTGGTAGCACATCCATGTCTAACACTTGAGGGCTGAAACCTCTCTAATCTTGTAGGGCAGTCATGCTTGGCCAGGCCACGCCTTCTGCTGGCTTGTTAGTGCTTGCCATTGCTCGGGCAGAGCAGCCCTCTTTGTGCCGGAGGACACGCTTCTGAAGGGCAGCTCTAGGGGCTGACACAGGTCAGGAACCCACTCAGGATAAGCCCGCTGCATGCATTCACAGCTGAAAGACATCATAACCTACCATAGATTTCAAGCTGTGTATAGCTAAAGCTTCTGCAAAGAGACTTAGAGATCTCTTTGAGTTCTGTCCAGGCTGTGAGGCAGTCATGGGCATGGCTTTGGATGTGTCATCCAGCTGTTGTTTGAAAGTGATTGCCTGTACTTCCCAAAAATGAGCTTGAAGCATGAAGCTCTGTACAATGCAGGTTTTTGCAGGCTGACTACACCCTGCACAGAGCTTTTCCTCATAGTTTTGCCTCAAGAGCCATATAGGACAGGGCCTAGGTAAGAGCCTAGCCAGAGGCTTCCTCTCTTCTGTCCGGTCCTGGTGAGAGGTGTCTGAGAGTTCAGGACTGTTGTTTCGTCAGATCAGGGCAGAAAAGCCCCTGGATTGTCCTGCAGCCAAAAGGCGGACAGTATAAATGTGGAGTTTGATGCTACCACTAAACTGGTGAGGACTAGAACCCCTCTGCCATGTTAGCAGTGATGCTTTTGCGTTCATCGGCCTCTTGATAAGTGCTCTGAGAGCTAAACTTGCTGTGGAGGTAGAAGGCTAACTGGGAGCAGAGCTAGTGTAACTGGTAAGAGTTGGGTGGAAGCAGAGAATGCTGAAACCCTGAGAGGCACTGGTGGATCTGAGGGACCAGGGCCATGCCACCAACGTTCCTCTGAGCGATGCTGGCATTAACTGGACTGCTCCTCCTCTTCCCCAGAGTGCTGAAGGAGGTGTATGCTGCCTTCAACCCTGATGCAGTTGTGCTGCAGCTGGGGGCAGACACCATTGCTGGAGATCCCATGTGCTCTTTCAACATGACACCCGAGGGAGTGGGCAAGTGCCTCAAGTATGTCCTGCAGTGGCAGCTAGCAACTCTTGTCCTGGGAGGAGGTGAGTGCATCCTGCTGTTCTCAGAGGAACATGTTTGTCCTCCTGTGACCGTGCCTAGAGTGCCTGCCCTTGGGCTCAGCACTGGCAATGGTTTAGCCTGGTGACAGCTGGGCAGTGTCAGGAGCACTGTGGCACTCTACTGTTTTCTCACACCTGAAATCATTGATACTGACAGGTGCAAGTCTCAATCCTGACTCAGATCTTGAGTCAAAAGCTGCATGGCTCCTCTGGAGAAGAGGAGAGGCCAACAAACTGACCCTGACTTCTCAGTGACACCTGATTCACATCTCTGCTGATCAGCCCTTTGGTGCTTCTCTTTAAAAGTGAGCACTGTGTTCCCAAACCTACCTTGGGCACCTGGTGATGAATGGTTTCATTAAGATTCAAGCAGGGGCTTGGGACAAGACCTGCCTGCCTGCAAGGTACAGCAGGGCTCTGATACTCAGTGAAAGCTAAGCTGGACTTATTTCTGCTGTGCTGCCTTACCAGCTGCTTGTCCAGTGGAGAGAGCACAGGACAGGCTTTATGGTAACAGAGCATTTCAAAATAACAAAAGCCACTGTGTGCCAGGGAAAGCCCCTGAGCTCCATGATTGGAGCCACATCAGGTCTAGGTGTTGTCCTTTTTGAGATGGGGGAAATCAGGTATAGCATATTAAGGCTAAATTTTATGTACCTGATGCCCTTTGTTTTGGAAAGCTTAATAGTCTTCAGTCCTGCTGTGGCTTGTCTGTGAGTGTGCTGGAGATGTCACCTTTCAGACAAAACCCAAAACTTCTCTTAAAAAATGAGGATCAACTGTGTGTCACTTGTGAAAATACCAATGGAGTGTCCCACCACTGCAGCATGTGGAAGCATTTGAAGTGGAAATTGGGGAGAAGTAAAAAAAAGCAGGGAAAAAAAACCACAACAACTGATGCAAACAGAAGGGAATATTGAAAAATATGGTCTCTCAGTCTTATCAAAGTGTTTTTCTCCCTTTATTATTATAGTAATCTTTTCTGGAAAAAAACTTACGTAGTCTCTTGCAGGATTGCTTTCAGCTACGGTTTCTCCATGTGGGTTCATGTTCCATTACCATGTAGGTAACCATTTCCAACTCACAGTGAAATCTCATTTCTATGTAAAGCGTTTGCAAGTTGTAGTGATGAGTGTCACATTTGTCCTCTCAGACATGATGGTGCTGAAGAGCTCACCAGAGTGTGGCTGGGCATATGTATTTTGCTTTATGGTCAAAGGCTGATATTAAAAAGCAGGAAGCCTCCATTTCTGCTGTGGCCTGCTACTTGCAAATGGCTCTTGTTGTTGCCAGGAGAGAGTCCAGGGCATGGGGCTGGGTGCTCATCCTGGGTCTGAGATGGTGGCTGGAGGAACAGCCTCTTCCACTCTGGATGTAACTGGGATTCAGTTTGAGCGGTTTGCTCTTGCATACACTGTCATTCAGACCTGGCCTTGTGTAGCCAGCAGGTGCAAAAGGCAGATTTTGGGCATGGCTTGAATGGATGAAATAACCTGAATTCATGTAACCTGCGCACAGTGGCTTCATGATTTGTTCCTTCTGCTTAAATCTCTTCTTCTTTTTTCCCTTTCCCCACTCTTTCTCCTCAAAATTCCAATTCTTGCTGGAAACAGGAGGTTACAACCTTGCCAACACTGCTCGCTGCTGGACATACTTGACTGGGGTCATCCTTGGGAGAACACTGGCCTCTGAGATCCCTGATCATGAGGTAATGCTTTGAAAAACCCTTCCTTCTCCTTGCAGAAGAGCTAGTCATTCTGCCTGATCCACACTGCATCCTTGCCACTCAGTCCTGTTTTGTGAAGACACTTATGTAACAATACTGCCCTGACCTAGCAGTATGGTGGGTGCTTGTGTCCCAAAACAGAGGCTGTCTGCAGCTTTCTGCAAGGAGTCTCATGTACCAATAAACTCCAGTCTCAGACAGTTTACAGAGAGGATCAGAAGGATTCTCTGGTTTGCTCAAAGAGCTCTTTAGGATGTGCCTTTTGCCTTTCTCAAGTTTTTTTTTTTTTTTTTTCAGCTGCAGTTTGAGTGGCCACGGTGCCTGTTGCTCTGCTTTCCTCCTTCCCCTGAGGGTTCTGTCTAGTGACCAGCAGTGTCCCATAAAGAGTAGCCAGGGCCCAGAACACTCCGATAAGTTGCTCCTCTCTGGAGTTGACACAGCAGTCACCTTGCAAATACTCTGTCACTCTGTCAGGGTCCTGTAGTTGTACAAGGGTGAACTTCCAAACCAGTAGAGCAGAGAATTTACCCCAGAAACCAGCCCATTTTCTCCCATATTCTATGCTACTCATTACTATCCACCCTTGGGGCAGATCTCTGAATGACCTTCCTAGAAATCTCTGTCCTAACTCTAAACATGGCATGAACTCCACTGACTCTGAACATGTTATAAACTACTGAGGAGACACACATAAAAGATATAGCAGCAAGAACATGCTTTCTGTAACATCCAAAGGGAATTCAAAATTCTCAAAAGCTGTTGTAACAGGCCTGAAGGAGGAAGAGAGGGTGACAAGCTGGGAAAATCATCCCCTTTAGGCTAAGTATTATTTTTAAAGGTAGCGCCTGAGGTAGAGGTAGGAGAGGAACACCGAACACACATCCCAAAGCACCCTCATTGCCCTTGCTATCATTTCATAAACTGATATCACACAGTATAGCAACAAAGCAATCATGATCCCTCTCCCTGCTTTGAAAAATACCATCACAAGGAACACATACACTCACACATATGTACCACACCCACATGAACAGACCAAGCAAGATTGTGACCAGTGGCTCTGTACCTAATATGAACAAATGCTTAGAATTAAATTTGTTTCCAATCCACTCTGGGCAGATCTGTTGTTATCTCAATTCTTTGTGCTCCATACTGGGCACCAGTTCAGGTTGTCTTAGGGATGGTATTCTCCAGTTTAGGGCTCCTGCTAAGAGCATGCTCCCCCTGCCCCCTCTAATTGGAGGCACAAAGGGTAAAGATCATTGTTGAAATAAGAACAATTTACTGAACAGTAACAGCAACAGCAACAATACTAATGACAGAGGGAACAAGAAAAGAGACAATTCACACAGAAACACCCCTGCCCCCCTGACAGCAGACAAAACTGCACAGCTCTCTCTGCCATATTATTTCAGCTGGAAGAAATCCCTGCTGTCTGGAAGAGAGTCCTTTCCCCTGCCCTCAGCAATGACATGAGGTGGTATAGAATAACCTCTGTGTCCTGGCCATGCCTCCTCCCAGCTACTGCAAAAACTGACGCTGTCTTGGCCAGAATAATGACACAACGGCTGTCAGTAGCCTGTGATTCTGTGTTAGCATGTCGACCCCATGTGCTGCAGATTTCCTGCACGCTGTCTGAGCACTTAGCCAGGAGAGACACAGTATCCTGCAGCACACTGCTTTTTCCTTTCCCAGGTGTTTCACAGTCATGTCATTGCAGTGTTCAGCAAGGTGGGAGGTGAACAGTAGGATATGTGATTACAGCACTTGAAATTTAATAATAAAAAGATCTCATTTGCAGGTAACCATGTGTAAAATGAGTGTCAACAGCTTTCCCAAAGAAAGCATTGGGATAGACATTTGACTGCTTTTTGCTGCCTCACGGGGCTCTGCTTCCCATCCCTTGAACTGGGAAGCGGTTGAAAACTCCAGGTAGTCACAGACACTGCTGAAGTACCACCTTGATGCAGTGAAGCTACATGTGGCCCTTAGGTGGAGAAATGTTTTTTTTTTCTTTTTTACAAACAGGTACCCATGGCAACCCCTCCCTCTAGCCTCAGTCTTCAGAGACCTCTCTGCTGACTTTCCTCTCCTCTTCCCTGCAGTTCTTCACAGAGTATGGTCCTGATTATGTGCTGGAGATCACACCAAGCTGCAGACCGGACCGCAACGAGCCACAGAGAATTCAAGAAATTCTGAACTCTATCAAAGGTGCGTTGTCCAAGCCAACATTCCTGCTTCAGGCTCACAGGCCTTTTTAGAGAGGGCTTCAGAAGAGCTCATTGCAATCTTTCTCACTGACTGTAAAGATGAACCACATTCACTTGGCTGATCATTAGTTCACAGTGTCATTGGCCTCCCACATCCCTTGTGATTTTCAGGGTTGGTGATACAGAGTTATGGGTCCCTGTAGCGAAAGCTTTGCTCTGACTGGGCAGGGGAGCATAGGGCTTTGTCCTTACTGGAATCATAGAACAGGCTGGGTTCTAAGGGACTTCAAAGATCATCTGGTCCAAACTTTCATAGGAGGGGGAACATAGATAAGATATATAGCAACCTGTCCAGTCACATCCTGAAAACTTCTGATAGTGGGGCATCTACCACATCCCTGGGGAGTTTCCTCCAGTGATTGATTGTTTTCACTGTAAAAGAAATACTTAAAATAAGGTGAAATCTCTCCTGGTGCAACTCACACCTGTTGTCCCTTGTCCTCTCCATGTGGCTCCTTGTGAAGAGAGAGCCACTGTCCTCTGAAGCCTACAGAGTAGGCTTCAAGTACTAGATTACTGTGATGAGGTCCCTCCTAAGCCTCCTCTTCTGCAGGGAGAGTTTTTCCTCACTGGGCAGGTTCTCCAGCATCTGATCACCTTTGTGGTCCTCCTTTGGAACCTCTCTGCTCTGTCCATGTCTTTTGTGGTTGGTGGGGTCATAACTGGACACAGGACTTGTCTTGTTTGTCAGCTGCACCTGGAATGAGATGATCCAGTTTGTTGTAGTAATGCTCAAATCCAGGCTGCACAGGATCCAGTTTGCTTCACTGCTGCAGCATCACACTGCTGGATACCATTCAGCTTGCTGCCTATCAGGACCCCCACATCCATACCCACAAGGCTGCTTCCCAGTCACACAGATCCCGACCTGAACTGGGCACCTTCTGTCTCAAGTGCAGGACCTTGCTTTTGTCTTTGTTAAACTTCAGACTGTTCTTTTTAGCCCAGTCTTCCAGCCTGCTCAGCTCACTGAGATGGCTCTCCCTTCTGACATACTCACCTCAGCACCCAGTTTGGTGCTGTGGTTGTTTTCAATCTCATTATCCAGGTCATTTATGATGTTGAGTAATATGGGGCCCAGTCCCTGGGGGACCCCACTTGTGACAGGCTGCAAGACCTTGTAAAAACCGTTGATCACCACCCACTGTGAGCTCCCTGTGAGTCAACTCCCTCCCATCGCTTTGCAGACTACCCATCCAATCTGTCTTTCCTGTTGGTCCAGGAGGAGACTGCAGGAAATAGCGCTCTGGAACTGGGACAGGTCTCCAGCAGGCAGGACTTGAAGCTTTTTAAGTCCAGGACAGGCAGCTGGGTGACCTCTGCCAGCTCCAGCCAAACTCACTCAATGTCCTTGCCCATCTCTCTTGTCTCAGTCTGACAGAGGGGCTGGGAACAGCACAATGGGGCTAGGCAGTCCTTTTCCATCTGTGTGTGTTGCAGTGTGCTGGTGTTAGGAGTAGGAAGTGCAATGGCCATGGATACCTCCAAGTGTCCATTCCCAAGAACAGGCCAATCCTAGGAAGAGGACATCCCCTCCTTGGGGACCTGTCCAAGAGGGTAGGAGGAACAACATCCCTCCAGAGCTGTAAGGGAGGGCTGTGAACTCCTGTCTGTGAATTCTGCCTGAAAGAAGGACGAGGCAGCAGGGAGTGAGCATGTGCCTCTTGGATGCTGGTCCACAAATCCCAAAACAGCATTCAGCATAGTGAAAGCAGTGACAGGGTCCTCCTATGGTAATTTCCAAAGCTTGGCTCGAACGAGGGCAGCAGCCTCTGCAAAGGGAGTGAGGGGTCAGTGGGAACTGAGATCTGTGCTGGGGCTGGAATTCTCATATCATGGCCTAGTCCATCAAGCATGGGAATGGCACCTCTTGCCAGGTCACTCAGTCAGGCTAAAATATCAGTGGAAATACCCTTTTCTGCTTCCTTTTATTTGCAGGGAATCTGAAGCACGTTGTTTAGCAGAAAAGGAAGGCTCAGGCAAGAGCATTTCCTATGGAGAAGACAGCATATATGTGTAAACAACTGGTGAAATTTGTGGCTGCAGGGAAACCTTTGAAGAAAGTAGTGTTGGTTGGTTGTTTTTTTCTCTTTAAAGAAGAAAAGCTGCTGCATGCCATGAGCACTGTGGTTCCCCAGGCAGGAGTGTAGGCCCTCTAGCTGCAGCTTTACAGTGGTGGCAGAGCCTCCCTTGCTCCCTTCTCTTTCCTTTTTTAATACCACGGTTTGTTCTCACAACTGCTTTTAAATGTATTTTAAGAGAGGGGCTGCTTAGACCTGTGAGCCCTCCCCAGCTGGAGCCCAGTGCTGTTACCTACCTGGCAGGGCCACAGCCTCAGAGCCGCCCACTTGGGAAGTAGAGCCTGAGGGCTACCCTGGGGCACCACCGGTTGTTTCTTATCCACAGAAAGGCACAGCCATTGTGTTTTTAACTGGGAATTTTTAAAAAATAAAATACTTTAAATACTCCTCCAGCCCTTTCCTTTCTTCTTCAACCCACCCTGCCCTGCCAGTGCTCTATTTCACAGCACCCCCCACACTGCAGAGCCATTTGTGAACTTCTGAAATCCTGCACAGAGGGGCCAGACCCTGAAGAGCCTCTCAAGAGTGTTGAGGGAGATGCAGGACATTGTGGCACCTCCTGTCTTGGGAGATCTTGGATGAACTTCCAGAAGCTCTGGTGCCCCATGAGAGCTGCCACCAGGTGTCTCAGCAAGGGAACAGGTATACAGGTATCTGGGGCAGATGTCTCCCAGTGCCAGGGGCCATGGAGCTTGGCCTCTGCTGCCCTTGTCCTCCTCATTCTCTTGGCCCATGGACTTTTTATTGTGCTGAGCTTTTTAAAGATGTCCAGTCACTGTGGGAAAGGCTATTTCCTGTGGCTTTAATTAGATTATGCTGGAATAAACAGCAAGACAAAGGGGCTCCCAGCCTGGCCTTGGCTTTGTTTTTTACTCTTGTTTTCACTGCTGATTGAAACAACAGGAAGTCTGGTGTGGAGATAGGTCAGCAAGATGCGGCTCCCACGACTCCTGACCCCTTGCCTACTTCCATGTACCCCTCGCACCTGGTGTGGTGAGACCAGTCTTGTGTGGTGACCGCTGGCAGGGCACCTGGTGCAGCACCTCCTGGCAGGAGTGCCACTGCCCCAGCAAAGGATCCTAGTGCCTGGGAGGGAGATGGCAGGCTTGGGGACTGCCCATCCAAGGAAAAAGGTGAGGAATGAGAGAGCTGAGAAGTTGGCCAGCTGCTGCCTCCGACCCACCTCAGGGCTGTATGTGCTCTGTCCCCACAGCAGGCAGACTGCCCTGTGAGCTGTGGGAGCTGTTTCAGGAACACAGCTGGGAAAATAAACAATAGGAAACCCCACAAGTGTCAGGTGTTGTGGCTTTAGGTGAAGTGCCTCTCGAGTGGAAATCCCCACCTACCCCTTCCAGAGTGGGATGCCGGCCTAGCCGCCCAGGCAAGCACGGGGTAAGCCGGGGAGCCTCTCAGGCTCCCTCCCCGTCTGGCCGTGTCGCTGGACCCCACCCGCCTGAGGCAGCCCGCGCCCCTCTGAGCGCTGCCATGTCCTCGGAGACGCTGAGATCATGTCCTGAGATCAGCTGTTAAGAGTCCCCGGGGCACGAAGGACCTCACGGTGGTGGCGATCCTATGCTGCTACCCCGTCGGGGCCGAGTAGGTGCCGGCGGTGGGGACTCCTCTCCTCTGTGGCCTTCCCAGGCGGGTCCCAACGTCCCGAGCAGCTTGTGCCTGCAGAAGCTCTATGGAGCCGCTCGCCTGGGGCAGCTGCGGGGAGCCGCCCCCTCAGGCCGTTGGCCGTGGCCTCGTCGACTCGGAGCCGGTGGACGAGGCGCTCAGGGCGCTCATGGTGGAGCTTGGCTTCAACAGGGCGGACGAGCTGCCGGAGCTCTGGCTCAGTCACCACGAGCTCGACTCCACGTCGGACCTGCCGGCCGGCTACTAGGGCAGGGGGCTCCTACCTCATCCCACCGGCGAGCAGCTGCCCCAGGCTGCCCCAGGAACCAGCGCTGCGGGCGCAGGGAACGCTCGGAACCCGGCCGAGTGTGGGAAGGGACGGCAGGAGCGGCTGGGGCCGCGCTGCCTTGCCCCAAAAGGCGCAGGCGTGGCGGCGGGCCCCGGCAGGCGCGGGTCTCCGGCTGTCCGGTGATGTAATCTGAAAGGATCGTTGTTCCGTCGGCTGTGCCCTTGTCCATTTCGGCGAAGAACACTCTGTGAAACAGCCTTTGGTCGAAGGAGGGCGGGCGCCCTGCAACTCCAGTGCATCTTCTCGGCTTATAATGTTCCCATCCTGTTCTTGAAAATTATACAACTTTCTTAGCAACTTTTCTAATTAAAATTTCTAATTAATTGTTTTAATCGATCATGAACCGTGTAATTTTCCATCGTATCCAAACACTTAAAAAGGTTTCTTGTAAGCTGCTATTGTGGGAGCACAGGTCAGGAAAATTACTATAACTTTTAAGTTTTCCTAAAAGAACCTTGATAGGCTTCGTTGGACTAAGCATGGGAGAGATATATTGCTGAAACTGCACACACAGAATACAGAATTTATAGACTACAAGGATATTTTGCAGAACCCAGAGATAAAGAAACGAACAAAGACAATTCAGCAATTGTCTTATCTGGGAAAAAGATAATAACAAGACTGAAAATGTAGCCTAAGTAATATGAGAAGCAAGAGAAATCTATAACCAGTAGAAGACAAAATACTAATTAATGCAGAGAACTATGTATTTTATTGCAAATTAACATTATTTACTTTGCTAAAGTGTATAAATAGTGGAAAGTTTTCAAGGTGTGCATGTGTCATAGGTGGAGCTCCCCCTGTGCACTCAGCACTGTGAATAAAGTAATGCCGCTCTCTAATCTAAATCATGGAGTTTCATTTATCCCGACGTTTCCGGGTGACAGTGTCACCCTGAGGAATGGGACCTCTATCCCATCCACACTCTGCTGCGGGAGTGCTGCTGTGGGGACGTGCTTAGGTGTGGGGCTCCTGCACTCACTGGGCTACCTGGCAGCGTGCGGGGGCCTGGGACTGTCTCGGGGACTCCGGAGCACTATGGGGACACGTCGGCCTCCCTGGGGAGAGAAGCTGGGACCCATTGACCCCCGAACTCCCTTCATGAGTGGGCGCTAAGGCCCGGCGTCAGGTTGAGGGGTGCATGGAGTCCCAGCTGTACCCCGGGAGGGGCCGTGGAAGGGGGAGGGGGCAGGTGTGGGCAGGGAGAGGTACCGGCACAGGTGTTACTCCCGACACTCACTATTCCAAACCGGCGGGCCAGAACGTGGCAGGCTGTCCCATCCTATCAGCGATGACTAGCTCTGACCACGGGCACAGAATCTGGCTAGGAGCAGGGAGTCTCGGAGAGCGGCGTCCCCGTCAGGGCCGCCAGCAAGGGACCAGCTATCCCGATCTCCCCGTCACCTCGCGGGCGGCCCTGGACCTCCGAGCCGCCAGGGGGCGACGTACGCCGCTTCCGCCGTGCTTTGTTCTTCCGCGGCGGGCCGGAAGCACCGATCCTTTCTCGGCAGAGCGCAGCCATGGTGAGAGCGCGGTGGCTCCGCTGCCTGCCGGCATCCGCCGCCATCCGCCGCTCACCGCGGGCTGTGGCCACGCCGTGTTGGCCGACAAGCCCGGGAGGGAGCCCGGCGCTGGGGTCCGAGGGGCGGGAGTCCGAGTGGGCTGGGGAGGGATGGTTGGGGGGTGGCCGGGCCTGGCGGCGGCCCGTAACACACCCCTTAACGCGTCCCGTCCTGTAGGCCCGCGGCCCCAAGAAGCATTTGAAGCGCGTGGCTGCACCCAAGCACTGGATGCTGGACAAGCTGACGGGCGTCTTCGTGAGTGCGGGCCTGCTTTGGGGTTGAAGCTGGAGTCGGGCTTGGGCTTGGATTTGGGGTTGAGGCCGGGACCGGGGCCGGGCTGGTCGTAGTAGCCGCAGTCACATCAGGGGAAGTGTTCGGATGCTGCGTGGGGCCGAGCGGTGAACAGGGGTAGTTGGACAGGACAGGAGGTGATTGTTTAACTTTAGGGTCTTTGTGAATAGCTTTCGTGTTCCCTCGTTTGCAGAGGATGTGATGGGGTCGTTGGCTGTTCTCATTTAACCTGGCTGTTGTGCTTTCCCACGTCTGGGTTAAGATGGTTGTGCTCTGTTGAGGGCAGTTTTGTGAGGCTGGCAAGACATGGGGGAAACTGCTATGAATACCAAGAACAGAGAGCTTCAGCCAGTCGCTGCCTGCGTGGCAGCTGCACTTTGTGCTGCTCCCCTTCTGTGCTCTTGCGGGAGCTGTTGGCGCCATGGTTTCCTTCTCCGGGGTGGTTGATGCTGCTTGAGCCTCCAGCAGAAAGCTTCTGTCCACAGGCACCCCGCCCATCAACGGGCCCACACAAGCTGAGGGAATGCCTTCCCCTCATCATCTTCCTGCGCAACCGGCTGAAGTATGCTCTGACAGGAGATGAGGTCAAGAAGATTTGTATGCAGAGGTTCATCAAAATAGATGGCAAAGTCCGCACTGATATCACCTACCCTGCAGGCTTCATGGGTGAGTAGGGTTGGGGCAATTCCTTAGGCAGCTCTTCCACGCTGGTGGAGGAGTGTTTTGTGGAGCTGGCATTATTTAAAGGGGCAAGGTTTCCCTGCTGGAGTTAAAGAAAAGATTGGTATAAGCAGTTGTTATTTAGTTTGAAATTGTGCACTGCAGTGAATACCATGGTCAGATACCTGTAGCATGTAAGTGCCTGCTTGACCTGGGTGAGTTGCTGTTCAGATTCTATCCTTCAGCAGTTTTTGCTAATTTGCAGTCTGTCACAGCAATAGATGTGAGCCTGTGGTCAAGGGTAGATCCCAGCCTCATCAGTCATACCCTAATTGTTTAGCAGTCTCTGTTTCTTTTTAAATGTGAGCTTGATCCCAAGTTAGGGTCTTGGGTAATGAGCTGATAACAGCTGCTGTTGTATTTCCCTGTCTGCAATCAGATGTCATCAGCATTGAGAAGACAGGTGAGCATTTCCGCCTGGTGTATGATACCAAGGGCCGGTTTGCTGTCCACCGCATCACACCTGAGGAGGCCAAGGTGAGAAGCTTCAGCGTAGTGTAAGCGTGGGTCCGGTTGGGTTTGATGGGGGCAGTGCTTCCTCTTTGTCATTTCCTGAATGAGAGCTGATATTTCTCTTCCCTGAAAGTTGAGGCCATGCTTCACTTGAGATTGGGGTGGTCAGGGTTGTGGTGAAGCCTGTGTTGTGGGGAGGTCTCTTGGTTACATGTAAATAGTTCACAGATGGGTGTAGGTGCCTTGTCTGGTGCTGGAGATGATGCTGTTGGCATGGATCAGAGAGTTTTGGGGTGGAGGAGAGTCTTGGCTTTGCCAGCTAATCGTGACCAGAGACCATGGAACTGCCTGTGGTGTAAAAGCCTTGACCTTCTGTCCAGGACAGCAAAACTGCCTACTCCCTTGCTGGGGAGCAACTTCCTCATGCATTTCCTTAGCCCAGGCATGGTGTGCCTGAGCTGTGAGGCTGCACTCTGCTTTGCACCTCCTTCCTTAAGGCAGTCACTGCAGGCATGCAGCTGTGTGGATGGCAGAGCTGGATGTGCTGGAGCTAGCTGTGATGTGGTTCTCCTTGTGATGTGCTTCTCTTAACTACTACTCTGTGTTGATGTACAAGGTTCAGAGGGGCTATGAGGGAGTTAAGGTGACAGGCAGGAGGGAAATCAGTGCCCTGGAGGATACAGATTTCTCGGGTCCTGGAGAAGTGCAGCCTCTGTCTCTGTTGTGTGCCCATGGGCTTAGGGGAAAAATAAAGGAATTGCCCTGGTAAAGACTTTCTTGTGAAAATGCTGCCAGTGTTTGTGAGGAGGCTGAAGCCCAAGATGAGCTGCTGCTCTCAACAGCAAAGGTGTTTGGGGTGGGGCTGTAGCAGAGCTGCATGGTCGCTGTTCAAAAGTTGTTACTGAGGCAGGGAGCTGGACAAGTTGCTCTGTGGGCTCATGTGAGCCCTGAGTGTCTGGATGTTCTGCTGGCTGGTGGCTCTTTGGAGTACAAGAGTTCTCTAGTCCATGGCATTGCTTGCTGCCTCAGCTGAGAGGTGTTGGGTTTTGTTTGCAGTACAAGCTGTGCAAGGTGAGGAAGATCTTTGTGGGCACCAAAGGAATCCCTCACTTGGTCACTCACGATGCCCGCACTATCCGCTATCCAGACCCCCTCATCAAGGTGAATGATACGGTCCAGATTGACCTGGAGACGGGCAAGATCACAGACTTCATCAAGTTTGACACAGGTAGGTCTTGCATGCCATTAAAGCACTGTACCCTTCCTCACCAAGGAAGCACTACTGAGAGCAGTGTTGAAGTTAAATGCTTGGCACATTTGCACTGAAATAGAGAGGCAGTGGTGTCAGCCTTGGGAAGGGGTTTGTTTCCCAGGAGCATGTCCACCTGGAGCTGGAGCAGGGGATTCTTCCTTTGTCCTGGCAGTGGGAGGGAAGCATTTGGCAGGGGCTTGACAGTTCTGAAGCACCAGGTAAAAGCAACAAGCTGGTGGGGAGATGCTTCAGCTTCACTTCACTCTTGCTGGTGAGAGGTGGTTTCAGTCACAGGGCTATGAGCAGTGCTAGCACAGTGGGATGGGAATGTTTGATATGGGCAGAGAGCACAAGTGGAAGGACTTGACGGCACCTGGTGCCAGCTCTTGTCACACCTGTATTCCCTTACTCAGGTAACCTGTGCATGGTGACCGGCGGTGCCAACTTGGGCCGTATTGGGGTGATCACCAACCGGGAGAGGCACCCTGGGTCGTTTGATGTGGTCCATGTGAAGGATGCCAATGGCAACAGCTTTGCTACCAGGCTCTCCAACATCTTCGTTATTGGCAAAGTAAGGCCGTGGGGGCACCAGATGGGAAGTTCTCTTCCTCTTCCTCTTCCTCTTCCTCTTCCTCTTCCTCTTCCTCTTCCTCTTCCTCTTCCTCTTCCTCTTCTCTTTCTCTTCTCTTGTGAGGGGCTGCTAGCTGAGGCTAAGAGCCTTGGTGTTTCCTTAGGCAGCTGTCTTCCCACACAGTGGAGCTTCAGTGCTGGCCTGTGTTCTGACTCAGCACTCTGTATTTCTTCCTGCTCTGGGAAGGGGAAAAAGCATTTGCAAGTTTATGAATGAGGATGCTTTTAAGAAGCAACCCTGAAACTTGAGAGCTGGGGACTGAGCAGTGCTCAGATCTTGGTGTGATCTGGGCAGCTTATGTGACTCAGAGGGCTCCCCACAAAGCCTCTGCTGTTCTGCCATCCCCGATGGGCTCTTTGTCCAGGTTGTGGAGGGGCGGTGTTTTGGTTTTGGCTGAAGCACATTCTTCACGGGTGTGACTGAAAGGCAGCTGTAGACCTGTGCATCCTTGGCACCTTCCTTAGGAGCCTCTGCTGTGCCAGTGCCACCACCATGTGTACCTGACCCAGCATTAACAGGGGTGAACTTCTGCTGCTTTCCCCCTTAAAGGAAGAGCTCTGTTGCTGTCTGGGTTTCCTGATGTGGTTTCTTCTCCCTTGCTGCAGGGCAACAAGCCATGGATCTCCTTGCCCCGTGGAAAGGGCATCCGCCTGACCATTGCTGAAGAGAGAGACAAGAGACTGGCGGCCAAGCAGAGCAGTGGATAAAATCCAGCTCAGGCTGGCTCTGATGCTGTCAGTGTGTTAATTAAACTGTTTACCACATGGTTACTGCTCTGACTGTCTGGGGAGCATCCTGGGGCTAAGAGTGGGGAGCCATGCTGCCAGTGCCAGGCCCTGCTCTTCAGAAGGTCGTGCTTCTCTGGGGAGACTCCCATTAATCTGACCAACTACCACAGCCGTATTCCAGAAAGGCAAGGAGGGAGGGATGGGAGAGCCTTCAGACTGCTCTGGCTGGCCCTGCAAAGGTGTTGGCACAAATGCTTCTGGATGTTCAGGAGAAGCAGGGATCTGGGGAGAGCTAGCTGAGCTTTCCTGTAGCCGGTGGTGCCAGGTCAGCTTGAGGGGTTACCCCAGCTGTGTTGGCTTCAAGGGTGTTGGCAGTGTCCCAGCCTGGCTGATCCCCAGGCCATGCACTGGGGAGATCCCTCAGGGGCTGCTCTTCGTGTCTTTTCTGTGGAGGTGGAGGTGGAGGGTGCAAGTGATCACAGTGACAGCCTGGACTAAGCGGGAGGGGAATGGGCTAGTGGGGATGCTGAGCACCAGCCTGGCAGTGGCTCCTGCAGGAGCCAGGGAGCTCGGGACCAATTGTGCCTTTGGGAGTGACGCTGGAGGACAAGGTGGGCAGGTGTGGGCAGTGTGCCCAGTCAGCAAGGGCAGCCGCACAACTGGGCTGTGCCAGCAAGGGTGCAAGTAGCACTGTAGGAAAGGGAGGCTGCACCTGGGCATGGTGTGCGGGCTGGGGCCACCAGGTCCAGTCAGGCATGGGCATTGTGGAGCAATGCCAGTGGAGAAGCTGGAGTGATAGAGGTGTAGAAGAGGCTGAGGGCTCAACCTCTGCTCTGCTCTGCTCAGCCTGGGGAAGAGGAACCCCGGGGGCTCTTCCATTCTGCCTGCCTGCCTGCATCAGCCTTTCAAACACCTGTCTTCCAGGATGGATGGGGCATAGATGTGCACGATTGGAAAATTGGCATCTTTTACTGGCTTTATCAGGTGTCCATAGTGAAATGTGGTTGAGCCTCCTGAAGTGTCTGCAGCCAGCTGTATTCTGAAAATGGAATGTTCTCAGGAAAGCTGAACGCCTGTGACACTGTCCATTATCTTGTCCCTTGAGTGTTGCTCTGGTGCTCCCTCTGGATGCTATGCAGACTCAGAGCAGCAGCATCTCCAGGGGCTTTCATGGTGCTGGCAGTGGGCACTGGTGCTTGGGCTGTTTGGTGATACATAGACATGAGCAGCCTGAAAGCTAAAAATCCCCACATTTTCATGCACAGAGCCAAAAGCAAAAGTCACTTAGTTTTTATGTAGCGAAAAAGCTCCCAAAAATTGACAAATTGTATATTTGGGAAAGTAAAACATAGTTTTTATACTAGCAAAAAAAGTCCAAAATGGCAGTGAAACAACAATTGGGAAAATTTGGGGTGAAATGTTTGTAGTTTGCGGGTGGGCTTGCAGTGGATCATGCAGTGTGGGTCAGTTAGCCAGATAAGTTTGCTTCGTATGAGTTATCCCAAATTAATTGCTGAGCATTATCGCGGGTGGATCTGGTGTACGTCATCTCCTTGTGTTTCCCGTGCATCTCCCCGCCTCCCTCTGTGTCCTTTCCCGCTCTGTGACCTCCCGCTCTGCCCCCCGGCGGCCCCGCGGGCTCCCCGGGCCGGGGCCCCACCGAGCCGCGCTGGCGGCCGCCCCCGTCCGCTCAGTAGCTGCTCCTGCAGCCCAGAAAGCCACGAACGCGCGGTGATCGAAAAGGGGTCTCTCCCTGCTGCCGCCCCCTGGCCGAAATGCCGAACTGTAAGCAGGCCGCTAAACCTGCGTGTGGAGGGCCGCGGTGGGGCTGCCTCCCGGCACGGACACCGGCACGGACACGCCGCTGCCGTCCCATGGGCACGACGGCGGCGGCGCTCGGAGTGCAAAGCGCGGAACTGCGGCACCGGTACCACCACTGCCGCCCAGCGTNCGGGCGGCCGCCCCCGTCCGCTCAGTAGCTGCTCCTGCAGCCCAGAAAGCCACGAACGCGCGGTGATCGAAAAGGGGTCTCTCCCTGCTGCCGCCCCCTGGCCGAAATGCCGAACTGTAAGCAGGCCGCTAAACCTGCGTGTGGAGGGCCGCGGTGGGGCTGCCTCCCGGCACGGACACCGGCACGGACACCGGCACGGACACGCCGCTGCCGTCCCATGGGCACGACGGCGGCGGCGCTCGGAGTGCAAAGCGCGGAACTGCGGCACCGGTACCACCACTGCCGCCCAGCGTTGGAGTGCCCCTCGGGGCCGCCGCCGGGCCTGGTGCCTGCGCGGGAGCGGACAGCCGAGAGCGGCGTGGCGGAGCGCGCGGCGCGGGGCCCGGCGGCGGCAGTGGCGGATGAGGGATGAAGTCGCAGGAACGGTGAGATAAAAGAGCCTCAGCATGTGCGCAAGAGTCGCCTCGGGGCCGCCCGGGAGGGCGGGGAAGAAGCTGCAGCCCACCCGTCGCGGCTTCCGGCGCGGGCGGAGGCAGTCACGTTCCCGGGCAGGAGCTGGGCGTCTCTCCGTATCGCCAGAGCTCCCTGAGCGTCCGCCGACCCTGATCGCCCTGTGCAGCTGCCCCAGCTCCAGCGTCGGCCCTGGAACCTGCCTTGTGTCCACTGGCCGCCACCAGCCCTGTCGTGACAGCGGCAGGTTGGCCGTCGAGGTTTCCTGAGAAGACCCTTCAGAAGGAGGGATTCGCGCGAGCGATCTGCAGTAATTACGGTCACTGCTGCTTCTTTCCCTCTGCCAGAGGCCGCCCTGAGAGTCTAAGTGTCCATTCTTCCCCGAAGCAACCCTGTGCCATGCCCGTGACTGCATTCGCCCGGGGCTTGCATGGGTCGCTAGTGTCACCGAAACTGCAGGAAAAACAAAACTCTCCAACGTTTTTAGTGTTAGAGAATCAAGGTATTACTTTATTCTGGCCAAGATGTTGTTCTGGCCAGGATGTGCAACAGAAATAATTTCATCCATACATTGCCCAGGTTGTGCAGAGAAAATCATTCCATGACACAGTTCCTTACTAGATTTTTCACACAGTTCATGCAGTCAAAACCTGTGATAAATGACAAATATAGTTACTGACTTTGACATTTATGTATTAACTTTTGCAAGTTATTATTGATCACTAAGATTTTGATGTAGTACAGTTTATAATTCGTTTTAACTGCTTTTTAGTATAGTATAATCTGTCATCTTATATGTGCTCCACATAGCTTATATACATACACAGTAGTGTGATAAACATGTATCTTACGCCTTAGCATAATATTAAAATAGAGACTATGTAATGTTAAAATGCTTTTACTTGTGTAACTAACTCAGATAATGTTGTGAAATAGCTGTGTTGTTTCTCACATTTGTGGACTATCTTATCTGAGTGATAAGTGACAAAAACCAGGAGACCCAGAGAAAAATTTACTATGGACTCTCCAATTATTAGGTCATGTCAAAACAACAAAATAAGGCTTCGAGAAGAAATACAATATATTAATCTAATCTACAGGATGACATGCAGACAAGACAAAGGTTGCAGACAAGACAAAGGTTACAAACAAGCAAAGAATTCCCAGAACACGTAAAACCCCCAAGACTGTTTGAATGTGTATAACTCTCATTAATATGCATTTAACCCATGTAATCTAAATGTATACTGGAACATTATTTTAAGCTAACAGTGTGCTCTTGGGCAGATTGCCAAAGCACCCCAGTGCTGGACATTGTCCCTTTTAACCCTTATTAAACTTTTATAAAAAAATTTAAATAGTGAAACTTGTTTTTCACAATAACCATAGAAATTAATTGGTTCAAAGTTCATTATTTGCAAGTCACAGTTCTTAGTATTTAGTTTCCTATTGGAGTTGATGGTCGTTAATATTTCTGTGTTAATCCCGGTCCCTTGAGTTGTTAAACTCATCAGACCTCACCTGGTGAAATCAGTCCCCTGAAAAGAAACTTCAATTCCCTTCTCTCAGTGTGAAGGTGAACAAACTGACTAAAGTTACATTAAAAGAAATTTAAACTGTATATAATTTCTGTCACTGTAGGCTTAGGAGCAGCAATGACAGCAACACACAGACAAAGGGCAATGGCTAAAAAGTGTTTTATTAAAACAATGCAGCTCTTTTATAGCGTGCTTCACAGTCTAAAAGTGGATAGGTGAATTCAAGAATACAATAAGCTAATTGTTGCAGGAAGGCCAACACCCTTTGGGTAAACATCTTACACATCTTAGCATAAACATCACGTATTACATGTTGTGGTATTTGGAAAACACCAGGTGCTAAGTTCTGTTTGAATTCTTTTCTCATGGTTTTCCCAGGCTAGATCTAGGAAAGCTGCAACTGCTTGCAACTGTTTCTCTCCAATCACTTCTTAGTGCCACAATTTCCAACGCTAGTACTGGCCTTGCTCCCTCCAGGGCCTGGGTTGAAGAGGGACAGGAGGAGCACTTACTGGCTCCATCAAGAGCTGCTGTGGCAGAGACTGGAGAGGCCATAAAAAGGCAAGGAAATAAAAATTGGAGGCCATTTGGCTGTTCTCTCTGCAGGCAAGTAAAAGTCTGCCTCTGGGTGAGAAGGGGAAAGATGCATCCAAACTGGTAAACTTTCCTGCCAGTGTCAAGAATCAGCTGAGGTGAGTCCAAGGTCCCTTGGGCCCTGTCTCCCCTCTTGTGTGTCTCAGGGCCTCTTTGCTTCTCTTCTGGTCCCCCTTTTTTTTTGTGTGTGCTGCTGTGACTACTTTTTTTTCCTTCCCTGTATCTCTCCTTTTGTCTCTATTTTGTCTTGCCTCCTCTTCCTACCACACTCCCTTTCCTTGTTCTTTCTGTGCTTCTGTCCCACACCAATTCCCTCTCCTTTTTTCATCCTCTCTCTTCTGCAGCTTACAGCTCTTTTTTCCTTCTCCATTGATTTTTTCTGAGTTGAATCTGCCTCTTTTCACAATTTATCTGGCCTGTTCTTTGGCATTTTTTTCCTCTCTGTACCTCTGTGTACTGCAGTGTGTTCCTGCATTCCTATCTGTTTCCCTCATTTCTTTTATTTCTCTTTCTATCCTTTTGTTTTGCTAACTTTTGCTGGTTTTTTGAATTCTGGATCTTACTTTCCCTTTCCACTTTCCTGTTCATTTATTACTCTCTCCGATCGTTTTGCTGTTTCCCAACTCTGATATTTATTACTTCTCCTGTCTGGCCCCATTTTTTTCTTGTTCATCATATCTCTGTTATTCTCGGTTGCTCTCATTGTCTCTATCCCAGTGTCCTGCTCCCTGTCCTTCTCCCTTTCACAGTATCCCACTTTCTCACTCCTTGTTCCTCTGCTGGTTTCTATATTGGTCTGTTCTTCCTCCTGTTTTTTCTTGTTGCTCTGCCCGTTGCTGTCTTTTTTTTTGTTTTGTTTTG